>JAVJIF010001051.1:175000-575391 GCA_038442645.1 Agave tequilana | reverse complement strand
TCTCTCATGCATGGGTGTAATGTGCGTGCTACCTGCACCTGCATTTCTGCTCTCCTTTGAATGTGATTAGAGCTTATTCTGGTGCATTTTGTGATCTCATATTGTGTAACTTGTCTAGGTTATTTGTGTGTTGACTTGCCATCAGTAGATTGGTCGGTGAAACTAGGACAATTAACCCAAACTAATTTTTAGATATTGCACCTTTAAGCTTATTTGATGTTGCATGAGTGACAGAGTCCAAAGTCCTGTTCATTGTTTCTTGGGTATAATCAGAAGTTAGCATACAGAGCAAAGTTTTGGCCGCTGTATAGATCGTTGGTCCTTATATTTATGATTGGCAATGTGAATATTTGAGGAGATTTAGTGTCTGGTTGTCTACTTATCTATATATATATATATATTATATATATATATATAATATATATAATATATATATTATATTATATATATATATAATCTCTTATGGTTGTAAATGCAATATGGATCAAAGTACCATGAAATCAGATTATAAACTCGGATAAGATGTAATGTAGTAGTGTTCCAAAGTTGGCATATTTTCCTTCTCAACACCTGAGTGAGTCTCCCATCAAGATGGGGTTGGCTATGGAGCATGTCTCCGGAAAGAGCTTGACCAAATTTTATGACCATTTGTCAACTTAATATCAATCTTTAAGATGGTGTGAGGTTCCTGGCCAAGAAAACACAGCAAGAGTGTGCCTTGCCATAAATTCTAGACGCCTTGGCAGTAAAAAACATAGCTATCTCATTCAGTTTTAAAATCATTCAATCAGGAGCTTGCTATAAGATTGTTATATGAAATTGCATTGAAGTCTAAGTTCGTTAAAGCCAAAGAGCCAGATATGCTACCAATTCCTTAGGGTGTTATTGGTTCAAGATTCTCGAGTTGGACTCGACAATTTCTAGGATTTCAAGTCTGGTGTTATTGGTTTGGGACTTAGAGTTTGTTTTGTAATATAGGGTTATTGGTTAGGATTGAGTTTTGGGATTTTTAAAACTAGTATTATTGGTTTCGAGTGGATTTGGATTTTGCATTCTAGTGTTTTCTACTTTCCAATCCAAGTATGTAGATTTCAACCAAATTAACTCTAAAAAAAGTCTATGAAAACTTGTGGACTTTTTATTTGGACTTGGATTCCTCATAGTCTCTCTCCCCCTCCAATTAATCCTACCCCCAATTATTATTATAATTATAATAGTTATTTATAATAAAATTTTAATACTAATTTTGAAATAATAATTTTTATTATTAAATTAATATTACCAACATATTAATGTAGTAATTAGCTTTTATAATTAATAGTTGTGCATAATTAAGTAATATTGACTGGTCATTTTATTATTCATTAGGAAATGTTTATAGCAATTTTGAGATAAATCTAATTAATAATAAGAAAAGTTAGCAACAATATTAACTCGATTTCACCTACTTAGAGTATTTCTAAGATAAACAATAAATAGTATAATTTCAATATTAGTAATGTGAACATTCATTATTTGTGATTAAACTTTAGTTTTGCGTTGAATATATTTTTTAATTGTTAATTATTGTATAATTTCTATTTTAGATATAATATTACTTAACTATGAAAATGATATAATATATCTTGTTTTTAAAATATTATTTAAACTATAAAATTTAATAAGTAACTAACTAGTTATGATTTAATTATTATTAATATTAAATAAATAATAATTACTAATAACTAACAATAATTACTCTAGTGTTCAGTAGGAAATATTAATATTACTTTTTTAAAAATAATTAATTCATGATAAGTTAGAATCTAGTATATTTAAAAAATGAATAGTTCCACATAGGAGCATTTCCTATTTCCACTGCCCATCCCAAACACTAGAAAAGGAATATGAAAAATCCCCCTTTTCTTTTCTATTTCCCTTTTACACAATCATTTCCTCACTTCCAAGGTGTTACAGTTAATTTTGTGGTTATGTAAATCTCATTTGTAATAAGTTGTAGCTCAAATAGTTAATTTTGTGGTCATGTAAATCTTTCTTACATTCTAATTACTGTCCAATTTTTCTATAACTAATTTTTATTTTAATATTATTTTACGGTCAACTTTGTGGTCAACCTTTTTCCACTTTCACTTCCACATTACCAACTAAACATCAGAACAGGCATTATACTTTTCCAATTACACTTTCCAAACACCAGAAAGAAAACACAATTCTCATTTTCCAAAAAAAAAGAATCCTACTTCCCACTTCCTCACTTCCACCCACTTCCGGGCATCCAAACAGCGCCATAGTAAAAATTGTATCGAATTGTCCTAGTTGTAGTCCATATTGTACTAGTTCTAGTTCAAATTATCTATGACCGAGTCCTTGTGAAATCCAACTAAGATGTCCAAGTCCTAGTTCAAATTATCCGAGTCAGACTTCGAGTCCTACTAGGATAAATTGTCCGAGTCAGATTCAAGAATCCCGAACCAATAATGCCCCCTTAGTTGGAATCACTCCCCCCCCCCCCCCCCCCCCCCCCCCCCATAATAGTACCGTCAGTAGGATTCGTTGGTGCTGTAATCTTGGGTTTGATTTTGCTTGGTTTTGATTGGATTTGGAAGTAGTTTTATTGTTAGAATCTGAATTTGTTAGATTCGTTTGGATTCGAAATCAGATATTTTAGGATTTGAAATTGTTTTAGATTTGATTAAGGGGCAGCATGGTTGGTGATAGCTTTCATTTGAATTTGTTTGAGTTGCTTGGTTCATAAAGATTTGATTTTTATATCTTTCTTTGATCATTTGACCTGTAAAGCCCATAGATAAGGTATTTTTAGAAAATTCTGATGAATTGAGAAGTCTGATAGATTAGATGTTTGGTTTCTTTGCGTTTTGATCCCTTCCTTCTGTGCTTTCTGCTTGTGGATTGCTGCAAAACGACCACCAAAAACCCTGCATATCTTCTTCTTTCCAAGAAAACTAAGAATCCCCAAATTCCCCACTAGTACAACCCTGCCCTTTTTGGATGCATCACCTTCCCTCACCATATCAAGAGAGATTACTACAGCCTGTTTAAGTCTTATGATGGATTAATTGAGTTCATTAGCCAACATAGTCGGATTGCAGATTAGAAGCAGCAAAATAAATAAAATTTTGAAGCCATTGGAGATCATGCTAGTAGATTGACAACTTTGGAAATGGATTTTTAAGAGGCATTTGGAAATTCTTAAATTTGTGAGGGAAGGTGGGGAGATGATAAGGAAATGGACAAATGGAAGAATAAAGGTGAGAATTCCTGTATGAAGCCAAATAAATGCGTGTTCTGATACTAAATTATGCACCCGAAGAGTAGGGTTTCACTAAGGGGAGATGTGAGTACTTTTCTTTTGGATAAAGAAGATATGTGTGAGTTTTTGGTGGTTGTTTTATTGCAATTTAGAGTTGGAACAAGAAGAAAGAGGAAGCAGAGGTGGAGATGAGGGATAAGCCCAAACAAACCAAATTTCTAATTCGTTAGATTTCACAACTTGATCAAAGTTTCTAAATTAGTCTTATTTATAGGCTTTACAAGTCATAAGATCAAAACAAAAATAACAAAAATCTGATCCTAACTGGCTAACAACTCAAACAAATCAAATAACTAGTTGTCACTAGCTACACTAACCATTTCCTATTAAGTCAATTCTAAAACATCTTCAAATCCTAAAATAGCTGTTTACAAATCAAGACAAATCCAACAAATTCAGATCTGAACAAATAAAACTACTTCAATCAATCAAATCAAAATAAATCAAACCCAAGATTGCATCAATTCGTTTTTACGATATTTTTATGTTGTAACTGAGCTCATGGTTAACTTTCAATTGCAAGCAAGTATTAACAAAATAATACGACATTGCGCTCAGAGTATCGGTTCTGTCACTTTAATTGGGATGTTTGAAATATGGAATTCGGAGGGGGAAAAAGGAACTCATGAAATCTCGATCCCTATGGCTTCCATGTTTAGCGCATTGATGTTGAAAAAAACAATCAGAACCAAAAATTTCTTGATTATGCATGCCCACATACCACACTGGAAACTTCCCAAAAAAAAGTTTCCACCTCTGTATATTGAAGGCAGAGAGAAAAGCCTCACCCTTCTTCTCTTTTGATTTTAAGAGTTTCTTTCTGATTCATCTCGGTAAAACGATCAAACATTAATGCCATATCATCATGCATTCTCCAGCTCCCCAATAATTAGCCTAACGAAATTAAAAATCCCATGGAATCTTGATCCCTATGCATTCTCGATTTTTGTTTTTTTCTCTCCAAATTCCAACTGCAATACACTTGGGCAGAATGGAGAATGCATCTTTGGGGAGTGTTTGGTTCAGTAGAAAAGCCCTGTCTAGTTTTCATGATCTGCAGGATTTTGATGGGATCATGGTTTGTTTAGGTATTCCGAAATATAGTGATATTTAAGGTTGAATTTTATGTGGTTTTGTAGGGAGAATAAGTTAACTGTTGTGATGAGATGAAGATATGTAGGTCTCTTTTATCGTCTGCTCTTTTTTCTTTCTCTCTCTCAGTTTCTCTTGGTCTCTTTTACATTTCCCCCTAATTTAAAACCCAAATCAAGTACGTCACTGTTTCATTCTTTCTTAGAGAACAACAAAGATGTACCACCCTCCTGCCCCACCTGAAACGCCCCGCCCCCCCCCCCCCCCCCCCCCCCCCCCCCCACCCCCAAAAAAAAAAAAAAAAAAAAAAAAAAACCCATACCCACCCACCCCACCACCACTACCAAAGAAAGAGTTGTGGTAGAGGATCCGACAATGATAATGAAGCACCCAACGTGAAAACACGTTATCCCAAACACGCAAAATTCACATAAATAGGGAGATGTAAGTGAGATGCTCGACTCGAAAACCCCATCCTGAGCAACAAGACACATCACACACAAACAAACACAGATACAAAAAAAACGCATAAATGGGCAGACACAAGTGAGCTTCTATACAAGGATAAGAAGAGTCTGACTTGGTGTACACTATTACAAGGCTATTCCTTTTTAAGCCTATAAAATGTTTGTGGATTCATCCAACAAGAAAGAAGCCAATGAAGCCTATGTTTCTGTAACAAATTGGATTAGGGATACTCCTTTAGAACCTAATTTATCTTAGTATACACTCAAGCAAAATAAGAAAAGGGTAGACCCAACTAAGAAGACATTGTTCCAGTAACCATAAGCATATGCTAGACATGAAGGCACGGAACAATAATACATAATTTAGTGAATATTTGTATGAAGATATTTTTATGAGTTAATCTGTTGGGTACTAACACAAAAGAAGCAACTCAATTGCCATCTCAATCAGATTCGTTCTATTTTCAAATGATGTTATTTTTTTCCTCGTTATGCTTGTGTTCCTATGCTGCATAATGCATAATCAAAATGTCCGGTGAATAATCAGATTATGCACCGTTATATGGGAAAAACAATTTTTTTATTGTTTAAATGTTAAAATTTCCATTAAAATAGAAAGTTCAAAAAAACGAGAAAGTTTCTAGAACTTATAAAATTAAACTCTTTTCGAATGCTAGTAAATGAATCTAGATGGCAAATAACTAATAACAGGAAACAACATAATTGATAAATTAACAATCAATAACTACTTCAGTAACGAGAATAAATAACTTTACAATAATTCAACTTATAAGAATTATGCACCATTTTTCTTTACTGATTGTTAGGCTCTATATTCCCGCATAATTTAAGCCATATAAGGATTATGCAAATATTATATAGATTATGTGGTTCTATGTCAATGTTACTTGGTTTGTGGATTGCTTAGGTACGCGTACGAAAATGGGATCAGGAAACATGAATATCCCCAAAACGCGATAAGGTGGGGGTAGCATTCTTTGGATCACTTAGTTGGAACGAAATACGTTTACACGAAACACAGAATGATTTTCATATCATTGTGTGCGTGTCACGTAGGCACACCATATATCCAATTAAATATTAAATATTCAAATAATATCTAGGCACAACACACAGGCTTCCTTCCTTTTCTCAACCTTAATATATAAGGTTTTTTTTCCTCATTTCATTACTTCATAATTCATTTTTATTATGGTTCGTCAATTTTATCGATCTGGATCGCAAACATACCACGATTGAGAATGCGCTATCTGGAACATAAATAGTACGTGATTTGATGAATTTTGTAACCTTATTCTATGTGATTGCATGACAATTACGCAACTTGTATGCTACATAATCTGTGAGGTCATAGGTTGTTAGGATTATGACTGTAATACATCGTGAAGATAGACGAAACTTTAGAGAAAAAAGAACAGACGTGCCCAAGGAGATGATAGTATTAGTGGACTTATATTTGGTATAGTCAACTAATGATAAGAATTAGTCGACTTATACATTGGTATAGTTGACTGGTCTTGCAAACAGAGAGTAAGGGTCTCGGATTTTTGACAGATTAGTCGATTTATACTTATGTATGTCGATTAATAGACATAATTAGTTGACTTATACATTAGTATAATCGACTAATATCGGGTTTGGCTGTTTCCTGTTCTCGATATGTTTCCAGTTTTGAGTTGGATTCGAGTTTTCTTCTTTTGAGGTGATTATTCGCATTGATGGAGTTTGTATAAGAGTAGGAGAGTCCTATGATCTATAAATAAACCCTTGGGGTTGGCCTTCAATGTGTTCAATGTAACACAATAAAAGGAGAAATTCGTGTGAGAAGCTTTAGCCAAAGAGTTTGTTGTTCTAGGTGACCATCAAAGGGCTTGTAATCTTCTTAACGAGATGTGTAAGTATTTCTTATTGTGCTCCTCTAAAGTTTAATAAAGTTTCTCTCCCCTTCTCCTGTGGACGTACACACGATCTATTTGTTTAGTGGACAAATTGTGTGTTAGTTTTCTATATTTCAGAATATCTTATTCTTTCTCTTTTTCTTCTCGTTGCTCATCGATCTTGTGTTGCTTCCGCTGTGCCACCCTTACGATTGGTCGTGGGGGCAGTCCGTTTCACAACAATTGGTATCAGAGTAAAGTCAACGTGAAAATGTCTGCGTTAAGTTCGATATTCAGAAGTTCAATGGTGTCATCAATTTCAGTAGGTGGTAGATTAGGATGAATGATGCCATCTTGACAGAGAGCGGGTTGAAGAAACCAATACTCGAGAGGGAGAAAAGGTCTCGAGACATGAAGGAAGAAACTTGGAAGGAGTTGGATAAGAAACCCTTGTCGGCTATTCAGTTTTTCTTGGTGGATGAAGTGTTGGATGAGTTTTTTACGAAGAAAACATCCTCGTTGTGGGGAGCGACTACTGGACCACTATCTGAAGAAGTCGTTGAATAGGTTGATTTTGAAGCAGTGTCTCTTTCTTCTCCGCGTGCATGAATATACACTATCAAATCTCATATTGTAAAATTTTTTTCTATTATCAATAATTTAGATAAGATAGAGTTTAACATAAAAAATGAGAATCAATCATTTCTATTATTGTGTTCTTTACCTTCTTCATATAAGAGATTTCGGGAAGCTATCATTTATAGAAGCAAATCAACTATCATGGTCAATGAGGTCAAGGAACATCAATGCAAGAAGGACGAAATTGACAACCAGTTGACGGTTGAGTCTCATCATGATGATTTCAGAAAAGTTCATTTTTCAAAGGAAGAGTAATAATGGAAGTTTCATGGGTAACTCAAAACACAAAAATTTGGTGTGCAATTGGTGTCATAAGAAGGGACATATTAGAGCAGATTGTTGGACTCGAAAGAAATAACAATCAGATGCTAATGTCACTGAACTGGCTGAAGGGAATGAAGATAAGTATGACATTATGTTACAGACAGATCGGTCAGTAACAAAAATAAATGAATTATTGACTCTGAATGTTCACAGCATATTAGATCTAATGGGTAGATATTCTTATACACTTCGATTCAAGGGGGAGATGTCTTCATGGAGAATTTTGTTACAAGCAAGGTGATTGGCAAATGAACAATCCAGTTTCGTTCTCATGATGGATGCATCACTACTCTTCAAGGCATTCGTCATGTTCCCGATTCAAGGTACAATCTCATCTCTCTTGGAACTCTACATAGAGAAGAGTTCAGTTTCAGTTCTGAAGGTGACCTTATGAAACTTTTCACAGAATTTCATGTGAAGTTTTAGGTCGAACGTGTCAGCGATGTTTGCATGTTGCGAAATCCAGAGGTTATAATTAGTGGATTGCAGTTATCCTCATTTTCAAGATCAGAGGTTGTGGAACAATTAGAGATTACGATAGTTTCGAGCTCGGATGTTCAGTTTTATCCCGAAAGTAGATTGGGACTAGGCGACGCCGATGCACAATAAGAAAGTCCAGATTGTTATTCCTATGGTGAAGCATATTCTCATAAATCTTGCGTGGATCAAGGAGATCGTTAGGTGATCAAGTTCAGGTCGGGCCTGAATTTGTTCGACCTGATCAAGTTGTAAACCCATGAGGGGGTTAGGGAGAAGAGGGAGTGAGATGGAGATGAAGTCAAGAGTTGTTCAATTGTGTATTGATGTGAGCACATGGAACATGGTGGCTATTCTTAGACTTGGACGCATTTAAGTCAAGGGGAGATTGTTAGGATTATAACTGGAATACATCGTAAAGGTAGACGAAACTTTGGAGATCAAAGAACGGACGTGCACAAGAAATTGTGCACAATATTAGTCGACTTATACTTGGTGTAGTCGACTAATGATAAGAATTATACATTGATATAGTCGACTGGTCTTGCAAACAGAGAGTGTCTCAGATTTTTGACAGATTAGTCGACTTATACTTATGTATAGTCGACTAATAAACATGATTAGTCGACTTATACAATGGTATAGTCGACTAATATCGGGTTTGGCTGTTTCTTTTTTCTGGATCTATTTTCAATTTTGAGTTGGATTCGAGTTTTCTTTTTTTTGAGGCGATGATTGTTCATATTGATGGAGTTTGCATAGGATTAGGAGAGTCCTATGGTTTATAAATAAACCCTTGGGATTGGTCTTCAATGTATTCAATATAACACAATAAAAAAGGAGAGATTCGTGTGAGAAGCTTTAGTCATAAGGGTTCGCTGTTCTAGGTGGCCATCAAAGGGCTTGGAATCTTCTTAGCGAGAGGTGTAAGTGTTTCTTATTGTACTCCTCCCAAGTTTAATAAAGTTTCTCCCCCTTCTTTCGTGAATATACACACGATCTGTTTGATCGATGGAACTACGTTAAATTGTGTGTTGACTTTCTATACTTCTGAATATCTTCTTTCTTCTCTTTTTCTTCTAGTTGCTCATTTATCTTGTGTTGCTTCCGCTGCGTCGCCCCAGCGATTGGTCTTGAGGGCAGTCCGTTTCACAACATAGGCTACATACGCGTCTTTCTAATATTGTTTTATGACCATATCCTAATTGATTGCTATCCACTAACCTTGGAAATAATGCCCCATGTTTTACTGACTACGGCTTCTTTGTACACATGATTAAGTTGACATCTTAGTTTCTCGATTTATATATGTTATTCAGGCTTTGAAATAGAATTATCGTCTCTAGCCTTTGGACTTCTCAACAAGTGATGAAGAAGTTCCATTGAGGTGCTCATTATAAACATGTCTAGGATTCCAGGGAGAGTCATTTCTTTGGATATTTCATATTCAATGGCTGTTGGCAGATAGTGGGGAGCAAGCATTCAGGACCAGCGAAAAAACAAAAACAAAGATAACTATTTCATTGGATCTTTCATATTCTACTGGTAGATGCATGATCAGACATTCAGGATCGCTGGACCAAGCGTAGGATCTCTCCTCACGAACTTTTAGTGAATTGGATCATAGTTTAGTTCCTATTTAGTTCATTTATAGTTTGGCTCTTATTTTTTGTCAGTTAGTCAGAGTCCTTGTATAGTCATCTGTTTGAGTCTTTATTTGTATGTTTGCATCTTGTTTTATTTGTTTTGGATCATAGGTGTCACATTTGCATTTAGGTTTTAACATAGGGCTTTTCTGTACAACTTTTTAGCTTCTAGTGTCTGATAGAGTTATACAGTGTTGTTGATTGGAAGGGTTAACAGTGTTGGCTATTTTCTCGATACGGAATGATTGAGTGGTAAAAGGCTTTTCAATTCGACACAGCGAAGCCACATTTACCTGTATCCTGAAATTGCTAATAGGCACTGGCGCTCACTGTTTAGAGCTCACTTGACACCGCACGGCGGAGCCACAGTTTCCTAACTTGATTGTGTGGATAAACACTGGATATCCTTCCATTTCTCTTTCAAAAACACCTCAGTAGGTCTTTGGCATTTATATTGATTGGGTTTCATTAATCTGAAGTTGATCCAGTAAACATCCAAAAACCATAAAAAAGACATAATAAGACTTCTGTGAGTTCAGCAGCAGAAATACATTTTTTCTAAGTTAATGTGGATACAATATCTTTAAAAAAGCCAGCCTATCTTAACTGTTCTGGACGGCGTAAGACTCTTAATTATTGTGGCTTTTCTTTTGTGTTTATGTTTAGAAATATTTGAATTGAGGTCCATGGAAGTTGCCATGGACTTCTATTACATGGATCCTCTCTTACTTCTCTATATCCATGTATATCTTTTTTTCTTCTTTATTACAGCAATCTCCCCTTGCTGCAGTCAGATATTTTGATCTGAAATTTTGTAGATTTCTCTTTTAAGATATATGTCATCAAAATAGTGTGAGTTCAGTTCAGTATCAGCAAACATCTTTTCACTTATAACAACGACAACAACAAAGACTTTCCAAATTTTGGGTTCTGCTAAATGAATCATTTCCTTCTATTTAGCTCTATTAAGGGCCATATCCTTAGTTAAAAATGAAAAAAACTATTAAATCTTTCTTAATTGTCTTCATCCAATTTTGTTTAGTCTTCCTATAGTTCTTATTGCTCTATTAATTATGATCCTATCAATTTCCCCAATCGTTTATTGCCCTCCATTGCACATGATCGACCATCAAAATCATTTAATTGTCTTTGTCCAAGCTCGTTTAAGCTGGACCTAGTCCTCATTGCTCTATTAATTATTATCTTATTAAACCTTTGCCGGTTAGCACACTTATTGGCCTCCATTGTACACATCCATACCATCACAATCAATTCTCCCTCATTTTATCTTTCATAGAAGTAACCTTTAACTTTTTACAGATGCGTTTATTTCTTGTCCATCTCTTAGGGTGTTTGGTATGGGGGAATTTACTTGGGAGTCTAGCGTTTGGCATAAACTTACTCAACATTCTCCGGAATATTGGGAATCAAATTTTCTCATTTCGTGGGAATATAACTCCCATTGTGAAAGGTGGATATTCTCTATTTCCACATGAGAAGAATTCATAAAAAAATTATTTTTCAAAATAATCCTATTTATTATTCTCATCTTTCATTTATTCCTCGTCTTGTACAAACATGGCAATGATTACCGCCACCACCACTGACCGTTGTTGCCGCCACCACATACTGGTGACGTTGATCGCCGACAACCGCCACCGCCATCATCGACCGTCAATCGTTGACCGCCACCACCCCAACCACCACCACCAACCCTGATTGCCGGTCACCCCCGCCGACCCCCACGATGGACCGCCAATTGCCGACCCCCCAAATCGCCGACAACTGTTGATTGCCACCACTGACCGTTGATCGCCCACCACCACCACCTCAATCACCAACCACTACCGTCAATCACCAACCACCACCATCGATCACCACCTCCGGTTGGTGGCCACCGCTGCCGCCATCGCTATCGCAACTGGTGATCGTTGATTGCAACCACCAGCATCACCTTCCCAATCGCCAACCACCGCCACCAAACGCTATCACGGACTGTCGGTTGCCACCACCGTCACTGCAATCAGTGACTGTTGATTGTTGATCACCATCAGCGCCGTCACCCAATCACCAACCACCGATCGCCAACCACCCCAATTACCAACCACCGTCGGCGATTGCCACTATCAACCATCCGTCATTGTTGGGCACCACCACCCCATCATTGACCACAACCGCCACTTTCACCACTTCACTTAATGTCACTAACTTCTCACTACAAGGTTAGTTTGGAAAAAAATATATTCAGTAACGTCATATTCCTAAAAATATTTTTAATGTACCAAACATAAGAATAGTTTATCGACTTGTACATCTTGATTATACCAAACATGATAGTGGAATATTCTTAGAAATTTAAGGCCTAGGAATTCAATTCCTGAGACGTAGGAATATTGCATTTTGCGAACCAAACGCACCCTTAGTATATAGCAGGTTGTCCATCTCGTCATTCTTATTTCTGCTACATTCAATTTATGAATATGTTTCCTACATTTTGAATAATAAAGCATTGCAAGTCTTATAGATGTTATGTAGAATTTTCTGTTCAATTTAATGGATATACTACGATCTCATAAAACTCGTGTGGCACTTCTCCACTTCAACTATTGTGGTTTGATTCAGTGAATCACACCTTACTCAATCCTCCCATCTTAATGAATGCTAGATCCTAAATAACTAAAGTGGACTCTCAAAGGTATTCCTTGACCATCACTGTCACTATACGCTCATTCCTTCTCCAATAATCCGTATAATTACAAAACAATAACCTTGATGTTCAATAATAAAGTTCTCATTCTTTCATTATTTTGCACAAATATAATCACTTTGGCAATGAAGAGAACAGTTATTGCCTCAAAAGGGTTGGTGTAAGGCGATGGTGTCTATTTTTGTGGCCAATGATGTGACCCGGCTTAACCTATGGATTGAAACCCTTAAACACAACTGTTGACTCCATATTAAACTGAGGTGACATACCAAAAGGCATCCAACTTTTCTTTGTTTCTGTTCTTTAATCTTTTTGTTCTGGATGAACCCTACTTATTTGATTGTAGCCATGGTATCGACTTGTTTGTTATTGTCACTATATATGATACATCAGAATCTTACATTACATTCTTTGATTACACAATAATCTATCATTTTTTTTATTCTGCGTAGTCCTCTAAAATCCTACTAAATTATCAGTTAGATGGTCTCAGTGGTGCAATTTCTCTTAGGAAAAGAGTTAGGGATTTTCAAGGGTAAGGATTCTATCAGGTGTATGCATGCTCATTATCATATATCCTTGTAGTATCTTTAAGAAATATGAGGAGCTGTTTGAGATCAGTTGAGTTTGTCATATATGAATTATGGATTTGGCACACATGTTTTTCATTGGTTTCCTGTTCCGACAATTGAACTCCGCTATGCAGTGTTCCAGACACTCAACATTTATTTACTCATTTATTATTTCTCTATGACTAGAATATTCAAAACCGGTACCAATACTTCTGAAGAATGTAATTTGCTAGAAGTTGTTCTTTTTCATCTAAGTGGTTGAGCCTATTAGCAGTGATTTATATAGCTGAATGTTTTGAACTGCTTGGCATTTGGTTTTAGGAAGAGCTGAAGAACAACACGATTACAATGGTGGAGCAGAGTAAGGTTCTTAATACACCAGGTGCAGAGAAACAGACCAAGAGGGAGTTGTTTGATTCACTTCGGAAAGAACTTGAGTGAGTCTTCTTTCATTTTGATTTTACCTACATGTGCATATTATTATTAGCAGGCCTCTTATCACATGAAGGTGCTTGTATTTTAAAGGGAATATCTGATTTAGGTCTATGTTATGGAAGAAAATGAGACGATCATGATCATGGTGACATTATGCATATTTGAGAGCTTATTATACTTAAGGTTTTCTATGTAAAATCTAACACCAACATGATCACTGAGCATTGGGAAACTAATTTTATGTCTTCATAAATTACTATTTGGAAGCGGTCATGACTGGAATTTTTAATCAGTTAGCACTTTTCCATTGTAATCTATGTTTTCTGAAACCGTTAATTTGTTTGCTAATGACAAATTTATTCAATCATTAGAAGTCCTTGTATTTTAAACATGTTAGATCTGTATACCTCACTCTATTATCATATGAGCAACGTTTGGTTACGTGCAAATCCTGTTAGAGCTGTAGTGGTGCAACACTGCAACTGGAGAATCCGTATGTATCATGAATATACTATATGACAAATGAAATATCTGCAAAAATCAAATATTTTGGAAGCTTCTCATTGAATTTCTTGGAAAATGAATTGACAAAACATTTTCTTTTAAATGTATGGATTAAATGAAATTAAATTTCAAATGAATGATTATGTTTATGAT
Source organism: Agave tequilana (assembly GCA_038442645.1). Classification (NCBI taxonomy): domain Eukaryota; kingdom Viridiplantae; phylum Streptophyta; class Magnoliopsida; order Asparagales; family Asparagaceae; genus Agave; species Agave tequilana. Next base: position 561,146 of record JAVJIF010001051.1, on the reverse strand, counting down.
CTAAATACTAATACATATGAAAAAATATTCATTTTGTGGCCTATACATGTGAAAAACTCTTGAAATTTGCTTTAATTACCTTTTCTCTCGTTCTAGACATTTTTGAGTGTTGCTCTCTGGTCGAATGGTTATGCTTCCTCCAGAACCCCCACTCCATGGGGCTGTTTGTTTTGCCGTAAAAGGCGTAAAGGTCTGTAATTCGTAAATGACTTACAACTCAATTACAACTACGATGTTTGTTTGGACCGTAATTCGTAAAAGACTTACACAACTCAACTATCACTCACTTGCAATCCAATCATCACTCACTTACAACCCAGTTATAGTTAATTTTGTGGTCATGCAAATTTGTATTATTTTTTTATCTTAATATTAATTTTTTTAATATTTAGCATTTTTAATATTTATTTGCAATATTAAAACTTTTTAAATCATCAAATAGTTAATTTTGTGGTCAACTTTTTCACTTACGACTTACACATTACGACAACCAAACACCATAAAATACAATACATTTTCTCACTTATAACTTTATATTACCAACCAAATACCGTAAAACTTACATGCATGTAACTTATTTACAATTATAAAAGGCTTTACCAATTACGACTTAATTACGACAACCAAATAAACCCCATATTAACTTGTTTGTTTGCAACTTTCTTCATGAATAAGAATATTTGTTGCTTGTTGTTTTACAACTTCATGAATAAGTATATTTGTTGCGCTGGCGGAAATTTTGCAGAACTCCAGTTCTCGAGAAAGCCTCCAAGTCAGTTTGGGAGTTGATTCTTGATGGCAATGGTCTAGGCAAAGAGATCAGTGAAACTGTAGAAAGGGTTTATCACCGGCTAAGCGGCCTCGATCTTCCAGTGCTCCCACCGCAAAGTGAAACTGCGGGCGTTGCTCGCGCAGAGGTGAACCGGGGAGAGGAGAGTGAAACATTTAAAGAAGCTGAAACACCCAAGTCTTCAGCAAGGAAAAGAAGCTTCGGAGATATGAGCATGCAAGATGGCGCTGAAACAGTTGCCAACGGTTGCAGTGATCAACCGACAGTCGCAATAGATAACGGTGTAGCATCCGGAACTAATCAAAGCTAAAGAATTGGCCTCCTGATGATGGGTTTGGATGTAACACGTCAATGGAAGATTGATGTATGATTTCTTCCCAGTCGAAGAACATTGCCGTAATTATTGTGCTGTTGCTCGCTCACTTCAAGCTACCTAAGTTTATTATTTCATGGTTAGCCATCATTTGTCTCATAGTTCTGTTGCGAGTAGAGCATATCAATTTATGACAAACTAAAAGAGCGCAGGGGAGACCGAAGAAAACATGGATGGAGGTAATACGACAAGATATAGAGGCTAATGGTCTTAGTGAAGGTATACTGCTCAAGAGGGATGAGTAGAGAAAGCTGATCCATGTGTCTGACCCGGCGTAATTCTCTTTTGTTTCATGTAACCTACCCCCAAATACTTGAGACAAAGGGCTTAGTGGAGGTGGTGGTGGTTGTTGTTTTGTTGTAGTTCTGTTGCCATTCTCAGGCCAAATCCTTGATAATATTTCAGGTCATACAGCTTTCTAGCATTTTTTTTTATGGGAGATTGGCTGGATGATACATCTCAGTACAGATCATGAATGTGTTGATTTTTGATGCAACTCTGAAAGAAGAGTGAGAATTTTTCTTCTTTTCTCCACTATTCTCTTGGGTCAGGAGTAGCATCAGCTCATTCTCTTGAGTTTCCTATTGAAACTGCTACCTTAAGGAGTAGTTTCAGACTGGTTTTTCTCCACTAATCAGAATTTCTTTCTTTCTTTCTTTCTATTTTTTTTTTTTTTTTTGTGCTGCTTTCTTGTTTTCTTCACGTGGAGTTTCGTTCCCAAGTTTGAACTGTGTGCGGCTCAATTCAATGGGACCCTCACGGATTCGGATTGTTCTTTTGGACCCAAAATGGAGCTTTTTGTGACAATTATATGTAGAGACTGAGTCTGGGGTCTACTTTTGGTAGATTATTGTGGTGTGTAGTCGTCAATTTTGATTTGTGATTGTGAGTCCAGTTGACACTTAAAAGGTCATAGAATACGTTGGGACAGCGATTGTACGCGTAGAATATTTTCCCTTGATCTCGCGAGTTCTTTTTTTGCTCACCGCTTGGATGCACGCCGCGTGGGCCCCGCCGGGTGATTGTCTCACCCGGTGGGGCCCACACGCATGGACCGGTGAGCATCCAAGCGGTGCGCAATTTTTTTTTTCAGATCTCAGGTTATACTGCTCCTGTACCTGATAGATCGCCATCATTATTTTTATTCAAAGCACGTTCGTAAAAACGATGGGCTCCTTGTGATCGCGACTCATTCCTGTCTCTTCGGAGACTCGAATCGATACGGGTGGAAGTGAACCGAGAGTTGAATTCCTCTTGTTTAGTTCAATGCACCGTGTATACACACAGATGACGCTTCTAATTTAATAATTTCATTTGAATTTTCTACTTCAAAAATAAGTACTTTGGGCGTCTCGATGATTTCATGTGATTAATTACTAGGCGTAAAGCTTACCTGTTTTGCCTCTTGAAACAAGAGAATATAGCTATTTGAACTTGAACTTGTGACTTCTAATAATTTATATTCATAGGTTATCATTTGAGCTAGAGTTTAAAGGTATTTTTATACTAGTAAAAATAATTTAAAAAAAATTATATACAAAAAGTGACAAATTGTATGCATTATTCTATTATTTTATAAAATCCAGTGTAGGTGGACTGTACGTGGGTCCATTACTGATTCTGTTTTAATCAAAACCGATAAAATGTGAGTTTCTCCTGTGATTTCTTCACAAATTTTGCCTGTCCGTCTGTCTAGTGTCTATTGCTCTCTGCCTATCCCTCCCTCTTCCCCTTCCCCTCTCTGGCTCTTCCCTCTTCCCCTCTCTAGCTCCTCTTTCTCCTCTCTCCCTCCCTCTCTCACCGCTGTAATCGTCGTCGATTAGTTTCTCATCGCCTGACAGTTGTATAATAATATAAATCCAACATCATCTGTGGATGGTGAACCTTGGACATCTCCGTAGCGAGCAAAAGATTTCTACATTAGGAGAAATAAAAATTATAACGGTTTGCTTTTTTTTTTTTTCCATTTCTGTTTTTGTTTCAAAGATACATTTCTGAATTAATATTTTTCTGCCATAGTTTGGAGCTTAGGGCCAGTCTGTTGTCCATCTTCGGCTTTTATTAACGCTTGCGGATCCGACGCAGTCCGAATCCAAACCCGACCCGACCCGACCCGACACCGACCCGACGCGCTCCGCCCCGCTCCGGTCGCAAGAACGCTTAAATGAGGACGTGGCACTGGGGCAGCCGAGAAGCGCGATTCAAACAAAGCCCGCCAGCGATTGGATCTGGGAGGAGAGCTAACGTCATCTCAGCCGTCGATTAAATAGAGAAACCGACTCCAACGGAGGAGACAATTATACCCTTCCAGGTACAGCGTTACTGCGCCAACTGTGAAGGGTAAAATGGTACATTCCATTTCTCAAAAGGGCGATGAAACCGTGGAGCTCTGGGGTCGGGGTATATAAAAAAGGCGCTTCCTGTTTTCTTTTCTCACTTTTTTTTTCTTCCTAATTTCTGATTCTTCGCCATTTCCGTCGACCGAGGGTTTCACACCTTTGGTAGCGGCCGGAAAAAAGTTGCATCTTTTTTTGTCTTCAAAGGTAAATTCCGAGCTTTTTCTACAAGGAATTTGTTAAATTCTTCATCTTTTCTATGGTCCTTTGTTCTTAACTTGGATGAATGAGACTCAGAATTGCAATTTTCTACCAGATTTTATCTGTTTGTTTATCTATTTGTTTAGGCTTTGTGGTTGTTAGGTTTGATGATGATTAAGAATCTTGTGGTTTTTTGATCTATGGATCTCTGAATCTCTGAATTTGGGTGTAGATGCGGTTTATTGAGGTTGGAATCCATAGATCTTGAGATTGGAGTGAAGCTCTAGGTTGTGATATTATAATAGATTTTATGACTATTTCTCCGTGATCCTGCTTTTTGAGCTGTATTGTGCTACAAAGAGGCATAATATTATTGTTCCTTTTTTGGCTCTGAGAAAAAAAAAAATTATGCTTGATAGTGTCAGATTAATTTGTCACTTATTGTAATTGTACTTTATTTAGCTAGTGAGCATTTCAGTAAATAAGATTGACTATAGAGCTCACTAAATTCTTTCTTGTATCGTAGATAGTAGATCTTTGTAGAGTACGGTTATAATATCCTTTTAATTTATAGGATACTTAAAGATCGTGTTTTACTTTTTTCTATGTTCACACTTGAAATCTTCTCTAATTCTCTATTTACACCTGAAATCACCATATTTCCATATTGGGTTAACTACAAAAGACCCCCTGCAAGTGACAAGTTAAGTTTCCATCCAAAGAGGGTCATGTGCAAATCACATGACACCCTTAAACTTGATTTTTTTTCCTGTGGGTATGCAGCTAACCTCATTTGCCTCATTAATTATCTTTTTTAAATAAATGTTTCTCACAGTTAATCATCTTGTCCGAAAAGTTACTAAATGATAACCCTGAGACATTGTGGTGGAGGAGGAAGAAGGTGGTGTATTGGTGGTAATGTTGGAGAAGTAATAAAGAAGGTGATGTTGATGGGTAGGAGAGGAAGAATGGTAGTGCAGGTGGGCTAACTGCAGAAGATGTGATAGTGAAGAGGAATGTCTGAAATTAGCTCTTTCATATTTACACCTCAAATCATATGAGCATGCTAATCATTCTTAGTAGTTTGTGGGAATATTCTGAGAATATTTTCTGACCATACAGGGGATATTTCATTAGCATGTTAGAAATACTCCTAATACATCCACACAAATAACGGTGATCATCATATTTCATTAGCAAGTAAAAAAAAAAAAAAATTCAAAATGCAGGAGAGATTTTAAAATTATTCTATATTGTATTTTTGACTCCTTTAGATAAAGAATTTCAGGCACCTATTATAATTGTGATTTAGAATCTTATACTTTTCTATCATGAAATTAGTATAAGGCAGCTTATGTTTGTAATCTCTGAATGACTAGGTTGTGTGGTAGCATAATGTATTTTCTTTCTGTTTCTTTCACTTGTCTTGATTAGTACCATACTACCTTGAAAAGAAAGAACTGAGAAAGAGGCTAAATAAAATAAGGAATTTCAAGTGGTTGCTGATGCTAAAAAAAACTTTCATCATCATAATACTATCGTTATCTTCTTGCAGCTTGGTTCCCAAGATGTTGTCAGTGTTTTAGACTTAGTTATTCGTCCATCACTTAGAGGTAACCTCACTTCGGAAATTTTGTGCTTTGCTATAATTATATCCTAAAAGTTAAAAGCTTATTTTGCCAGAAGTAGATGGTGTGAGACATAATGCTAAATAGTTTAAATTTGAGGACCTGGCAAATTTTCAAATATAATACCTAAATTTAATAGGTGTTAACTGTTTAATTTTATTATTTTTATGTTTATGTGCTATTACATATTCTATGATCTAGGCTATTTATATTGATATAGTTCATTGCTTTCCTCACTTTTATGTGGATCAGTTGTTAATTGTGATGTTAACTCTATGTTTTGCATTCACTGTGCTTGACTGATTCTTGGTAAAGTTTTCATCTTTAGAGTTCAAAAACTTTAAAAAACTAACAACTAGGCTGTTGGTATCGGTGTTACTCAATCTCTCGCCCTCCTCTTTTTGGCTCTCATTGTGATGCCTTCGATCTGGCGGGTACGGAACGTCACTGCGACGTATATACGCAGGTCAGAAATACCCTCACGTATATACGCTTAGCATCAGTACATGCAAGAATCAGAGTGCGGAAGCATAGTGGTCATATACATTCAAACAGAAAAGTACAAGTATATGGTTATCACAGAGAGATACAATATTACAGGAATATTACATCACCAGAAATACAAAAGTACATCATATGAAGAGATATACAAAAGCAAAGCCGAGAGGTGCTCACGAGCAGCAAGAGGGGTCTCGAGAACCAAACAGGAGAGGAACTGGGAGGAAGAGCTGCGGCGATGATCCAAGCTTCTGATGCACTCCGATCGTCACGGAAGGATCCGCTGCGCACTCTGATCAGCGACAACAAGGTCACCAAGGTTCGGTCTCTAGGATATGGACATGAGAATTCAGGGTTGTCAGACGCAACCCTGCGAGTACATATATAAAGCCAAATAGCGTGCATAACAGGTACACGTGTGCATGATCAAGTGATGTGGTCCAAGTATGCAGGTACAAGTAATAACAAATAACATAAGAGAAATTAAAGGAATGACAGTAGATCATGTATATCGATAAATCTGAAACTAAAAACATGCATAGGAGGCAGTATGAAGAGCATTGATACATATAAACATGCTGTAAATAAGTTAAACATGATAAATACAAGTATGGATAAAACTAGTTGTACAAGCTCAGATTATGAATTCACGGGACAGATATGTCAAGGGGATAATCCAAATAAGGAAACCCTCATGTATGTACCACATATCTCATGTTGCCATCGTCTGAGTTCATACTACTTGAGTTGCCCTAAGAGTAACAGAACTATAGTGTGTCAGTAGTAATCATTGTGCCACATAAATCATATGTCATAAGGCTGGGTGTCAACTCAGAACATAATACTATAACTGAAATATAGAGGTATAACATTTTAATTTATCCAATAATAATAATCAGTACCGTTTAATATTTCAACCGCCTCCCTACCAGCGCCTCACATCACCGATAGTTCATACTAGAGGTCGCACCATGTAGAACTTACCCGGGTCTAATATGTGAGTATCAGGACCCAAACAAAGGAGAGACCAAATATCACACTTTCCTAACATTATTATTGTTTGGTTGTTTTATGTTATTCATCTGATTCATATGCTTTTGTATGTGCTACCAGCACACATACATTCACTTATGAATAAGATGAGTTATTATTTGAAAACTGATAAATCTGATGACTCATATTTATAGTGAGTCCCGTCTCTCTGCCTGGGACTGGCTCAGGAGTACAGCCTACTGCTTCTGGGGACTTATCATTACGCGCCCACACGACACTTCAGATTCAGGTTACTGCTTCCGGGAACTTACCATTACGCACCCCACACGACACTTCAGATATCACCACCATTATAAATATGACATCATACCGGTTTCCATCAGTTTTCTTCACCTCAGTGTAAGTTAAGTACTTTTATTATACATATATGAATTGCCCAAAGATAATATCCACAAGTGTATACAGTATAACCATGATTATCCAACTACGAGAATTAACAGGAGTATAATATCAGGAGTTACCCTTTTTCAGGGTTCAAGAATACAGGAGTTTAGGAGTATAAGAGTTCAGGAGTACCAAATATCTGGTAACAGTATAATAATCATGCCAAATCCCCGTAAAAGTAATAGCCATGAATATGCAATACAGGTGCCACAATATCAGGTCAAATGTCGAGTGCTATTATATCAGGTGTCAGATATCAGGCGATAAGTATAGCATGGCAAGTACCGGTGTCAGATATCAAATAATAAGTATAGCATGACAAGTACCAGTATCAGATATTAAATAATAAGTATAGCATGGCAAGTAACGGTGTCAGATATCAACTGATAAGCATGACAAGTAACGGTGTCAGATATCAAGTGATAAGCATGGCAAGTAACTGTGTCAGATATCAAGTGATGAAAACATGACAAGTAACGTGATCGGATATCAAGTGTTATGCATGGCATGGCAAGTATCAGGTGTACACATCTTAGAGTCAGGTAACTAATATGTCGGTGAGAGTCACAACAACAAATGTCAGGTATCAACCGGTCACATAACAAGGTACAGGAGAACGGTATAAACATTTCAAACTCTTTATAATCATTTTATAATAATAATAAATTTGTTTATTAATTAGCCATGCGAAACCGAGTGAAGCAGGAGCAGATCTAAGTATACCCGGTATAATACCGGTTCGACAAGGTATAATAACGCCCGATAGCTATTTATAAAGCATGATAATTTTAGAAATCATTTATATAACATATACCAACTTGCATAAAGAGACATCATATATTAAAAGCAAGATAATAATTATTAAGTATGAAACGATGGTAATAAAGTAAGAAATGTCAAAAAAATGTACTCGCCTATCACCGGAATGAAAATACAAGAAAAGTCCGAGAAATCCGCGAACCCGTGCGAGCAAGCCACTAGCCCATATATATATATTAAAAAATATAAATATAATATTTATATAATTATTAGAGAGGGAATGAGAGAGGAGAGAGAGTGGAGAGAGAAAGTTGTAGGAAGGAGAGAGAGAACATGGTATTTTTAGAAAGGAATTAGGAATTAAAAGTGGAGGGGTATGGTTGTAAATATGAGAAAGTAATTTGGGAATGAGGGGATGGGTATTTTAGGGAATGTAGAAAATGGGTTTATTTAGGGAAAAGAAAGAGAAAAGAAAAGAAAGAAAGAATTAGAGAAGGAAAGAAGAAAGAAAGAAAGAAAGAAGGAAATGGAGTGAAGTGGGGGTGGGGGGGGAGGGTTGGCCGGCCATCGTCGGCGCCGGCGGCCTGGCGGCGCCGCCAGGGGGGCACGCGGCTTAGCCGGGGGGGGGGGTGGTGGTGGTTGTTTGGTTGATGTTGTTGGTGGAGGTGGTGGTGGTGGGCGTTGTTGGAGGTGATGGGGAGTTAGAGGAGGAGAAGCAGGAGATTGAGGAGTTCGAAGTGGAGGAGGAGGTGATTTGGTGGGAAATTTTGGAAAAGAACATGAGGTGGTGGTGTGGGTTTGAATGAAATTGGAGATGGTGGGGAGTTGGTGGAGGTTGAAGGAGGTGGAGAAGTGGAGAGGGGATGTGAGGGAAGTGGTGGCCGGCCTAGGGGCGGCGACGGTGGCAGCTCAGGTGGTGGAGGCGACGGTAGTGGAGTTGGGTTTGTTTTTTTTTTTGGTTGAAGGAGGTTGAAGTTGAAAATAGAAAATGAAAAAGAAAGGAAGATGAAGGGTTTTTAATAGAGAAAAGAAGAGACGGGCTATGATGAAATGGGACGGGGGGAAGAGGGGCTGTAGCAGCAGCCTATCATGGCCTGGCTTCTGCTGCAGGCGGCGGTGATGGGGGGAGCAGGATATGGGGGGTGGAGTGTAGGAGAAGAAAAGAAAAGAAGAAAAGAAAGAAAATTAAAGAAAAGGAAGAAAATTAAGGAAAAGAAAAGAAATTAGTAACAAAATTCTATTATTAAATAATTGATTTATTATAATATCTGGGAGTACAAAGTAGGGGAGTAGAGAAGGAAAAAGTAAGAAAAAATAAGATCGGTAAATAATATTATTATTTAATAGGACGAAAATTTGACTGTTTCAGAAACATTCCGAAAAATTCTCAAAAATAGAAAATATTATTTTAAGATGCTCGGTGAAATCGGATTCGAGAAATTCAATTTAGTTTTCAAATTAAAAATCTCAAAATCTTTCGGCGATACCGGCCGACCGCAGAATCGGTGAATTTTGATAAATTTAGAAAAATCTCAAAAATGTATTTAGATAGAAAATGAAATTCTAAAAAGTAATGTGAAAGCCGTTTTTAAAAATTTAATCCCATTTGAAAACTATAAATCTGGGAAGCAGTCAGCGATGCCGACCGACTTCGTTTTGGAGATTTTGTAAAATAATTCTGAAAAATTTCAGAAAATCATGAAAAATCTAAAATATTAAAAAATAGTGTCTGAAACTGAAGCCGGTCAAATCGGACTACCGAAAAGGTCAAATTGGGCAGCAGGCTGGCATCGGGTTCCCAGTTCGGGTCAGGCTGACTCTAAGACTGAGAATCCAGATCCGATACCCAAAATCATAAGCAATCACAACTTAAATACAAATACTAGAATAAAATTGAAACAAAACGGTCAAAGAATTCAGGATACGTATCTGGGTACGTATCTTGGGAACGGGGGTATCACACTTATATTCAAATTAAGAATAGTACAAACTCTAAATATGTTGAATAGTTGATTGCACTTTACTTGCGTGTGGGATTTGTGGTCCTGCACTTTGGCTCTCATGTTCAAATAAAGAATAATACAAACTCTGAATATGTTGAATTGTTGATTGGACTTTGTTGTGTGTGGTCATGCTATTTGTGGTCCTGCACTTTTAGGTGGTTTCAGATGACCTTTCTAAGGCCCTAGTTTTGATGAGTTCATGAGGGTTCTTATTCTCTGAGGGTGGTAACAATTAGACCAGTGAAACAGTCACACCTAGTTGTTTAAGTAGTTTATTGCTATCTGTGCATTTGGTCAAATGGAAGTGAGATTTCTAATTCTACGTGCAATGAACTTCATAAAACTTTAATTGACAAAATGTTAAGCTTAATGTTCATATAGTTTCTTAAGGTTGTTTTTGTTAACGGTTGCTTTGGTTCTTCAAGGTGCCCAATCAACCAATATTTACTTAGCTCAAAATGTTCTTTCGGTATCATTTGACTGCTAACCTTTTTCTAGGTAGCAATTTGGCCTTTGAATCCGGGAAGACAATTTCTATTTGCTGGTTGCTTATATTTGAGATTCTCATTTTATACCTAAATATTGTATATAGGTGATAAAGAGAAAGTTTGAACAATTATTTATTACATAATAAACTGCTGAATCAATAAACTGTTTATATTTGTCTTATAGCAGAATGTGCTATTGATTCCGTCAGTAGTCATCTGCCCTTCTTTCTTCACAAAGAACAATTTGCACATCCCTGAACTAAAGATTTTATTATGTTCATTTCTGATGATACTACCCTACTTCAGAACAAGTCACATTGTACTTCATTCTGTTGGAGTGGTTCATTTAATCGAGACTTGGTTTTATTATTTTTACATGGGAATAGATGGTGTTGAAATGTAAGCCGACCAAGTGGGAAGAGTATCTGGATGTATACAGGTAAACCTGCAGAACTTGATTCCAGTGTTGGCAATCCAGTTCTTGCAATTATAAGATAGAACAGTTCTGTTTGACATGCTTAAGTTGTTTCAGTTTTTGCTAGTTTACTATTATTTTCTTCAGTGTGTATTCTTTCATCAATGAAATGCTAATGATCATTGGCTTGTGCTTAGCCAGGATGACTCAACGATATAGATTTTATCTCTGAATCACTTTTATTCGATGCAGCCTTTTAGACCCATCATAATATGGCATCATCAGCAATTTCAACGGTTTCTGTTGGTTCTATTGTTTCTTGTGGTTCACAGGCTGGTTTGGGATCAAAATCCAAGCCCTTTGCCTTGAGCTTTAATAACCCAAAATCCTTCAAGGGTTTCAGTGGTTTGAAGGCAGCAGCATCTGTTAACCTTGAATCAGATGCATCCTTTTTAGGCCAGGAAAGCAATGCTGCTTTCTGGGCATCATCTGTTCCTAAAGCGCAACAAAGGCAGAGGGGTACAAACCAGCTCCAGCTCCAAGCATCTTTTAAAGTCGCTGTTCTAGGAGCAGCTGGAGGAATTGGTCAACCACTCGCTCTTCTGATCAAGATGTCTCCCCTCGTGTCTGCACTGCACCTCTACGATGTAGCAAACGTTAAAGGAGTAGCTTCTGATCTAAGCCACTGCAACACTCCTTCTCAGGTCTTGGGTTTCACAGGGCCATCAGAGTTGGCCAACTGCTTGAAAGGAGTAGATGTGGTTGTCATCCCTGCAGGGGTTCCAAGGAAGCCAGGCATGACTCGTGATGATCTTTTCAACATCAATGCCGGTATTGTTAAGTCGCTGGTTGAGGCTGTGGCTGATAATGCCCCAGATGCTTTCATTCACATCATTAGCAACCCAGTCAATTCTACCGTCCCAATAGCTGCAGAGGTTCTCAAACAGAAGGGGGTATATGATCCAAAGAAGCTTTTCGGCGTTACGACACTCGATGTTGTCAGAGCTAACACATTTGTTGCTCAGAAGAAGAACCTCAAGCTCATTGATGTGGATGTTCCAGTCATAGGAGGTCATGCTGGGATTACCATCTTGCCACTGCTCTCAAAGACTAGGCCATCTGTGACATTCACAGATGAAGAAGTAGAGCAGCTGACTGTGAGAATCCAGAATGCTGGAACTGAAGTGGTGGAGGCAAAGGCTGGTGCTGGGTCTGCAACTTTATCCATGGCATATGCCGCTGCCAGATTTGTGGAGTCATCCCTTCGAGCTCTTGATGGCGATGGTGATGTCTATGAGTGCTCGTTCATTCATTCCGACCTCAGTGAGCTGCCCTTCTTCGCATCAAGAGTTAAGCTTGGGAAGAAGGGAGTTGAAGCTGTGATCTCTGCTGACCTCCAGGGATTAACTGAATATGAAGCAAAAGCTCTGGAAGCCCTCAAGCCAGAACTAAAGGCCAGCATTGAGAAGGGTGTAGCCTTTGTCCGGAAGCAGGCAGCAGTAGCTGCTAATTAAATCTGATTCTTGTTCCGTCTTCTTAGATAGTTATATGCAAGAATAATGACAGAGCTATGCTTGATTGCAGTTTTGCAGTGTAGAAGATATGATTGTTTCTGTCTCAGAGAGCTACTGATGAAATTTAGAAGGAGAATGTTAGTGATGGAGCGGAATGCCATGAGTATGTCCATCATGTAACCCAATTCTACCTTCATATTTCCCTTATATATTTCTGATTGAATCATGTTTTCGTTATTGTTATCGTTGTTAAACATGTTATGAAACCAGTGAAAACCATTTGGTTATTACATATCGTATCTCAATGAAGAGTCATGATTTTATTACCCTTTGCAGTGTACAGATTTTACGAGTAACCATGCTGAAAACCTTTTCTATTGTAGTGATGCTAAGACTAAATGTGCTCAGTTTGAAGAGGATGTCCTTGATGTTATTGGCAGGCTACTGCCGAGGCATCAACTACAGTTTTGAGTTTCTCGACAAGGGTTCTTTTAAAAAGGATGGGCAAACAGAATACAAACAAGTCAGCCCATGAGTTATTCTGGGTTTCTTTTTACAACATTGATTTCTAGCAAATCTTTGTGATCTTAGGATGAAGCTTTTGTGCCAAGTCTCGTCTTGCTGAGTAATGAAGTTTTAGAATTATGGACGAGTAATGAAGCTTTAGAGAGATGGGTGAAAGGAGTCGAGAGATCAACAAATTGCAATGGAAATGCGACACTGATGCATAACCTGCTTGTTCTCGCATTTGGGACCTGACTTGTGTCTCTCCATCATCTCGACTTGTTGGATGCATGTAGGAGTTGGTCTAATCCTAGGGAATAAAGGCTTGGGGTTGGGTAAATTCAAGGTCATAGTGTTTGTCTAACTAAACACTATGAAATGGAAGAAGAAGAAGAAAAAGGAAATTAAAGAAATGGAAGAAGATGGGCCGGTGCTAACCAACCAAAGAAAACCAATACAGGTTGTTTTTTCTTGTAGTAGCTGGACCTGCAAGTTCAAGTAGACTGGCAAGCGCCACACACTCATGTTTTTTTTTGTTTTAATATGTGTATTTTTTTCTTGTTTAGTTTTGCACGTGCCATTTTGTGCTGGGATTGCTGACTCAAGTGCTTGGCCGGAAGTACGCTTGACATCTTTTTCGCGTATGAAAAACCACCGAACTTTTGTATTTGCATTAAAAAATAAACACACATGCTGTCTTTCTTTTATTACTTTTCTCTCTATTTGATTCAGCATGCTTCTCATGATTCATGCCAGCCACTTGAGGCCGTGGCCACGTGAAACATTCACGTGATAGATACACTTTGTACTTTTTGCTTTCGCTAGTCAACAAAGCAAACCACAAATAATAATAATAAAAAAAAAAATCAGTGCCCCAAAGTTTCGCTGTCGGTCAGGCCTTGATTTGCTCCCCTAAAAATCACCGGTCAAACGGGCCTGGCTCGATCAAGCCAGGTCCAGACAGAGCGGGCCTAAGAAGCGGGTCGTGCCACACCCGCCTCGCGTGCCAAATTGCGGCCGGCCCGGCCTGGGCCCGAGTCCCATTTGAGGGACTCGGGTCCGGCCCGCGACCCGGCCGGGGCGGACCCGGGCCGGATTCGAGCCGACTTGCTTAATTAGAAAAAAGTTAAAAAAAAAATCTAATAAAAAACTAAGTTCTTGCTAAAAAATCTAAAAAATTCCTAAGTAAAAATTTAAAAATTGATGCTTTACCATAAATTCTTAAAATAAAAATTTGACAAAGAAGACTACAAGTTGTGATATGAAAATTTTAATTTTTTTATTAATGATCCGATAAAATGGATAATTGGATACAATAAATACAATTGAAGTATAGATTAAAAATTTTAAAATTTATAATTCATAAACAAAAAATTTACAAGTCTTCAAACATTTTATCATCCATAATAAAAAATTATAAGTCTTCAGAGTCTTTATTCACGTCCTGAGGAGTGTTCGATGAGATAATCAATTATTTTATTTAACTTCTCTTTTCTACATTCAGCCAATCTTTCTCGCATATGGTCATCTCAACTGCATCTGACGCAAGACGATTTCTCGTAGTCAGCACTCGACCATCTGTACTAAAAATCGATTCGGATGCTACTGTATATGCTATAAGGGTTAGTAAACACGTGTCATGATGGAAAGCACAGGATACATTGATACCTGTGATTTTCACTATAAAAATATCAAAATTATCAAATTCTGACTCTGATTCGATCTTAGGAGTTGTGATACGGTGGATATAATAATGAAGTTCATTTAATATGTCAGGAGTTTTAAACTTTTTTAGATGCTGATAAAAGACCTAAAAATAATGAATTTCTATTCCTAAATTAAGAAGTTTAAGATCGAGAAAAGATTGTTTATTTCATAAGTAGCTTCATAATAATCATACAACTAATTTATAGAAGTATCAATATCTACCTATATATTATGGCAGAATAATTTTAATATTTCATTCTTTCATAAAAAATTTCAAGTAAAAATTTAGATCGATGAAATTTAGTCCTAAAATCCATAATAGCTGCAAAATAAAAAAATATAAAAAAATCTTTAAAGTATTTATTATTATTTTTTCCCATGGGAGCTATAATATCTCGAATAAAATCATTATGTTTGCATTGAGAAAACACTTCGATAATTTCAGTTTACTCATAAAATACTAAATTAGTTGTGCGATAATAAATCTCAAAAATAATTTTGTTATTCTTTCAATTCTTTTCAAAAATTCACAAATAACTGTACAAATTTTCCATTCATCATAATTGCTAAAATACTAAAATAGTCAGACAATTCTACAGAAATAAACATATCTATTGCCTGCCGATAAGAAAAAACTTTACTTAACATATTCTTAGAAATTCTCTGAGTGAGATAAATATCTCAGAAATATCTCTGAAATTCTCTGAGTGAGATAAATATCTCAGTCCATCTAAAAATCCCAATTGAATGACACTCTCGTTGGTGACTTGTATCTCGCAAGAAAAAGATAAAAACGCATTGGTGTAGAAGCAATCAAGGGCACTAGGTCAGCTACCCAACAACTCAGCATAAAAAAAATAACATATACCAAAACACAGGAGAAATAAATAAGAATACAACACACATATTACAGTGCTTTCATTCACATTCCACACAATCCTCTTGCTTTGCTTCACAACTAACCATTTCCACTGCCGAGACTTCTTATCTTAATTTTTAATTTGGAGCCTGAACTGGTTTCTCTACCTTTCATGCGATTATGGTCTACAGAACGATCTTTTCTGCCAGATTTTTCCTCTCGTTTTCTTTTCTTCTCTTTGTTCGTTTTCTTTTCCTTTTCCCCGTCACCTCCTCATCACTCACAACAGTTAATGTTGGTCCTCCATCTCCATTATATTTTCGGAGATGCAGGTGTTCATACTGGACTGCCACCTTCTCGTTTCTCTCAATGACTAGATAAGAGTGACCTTCAACAACACTCTTCTTTGAATCAGCTGTGCACTGTAACTCTTTAACACCATCTTTATTCAATTTTGCACTGCTTCCGATACTAGAAGTCATTCGGGATTCGTAATCATGACAAGAGTTCACTTCTTCAACATTATGGTTAACGGCATCAGGTGGCTCGTTTGCCTCCTGATGACTGGGGGGCACCCACAGAAACAGAACTGGCAGGGCCTATCTCGTTGGTTTCATTCTGCCCGCCTCGAGAATTTTCCATTAGATGGCCATTATCATCTGCTTTACTGGATGATCCTGGCTGCTTGACCTTGATTTTTAAAACATTTTTCTTCCTCTCGCTGAAAATGGAGACAGTATCAGACTCCTTGACTGCACCAGCAATGGGCAGTAGCGCAGCATCAGAGAGGTTCAGAGCATCGACCTCCATGATCTTTAAAACATTTTTCTCTCTCTCTCTGCAAGTGGAGACAGCATCAGCCTCCTTGGCAGCATCAACAATGAGACAGCATCAGCCTCTATTTGCATATATATCTTATTAAATTCAAAAAGTTTGCAGTTATACCCCTGTAATTATATTTTCTCCATATAACAAAAGTGCCCGTAATATATACACTTGCAAATTCAAATTCCTCATATGTACATTCAAAACATCATTTTTTATATAAACTTTATGAAATGTTTAAGTTGTAAATAAGACTTAAGCATCTTTTAAAGAAATAATAGAAAATATTAAAAAAAAATGTAGGTCAACATGTCATTTTTGTTACAACTTGCCAACTTGCATATCCAATTACCTACTCATTTTAATTTTAGTACCATTTATCAAAGTATTGATATGTTGATATGGTACTGAATCCATGATCCTAAATAGTAGTCTTTGCTATATATATATATATATATATATATATATATATATATATATAATATATATATATATATATATATATATATATATATATATATATATATATATATATATATATATATATATATATATATATATAGACACACACACACACACCCCCCTCAGCCGACAGCTGAGAGAGTTTCTCAGCCGCTGGGACGTGGCAACATAATAGCCACGAATTGACATTAATTTTGGCGGACAAAAACCAAAAAATTCCCGCCTGAGTTAGTATCAGTCACTTCAAGAATCGCTTTGACGAAAATACCCTCCCTCACAACTTTTTACTGTATGTAAAACCTTTCCTTTCAAAAAATTTACAGATCTGAAATTATCAGTTGATCAATCAGAAAAATTTAGTGCTACTATTTCCCAAATATTCCGATCATTTTCGTTCAAAAAATAGTTTTTTTAAAAAAATTATCTACTAAAAATGGCGCCAAAGAAATCATCCGCGGAAAAAGGTAATGGGAAAATCCAGATATTATTTTTTTTAGAGTTTGTAAATTTTAATAGTTATATTTTTTCTGTTTTGATTCCATTTTACTTTTTTGTCAGAAATATTCCTATTTTAACTTAACTTAAATTAAAAGTGTCTGATGAACTGTTTTTTTACGAAATATTTTGGAATTTTTTAAAATTTTCAATATTCTTGGTTTCTTAAAAAACAAAGTTAAATATTTTTTTCTAAAACTTGCAATCATGGTCGCAAATAAGAGAGAAAGATTCGTTTTTTATGATTTAAAGAGGTAATCATAAAAAATAAGTATATTTATGCGGTTTAAAATTGTTTTTTTTTACACTGAAACTTTAGATCAAGTTTAAAGTTTAAGATAAAAAGAGTTTTATTTTAGAGATTTTTAATTTTAAATTTTTAACACAGCGACCGAAAGAAAAAGTTTTTTTTGATTCATTTCCTTTTATGTCGACTTGGGTCTTAGGTTTATGCGACCGTGGTAAACTTTTAAAATTATTTGGTTTAAAAATTATCACGGCCATTTTTTGTTAAGGATTTTTTTAATTAAACTCTGCGACTGAAGTCGCAGTGTTGCCGTTCGTTTTCTCCTTTCTGGGGGTATGGTCGCAATCTGTTAACTAAATTAGCCTGATTGAATATTGCAACCTTGGTCGCAGTATGATGATACATATTTCGACCCTGGTCGCAGTATGATGATACAAATCCCCCTTCATAGTAATTTATATTGGTTAATTACAAAATTGCAGTACGACCTTGGTCACAGTGTATTATAATTTATTAACAGCTATTGCGATCAAGGTCGCAGTCTTTTTATTTTAAACTTTTAAATAAACGTACTGCGACTGGGTATTTTATACTAATATTTTTAATGTTTCTGCATCTATAGGTAAACAAGAACTGAAGGTTCGTCCTATGAGATTCAGCCTAAAGCCTATGTGCGAATTCATTAGAAAATTCAAAAGCACATGCAGGCTGATTTCGTAGATGCGATGAAGGAGACCCCGTTTGGCCCAATCTTCATGGCCTTCTACAATGAGGAGTTTGGTGCTGAAAAAGGTCTAAAATCAAACATCAGTGTGCTGAAAATTGTAGACCAGATAGGGATACAAGGACCTTTAGAATTGGGGGCAAACAAATTGAGTTAACAGTGGAGAATGTTGCCCTTACTTTTGATCTACCTATTAATGGGGCGAATTTTATTATGAATAAGACCTGTATAATGAAGGACAAGGGGTTATAAAACATTATTTCCCTAGTATAAAAAAGATCACAAAAGTATCCATTAAAGAAGCTTTGGATGATCTTCTGGTCAAGAAAAGAAGGAGGACTGAATTAGATGTGACCAAGTATGAATAGCTTGAGCAGCAACTGACTTTAAATGAAATTATAAGAGACATACAAAGACTTGCAGCTCAAGACTTTACAACAATAATCGTCCTATATATGTCGGCCACTCTATTCTTTTCTGACAGTAAATGCACGGTGCCGTGGTATATTGTGGAACAAATTGCCAATATGCAGCTGATGAAGATAATATGTTGGGCTAAAGCTGTTGGCAGTTCCTGATTGAGTCAATGGACATCTTCAGGCACACACATATAAGCTGCAAGGATGCTCCGTGCAAATTATTGTAAGTATGAATATCATAGTTGGCAAATATTGTTGAAATTTCCTCATATATTGTCAATGTTTAATGTAAACTAATGTAATAATACATTTTGCAGTATTGGCTCTGTGAAAGGGCTGCTATTTTTGAACCGAGGTCTGGTTTGGAGGACAAAACCCCACGGGCAGTAAGATGGGACCTCCAAAACATTAGCAGAGCTCTGGGTGAAATTGATCTAAATGATCTTGACGCAGATATCATAAGTTAATAGTTAGACCATATACTGTTGATTATAATTTTATACATTTAAATGGAGTGCGACCACTCGTAAATAAACTGCGACCATGGTCGCAGTAAGTAGGGATTTACTTGTATGATTTAATGTTTATGACCACGGTCGCAGTTAATTTGATTAAAGTACAATGGTGTGCGATCATGGTCGCATTTCTTTGATAACTCGTTGTAAGGTAAACTACGACCATGGTCGCAGTTATATTCAGTGTTCTAAATGGCGGCCACAGCGGCTACATCGGCCGGGAAAATTTATCGGGGATGGGGATATATCGGGGACATATCGGGGATATTTTCAAAAATCGGATGTCAAAATCGGACTGTAAATATACATATCTTCTTGTCTTGAATTGCATCTTAATAAGACAATATATGCATAAATTATATAAAGCTACATAAAACATCATACTTATATGTTTAAGATATACTTAACTCGATAACTTGCATTAAGTTTATAAATGCATAATCACTATCCAAGTGTAGAATCTTCACACATGTCACATTGTCACATCGCTCGAATTACCTAAATACCTAACCTAGAAATTGAGTGTAAAACGCTATATCGGGTCCAAAATCGCCGAAATTGCGGCCGATATATCGGGTTCATGCCGATTTATCGGCGATTTTGGGTGAAAATCGCTATATCGGTTTGGATATGCCAAATCATTGCGGCTAGGTGCCGTAAACGCAATATCGGCGCAATATCGGGGTTATATCGGGGATATTTAGAACACTGGTTATATTTATTTTATTGATTTGTGCTACGACTATGATCGCAATACGGATTTACTTGTCTGATTTAATGTTTATGACCGCGACCACGGTCGCAGTTCCTTGATAAGCTATTCTAGTAAATGTTTCATTCATCTGCGATATAACTATAAGATTTGTCTAAAATCTCAGTTTATTTTTTATTTTTCAAATTTTTTGTCGAATGGCCAACATTTCTAATGATGAAAGAAATATGATTAGCCTTCCTGTTGAAGGAGGAGAAGAAGAAGATGAAGATGAAGAAAAAGAAGAAGATATAAATATTAAAGCTAACCTCTCGGCGGAAACAGAATCAGAGCCTGTCGAAATAGTTGAGGAACCAACAAGTGAACAAGAACTAACTATTGCAGGTTATTTACCAGCACCACGGAATGAACAAGCTGAAGAAATTAAAACTTTGAGGAATGAAAATCAGTACTTGAGAGCATATGTTTATGAGTTAGAAAGAAAAATTGAAAAAATGGAGACTGAGAAAACTATCAAGGTTGAATTAAAGAAAAAAAGAAGAGAGATAAGAGAGAGAGAGAAGAGAAAATTAAAAAAGCAGCAGAGAAAATTAAAAGTGAAAGAAGAAGAAGAAGAGATGCTGAGAGCAGCCACTGCTACGAAGGAGAAGGAGAAAGAGAATAGGAGGGAAGAGGAGGAGAATAGGAGGAAGAAAAAGGAGAAGGAGAATAGGAGGACAGAATAGGAGGAGAAGGAGAAGGAGAAGAGGAGGAAGAAAGAGGATGAGAAGGAGAGGCAGTTGAAGGCGGAGGAGGAGAAGAATCGTAAAGGAGAAGGAGAAGAGGAGGAAGGAAGAGGAGGAGAAGAAGAGGCAGTTGAAGGCGGAGGAGGAGAAGAATCGTAAAATTCTAGAGGAGAAGAGGAAGAAAGAGCTGGAAGAGAAGAAGAAGGAGAGGATGAAAGAAAAGGAGAAGAGGAAGGAGGAAGAGGAGAAGCAGAAAAGGATGAGGGAGACGATGAAAAAGCAGGCAGAAGAGCAGAAGAAAAAGGAAGAGGAGGATTTCAAGGGTTCTGAATTTGAAGTAAGTATTGCTGGGGAATATTTTCTCACTTTTTCTTTAAATTTAACTCAACAGATACTTGAACTCCAAAAGACAGATCTTCTGAAGAAAAAAATTAAAGAACAGACTCCGGCTCAGAAGCAAGTATTCAAAGGAAAAATTTTAGATTACTCTAAAGGAACGATAGAAAGGAGAGTCAAAGAACGCAAGCGCGCTGAAAGAGATCGCGGTAACTCCGACTTCGTTTATCCCAAACAAAAAAAGAAAATTAATGAAGATTCTCTTCCATAGCCTGCGGCTTAGACTTCTGCCACTGATTTCGGTAACGAACAGATTTCAAACAATGAACCAAAAATCAGGGAATTGACTGAAACCACTACATACAGAATTCTGCAGTCACATCAACAAGCTCTCATCAAAAATTTCTTGGACAAAGCCTCCTCTGAGTAAATTAATTTTATTTAAAATTACATCAAAAATATAAGATGTTTATATTAGAACAATCTAATTATTAACATTTTTTTCTTGCAGTTCTACTGCATATCAGGATACTGACAACGGAATAATGGTTGCAAAAAATGACATTGAGGACCTGATGTTCAGTAGAGATTTAGATGCTAATATAATTCATTCTACATGAAGCATCTAGAGAAAAGAGGAGAATTAAAAAATATATTCTTTCGCAACGAAGTTTGGGTAAACATCTATTTTCTCCTTTATAGTTAATTAAAATATCAAATTTCTAATTAATGTACTACTTTCAAATTTTGATGGTTAAAAATTCTACTAGTCGCTTTTACTGCTGATAAGGCATAATTATTTGTCTGCGACCTTGGTCTCAGTCCGGTCAGTTGATAAGTAATTTTAGAAAATAATCTGAAATTGCAAGTTGCGACCTTGGTCGCAGTCGCAGCAAACATATTCTTAATCAATAACACAGCGACCTTGGTCGCAGTTGAGTTTATTAAGCATGAAGCTTAATGTAATGAAGTTTACGACCTTGGTCGCAGTCGCATTTGCTAAGTAATCCTAAAAATTTAAACCTGAATACTGACGAATGCGACCAAGGTCGCAGCTAAAAATATAATTAACAATAACAAACAGCAACCTTAGTCGCAGTCTGTTTTCTTGGCAGAATCAAACTGCTACCAGATTAGCAATAAAAATAAAAATGTTTGAATTTCATGTCGTTTTTGATATTTTGATTGCATTTAATTATTAAATATAACAATATTTGAATTTATTTTGTTTTTTACAGTACGGTATTGTATCTAAAAATAAAGATCTTGAAGATTATTTCATCAAGCAGTTGTTGAAAAACTGGATAAGTGATGTGCAGTACATGTTCTTTCCGATCAATCACAAATACAGTGCCAAGGACGCTGGATTTCACTGGACCTTGTTAGTATTTGATTACCAAATACAAGAATGGATTTTTTACAACTCTTTGGTCCCAGTGGAAAAATCAAGTAATACATTAAAGCTTTATCAAACAGATGCAAGAACAATGGTGAGTTGATTTTAATCTTACAATTACTGAATATTTGCATTTAATTTGATTAATATTGATTTTTTTCTATTAACATTGCAGAAAGAAAGGTTTTTACAAAATTTTGAAATTGATTTCAATAAAAGGATGAAAAAATCATATATAAAATACGCAAGATATCCCCAACAAGCAAATATGTATTTTTTTATGACATTTACCCAACATATTTTCTGCTTATTTTGAGTACAAAAACCTATTCTCATATCCTGATTTTCCTGTACAATTTTCAGTGTTGATTGCGTTGTATATGTATGCAAATACATCGAAAGTATAGCATTTGGTTCTCCATCAACAGTTGATACTGTGACGGCAGCCACTATACAGAGACTAAGAAGCGAGCTTACATACATGTTACTCGCAGATAGAGAGAAAAGTTGAGATGAAGAAACAAATTTATAAGAAGGATGGTATTTGAAGATTAAAAATTTACTTAATTTTTTAATTATAATATTGTTAATTCATTCATATACATCATTTTTTTTATAAATGTATACTATTTGTAAAGCAGGTCTGTTGGCTTTATTAATGTAATTTGTATACATTTTTAATCATTTGTTATACAATCCACTGAGATTTTCTTATGTCTATTCTATAGCTGTACCAGAGCGCATGTTACTTAGGTCGCAGTGATATTTGTAGGCTGTCTAAAAATCACTAAAAGACAAGCCATTAAAAAGCAGAGCCTCAAGTTCTAGACGCGTGGGCTCGACACCCGCGTCTCAGCATCAAGGCGCGTGGGCTCGACACCCGCGTCTCAGCATCAAGGCACGTGGGTTGAAACCCGCGTCTCGGTTATAATCGCCCTGGTTATGGGGCCAGTCGTCGCCCACATAGCGGGGAGGTCAGCCCCTCATTGTGGAGCGCTTTTAGGGGCACGTTCACCCCTGGAGCCTCTATAAATAGCCCCGTCGCTATGAAGAAGGGGTCCGATTTTCGGAGGAGGAGAAAGAGAACGTCAGAGAAAAAGGAGAGATCAGAGATAGACAACAGGCAATAAGAGAGAGAGAAGCAAGAGAGAGCTCAACTCTTCAACAAGCTCGCTGCGTACGAGTTGCCCATTTGCCTACCTTCTCTTTGAGAGTTTTGGTAGACAGAGCTGTGTTACTCCTTCTACCAGCCAAAGAGAAGATCCCTGACGATCCCGACGGTCATCCGGTCAACGGAGAACAAGATTCACTCTCCACCGCCACACGAAGAACCCAGCTTTAAACAAAGGGAGGATTCAAGACTCAACATCCTCCCTCCCTTGTAACTGGAAGGAAAATAGTTTTGTTGTAATTTTTCATCTGATTCAAGAAAATTTAACAGCGAACACCTTTATTTCTTTTTCCGGCGCATACAAGAGAGATGACTGTAGGCTGTCTAAAAATCACTAAAGACAAGCCATTAAAAAGCAGAGCCTCAAGTTCTAGACGCGTAGGCTCGACACCCGCATCTCAACATCAAGGCGCGTGGGCTCGACACCCGCGTCTCAGCATCAAGGCGCGTGGGCTCGACACCCGCGTCTCAACATCAAGGCGCGTGGGCTCGACACCCGCGTCTCAGCATCAAGGCGCGAGGGCCCAAAGCCCGCGTCACAGTATCAAGGCGCGTGGGTTGAAACCCGCGCCTCGGTTATAACCGCCCTGGTTATGGGGCCAGTCGCCGCCCACATAGCGGGGAGGTCAGCCCCTCATTGTGGAGCACTTTTAGGGGGCACGTTCACCCCTGGAGCCTCTATAAATAGCCCCGTCGCTATGAAGAAGGGGTCGGATTTTCGAAGGAGGAGAAAAAGAAGGTCAGAGAAAAAGGAGAGATCAGAGATAGACAACAGGCAGACAGAGAGAGAGATGCAAGAGAGAGCTCAACTCTTCAACAAGCTCGCTGCGTACGAGTTGCCCCTTTGCCTACCTTCTCTTTGAGAGTTTTGGTAGACAGAGCTGTGTTACTCCTTCTACCAGCCAAAGAGAAGATCCCTGACGATCCCGACGGTCATCCGGTCAACGGAGAACAAGATTCACTCTCCACCGCCACTTGAAGAACCCAGCACTAAACAAAGGGAGGATTCAAGACTCAACATCCTCCTCCATTGTAGTCGGAGCATTAGTCCGTTGTAATCTTTCAGTTGATTCAAGGAAACTTTACACGAACCATTCTCCGTACCAAACAAGTGATGGTGACTCCGCTGGGGACTACATGTCACTGATGAGCAAATCGTGGCGCAAGATGACGTCCTTCGTAAGGGAAAGATGGTCGAATCGCTCGTTGTCGAGTTCGACCAGGCGAAATCCGAAGAGTTTCTCTCTGCCGGCTCCAAGAGCCCAAAGACCCGCGTCTGCCGCAGGGTCTCGACGGAGAATGGCCCCGAAGCCCGATCCGAGGTTCTCTCGGGCACTGCTGCTGCCAACTGTGCCAAGCAAGATACACGCGCCAACGCCTCTCAGAAGGCCCGCGTGATCTCAGGCACAACTGCCGCTGCGATCAACCGCGCAGCACGGAACACACGCGTCAGCGTCTCTCAGGAGACCCGCGTGGTCAAAATCTCTGGTGTCCAGCATCAGGTCGTCGTTGGTCACTCTCCACCTCCACGACGCAACCGAAACGCTGAGCGTCGACAGAGGAGACATGCGCGTCAGCTACAAGTTGGAACCTCTGGTTGTCCGACTGAGGCTGGACGCGACGTACAATCTGGCGCCTTTCCCGCGCCACGTCCAGCACGTGAAGTCCGCGTTTGGCGGCCCAAACGCGAGACTCCTCAAGCTAGGTCCTCTGAAGACCAACTCACCAAACGCCAAGGTGAAGCCTCTACGCCTCATCAAGCGCGAGAGGCACGCGCCCATAGGGCGTGGGGCCCAGCAGCCCATCCTCTCTCAAACGTCTCTGCCCCGACGCACTGAGCGGCAGCGCGGCAATCGCGTCTCGTCCCAACAGAGACGCCAGACGCGCGTCTTACAGCCGTGGTGCGAAAATCGCGTCCCTGAAACCCGCGTCCAGGCTGTACAGTACATGGATGCCTCCCGTCTTCGACGTTGCGAGGTTAATCTCTTCGATCCCCCTCCCATGGATCTGAGGGATTACTTGACGAAGAAAAGAAGTGCCAATCAGGTCACTTCATCATGTTGCTGCCAACGGCTCATCTCTATGCTCTCCGAGTGTCGTTGTGGTTCAGGTGTGCACCAGCAGTCTTTAGTTAGATAGCTGACCCTGATTCCCCCGTCAGCCAAAAGAAGGCGCTCCCACAGAAGGAGGATCTTCTCTGACATTGAGTACCCGGAGCTCACTGCGAATATGACGAGCAGGAGCAAGGGAAAACAACCTGCAGTCAGCTCGGATGAGTCTGACTCTGAACCAGAAGGGGTGTATCAACACACTCGCACCCGGACTGGGGCCATTCTCCCGATTGATTATAATGCCTTAGCCAGGCATTAAAGTGAATGATTCTCACTCCGCCGTAGCGGAATCACGGGCTTCAAACTCTTCCGTTGAGAAGGAGGCCTCCGCCTACATGATAGGCACTTCTGAGGAAACGGCTAGACGTTTAGAACAAATCCAGAAGCACAAATGGATATGATTCTTTCTCAGCAGGAATCTATCGACTCCCTCAAGTAGATGCTTGCACAGTTGCTCGAAGATAGGAGGAAATCTCCTCCTAAAAAGACGAAGGGCAAAGGGAAAAAGGGAGAAAGCTCATCTTCCGAACCTTCTGAGGAGAGGCCGCGATCTATATCTAGTGTTCGTCCAAATCCTCGTCGCAAGTAAAGGGCGACCAAGACCAGGGAAAGGCTCATGCTAAAAGAATGAGTCAATTAGAGCAACGCCTCGAGGCCCTTACCAACCGTAAAGGCCTCCAAGAAGCTGGAGTGGTCCGGCCCTATCCTGCTGAATGGGACTTGGTTCCATACCCGTCCAAGTTCAAGGCTCCAACCCTTCAAGCATTCAATGGGAAAGGGTCACCCAACCAACACATCTACTACTTTAAATCCCAAACAGGGAATGTAGTAGACAACGATGCCATCTTGGCACGACTGTTCATTGGCACCCTGAAAGGGCTCGCCTTTGAATGGTTTATGAAACTCCCGGAGGGCTCCATCAAGAACTGGGGCGATTTGGAGAAGCTATTTCTAACGCGCTTCTTCGAAGACGACTCGGAAGTCACGATGCCCCACCCTTTTGGCTACCAAACAGTGAAAGGGAGAGTCTGTCAAATCTTTCGTGGAAAGATTTCAGAACGTAGTACTCCGATGTCCGAGCGGCATGACCCAGGTCACCCTGGTGGAAACATGCCGCCACAATCTCCAAACCTCACTCCTTGCTCAAATAGGAGTTGCTGAAAACCGCACCTGGAAGCAGCTGGTCCAACAAGGTGAACAGGCTGAGGAGATTGTCGCCCGCGTCAGGGCAGAAGAAGGGAAGCCACGGCCAGAGAGGTCAACCAGGCGTGCGCCAGACACATCCCTCCAGACAAAGCGGAAGGATAATTTGGCAACAGAGACCAAATCTCCCGCCAAACCTCAACCGGTCAAGGCGAGTGGCTCTTCGAGCTAGCCACGCGCAACAAGCAGTATTCTTTCAAGGAGGAACATGTCGATTCGCTTTTAAACTACTCAACAAGAGCAATAGACTGAAGCTCCCTGAAGCCAGGCGCCCTGGAGAAGTCGGTAAAACCGACAATCCCAATTACTGCTTATACCACAGAATGTTGGGACACCCCACCAAAAGCTGCTATGTCTTCAAGGACATCCTTCAGGCCCTGATTGACGCGGAGGTATTAAAACTCCGACCAGAGCAGAAGAAGGTGACGGCTAACATGACGTCAGTTCTCCAGTTCGGAAGACAGCCCCCAACGCCTTCGGGGGTGGTCCCTGTTCCGAAAGGAGAGCTAAGAGTGGTCAACACGGATCCTCACCAGCAACAAGAGAAGGGCCTAGTACCCGTCCCTACGCCTCGAGGGGAAATCATGTGGGTCCACCGTGACCTTGTTGACGCCCAGCAATGGACTACTGTAATAATAAGAAGTCCAAGGGTAAGGCAAAGGCGTCATCCTGCAATGTGGTGTGTGCCTCTTCTCGAGAAACGGATACCGATATTCCTTCGCTAACCGACTCGGAAGAGGAGACAATAGTTCTGGCCGCAGAACCCCGGTCGGCTAGTGGCAGAAACCCGCTCAGGACAGCCCTACTTGAAGCAGTATGGAGAAACGGCGGCAACCCCTCCACAACCAGTTGCAGAGCCAACCAAGCCCTCCACAAAACAACCAGTAGAGAAACAGAAGGAGACTCGATTTTCTCGAGCCCTTCAAAAGGGCATCGTGGAAGGATCTACGGCGCCTTACCGCTTTGATGTCCTGGCTCAATTGGCCAACATCCCGGCACGGATTACCTTGTATGAGCTTCTTAGGCTGTCAAAGTCAACCAGAGAAGCTCTACAAGAGGCTCTGGCAAATGCTGAGGTCTTCATGACCCAGGTGCCGAAGGAGGAAGATGTAGAGAATTGTCTCCACACCTCCCAGAATGCTCCCTGCATTACCTTCACAGCAGATGATATGCAGGTTAAAGGGAAGCATGATCGACCCCTGTACTTCACAGGGTATATTGGATCGTCTGAAGTGAACCGCATTCAGGTAGATCCAGGGTCCGCGTTAAGCATCATGCCTCGCCGGGTCATGCAACATCTGGGCATTCCTACTCATCGTTTGAGCCCTACCCAGATAACTATCTATGGGTTCAATGCCAATAGTACCCGTCCAATGGGGAAGGTCAAGCTCAAATGCCAGATTGGAAGCCTAAAGTCGGAAGTGACATGCTACGTCATTGATGCCGACACTTCCTATAACCTACTGTTGGGGCGGCCGTGGATTCACCGCAACTCCATCGTTCCCTCTACTCTCCATCAAGTCATGAAATACATTGACGAGAGTGGAAAGGTGCAAACGTTGATTGCCGAAAGGCATCCGTTCAAGGGAGTCAAGATTATTTCACGGACTCCTTACTGTATCAGGATCCCGTGGAGACGGATGAAGTCCCGCAACCAGAGGAGCCAGACTCTGGTAATGAAGCTGACACCGAGCCAGAAAAAGAAGAGTACTTGTGGGAGCTAGATCCACCTGTAAAGAGCATTGATAAGCTCGATGTTGATAATACCACCGATGATGTAGGCGGTTGGTACATTAATGAAGAATTAGATTTAGCGTATTTTTCTGTGTTTGCTTCTGACTCAATACCGTCAGATACTAGCACTGATGTAGATGATGACCTCTGGTCGGCAATGGATGCTTTGACATCGTTGCATGTACCAGTAAAATCATCCTTCGGGACATATCAAGATAATGGTAATGCGCAAGAATCTATATTTATGGTTCCAGCCAGACGGAAAGGCCAAAAACCAATTCTTTTTGGGCGAATCTCGTCTGAACCAACGCCCCACGAAGAATCGGATGGCGAGGAGGAATTCCCTCAGTTCGATCATTATGAACAAAAGCGCTTAAAATGATGAAGTGCATGGGGGTACGATCTAACCAACAGACCCGGGTTGAACTTCGGCAAAGGAAGGAGAACGCTACTTCGATCCTTTGTGCCGAAAGGGAAAGCCCGATTATTATCATCGGACGCGCCGGGGGTTGGGCTATGTATCGACTCCGATCCCATCAGCCTCTGATTTTGGAGGGCCATCAGGTCATAATTACTCTTCAGGCACGTCATCGTGGGAGTCGGATGTCAGTGTCGGCAACATCTTCAGAGAACTTTCAGTGAACATGGTTTCAACAAGCCACCTGGAAGACGGAGATGAAGAAATGATCCAATCTGATACAGATCCTTGGATCAAACATTTAAATACTCTTTGGGATACCCGCTTTGAACAGCGCGAGCCACCCACAGAAGACAAGGTTGTTCAAGTCAATCTAAGAGATGAGGCCAATCCTAAGCCCATCTTCATAAGTGACGGCCTGTCACCTTCGGAGAAGAAGGATCTAATATCTCTTGTACAAGAGTATATAGACGTCTTCGCCTGGAATTACGAGGACATGCCTGGACTTGATCCTCAAGTGGCTATGCACCGCCTCAACATCAATCCGGACGCAAAACCTGTCAAACAACAGCAGCGACGGTTCCGTCCAGAGATAATGGAGGCAATTCAATCAGAAGTCAGAAAACTTATTGATTCTGGCTTCATCAGGGAAGAAACAACATCCCGACTGGGTAGCCAACATTGTCCCAGTTGCCAAGAAGAACGGGAAGATCCGATCTGCATCGACTTCCGTGATCTAAACGAGGCTTGCCCCAAAGACGAATTCCCACTGCCAATCACAGATGTCATGATTGACAATACTTGTGGATTCGAACGAATGTCCTTCATGGATGGATTCTCAGGATACAATCAAATTAAAATGTATCCTGATGACGAAAAGCATACCTCCTTCAGGACACCTCTAGGGGTATATTGCTACACCGTCATGCCCTTCGGACTGAAGAATGCAGGGGCAACATATCAAAGGGCCATGAATGCCATTTTCCATCAGCAAATACGCAAAACGGTGGAATGTTATGTTGACGACATCGCGGTAAAAAGCCGCACTAAAGATGATCACATAGCTGACCTGAAGGTGGTTTTTGACATCATGCGAGCTCATCAGTTGAAGATGAATCCCACCAAGTCCTTCCTGGGGGTGGCCAGTGGCAAATTCCTAGGATTTGTTGTAACCTCCACGGGAATTCATCTGGACCCGGAAAAGGTTCGCGCTATCCGGGAGATGCAACCTCCGAGAAATCTCAAGGAACTCAGGGGATTGCAAGGACGATTGGCGTACATCCGTAGGTTCATCTCAAACCTCTCCGGAAGATGCCAACCCTTCACTAAGCTAATGAAGAAGGGTGTCTCGTTCATTTGGGACGACGCTTGTCAACAAGCATTTGAGGAAATCAAGCAATACCTCACCCAACCACCAGTCCTTGCAGCTCCGATATCCGGAAAACCTTTCCTGGTATATGTCCGGGCAATGGATCATTCTTTGGGAGCTCTACTAGCTCAGCATGATGACCAAGGACGAGAGCAAGCGATCTACTATCTGAGTAGAACAATGATCGGAGCCGAACATCGGTACAACCCGATCGAGAAGGAATGTTTGGCACTGGTGTTCGCCATTCAGAAAATGCGACACTACCTGGCGGGCCAAACCATAAATGTCATATCAAAAGTCAACCCCTTGAGGTTACTCATGACAAAACCTTCATCGCTAAATGGCCGACTGGCAAAATGGGCCATATTGTTATCTCAATATGAAATGCACTTTTTACCACAGAAGGCCATTAAAGGACAAGCGGGTGGCGGATTTTTGGCTGAGCATCCAGATCCGAGGGCAACAAACTTTACGACGATCTCCCAGATGAGGTCGCTGAAGCCTGCCTAACTCAGACATCGTTCGAAAGTCAAGTGTGGCAACTCTTCTTTGAGGTGCATCCAGAACAAGCCCAAAAGGACACATTGTAGCGGGAGTAGGAGTAGTACTCGTCTCGCCACAGAACTATGTGATTCCCCGAGCTGTCTCATTAACTGAGCCTTGTTCCAACAATGTAGCAGAATACAACGCTCTTTTGATTGGGATGCAGTTCGCCGATGAGATTGGCGTTAAAAATCTCGAGGCATACGGTGACTCCAAACTCATCGTTAGCCAAGTTCGCGGGGAGTACGAAGTCAGACATGAGGACCTAGTACCCTACTACAACGCAACTATCCACATGGCCGAGAGGTTCACAAACTTCTGCATCGATCATGTACCGCGTAGGCAAAATGCGCATGCAGATGCACTGGCGTCCCTCGCGGCCTCCTTAGCTCTTCTAACTGGAGCAATGGAGAAAGTATTCGTCTACAGCCACGACCTGTATTGCCCGAGAACTGCCCTCGAAGACTATCAGGAGTCAAAGGGAGAGTATCAAGGCAAAGAAGCGCTGGAATTGTCAACCGGGCCAGAGGTTAAAGACTGGCGATTCCCCTATATCGACTATGTCTTGTATGGCATCCTGCCTGAGGACGCCAAGGAAGCGGCTGCCATTCGAAGGAAAGCCCCTAAATTTTACTACAATGCGATTGCACGAACATTGTATCGTCGATCGCATGATGGGGTCTTGCTCCGGTGCCTCTCACCAAAGGAGGCCCAAGAGGTATTGAAAGAAGCCCACGATGGTATGTATGGAGCCCATCAACCTGGCCCAAAACTGGCACATCGACTCCAAAGATTGGGTTACTACTGGCCCAAGATGATTGCCGATGCCATCACTTATGCCAAAAGATGTCACGCCTGCCAAGTGCACGGCGATTTCATCCATCAACCACCAGGGTACCTCCACTCCACGACCTCTACCTGGCCATTTGAAATGTGGGGGATGGATGTGGTTGGTCCTATCAGCCCACCATCATCAAAAGGACATCGGTTTATTTTGGCAATAACCGATTATTTCTCTAAATGGGCCGAAGCTATTCCTCTGAAGGAGGTAAAATCGTCTAACGTGATCAAGTTCGTGAAACATCACGTTATTTACCGTTTCGGTGTACCTCGGCGAATTGTCCATGACAATGGACCCCAGTTCATCAGCCAGGCTTTCCAGAGATTCTGTGCCAAGTTCAGAATCCAGAGTGTGTCCTCAACGGCATACTATCCTGCCGCTAATGGCCTCGCAGAAGCTTTCAATAAGACCATTGGCAAGCTTCTCAAGAAGTTCGTCTCGAAAAGTCAACGAGACTGGGACGATAAGCTAGGTGAATGCTTATGGGCCTATCGCACAACTGTGCGAACCCCAACTAAAGCCACGCCATTTTCTTTGGTATATGGGTGTGAAGCCGTGCTTCCACTAGAGATCCAAATTCCATCTCTGCGCGTCGCCTTGACAGCGGAGATGACAACAGAGAGAAGCATCGACAGCGACTCCAAGAATTGGAGGCCTTAGACGATAAGCGTTTGCAGGCCCAACAACAAATCGAGCTTTACCAAGCTCGAATTACCAAAGCCTTCAACAAGAAAGTTAAAATGCGAACTTTCAAGAAAGGCGATCTTGTCTTAGCCGTCAGAAGACCCATGGTGATGACGCATAAGACAAAAGGAAAATTCCAACCCAAATGGGAAGGACCGTTTGTGGTAGAGTCAGTCTACTCGAATGGATCATATCGCCTCATAACCTCGAATGGCGATACACTCATGATGCCTATCAATGGCAGGTTCTTGAAGAAATACTATCCTTAAATGGTATTCTTCCGCTGATCAAGTTCAAAATTACACCTCTGATCAAAATAAGAAGAGTTTCTTCATTAATATCCAACGCCTCCGACGGCTAGGGATAGAGGAAAATGTTGGCTTCTAAGCCCAACATAAGTCTTCGACAACTCATCATGCTGAGGGGAATAGCATGGCTAGCCCAACTCAAACGGTAGTTGGTAAAGGCATATCAAACCCGTTGATAGCTGAGGGTTTGCTAAAAATCTTAAGTGGACTCAACTCCACTTTCCCCTCCAAAATCCCTTACCAATTCTCATCCACAGAATGGTAGGCCTACAAGATACAGTTGTTGCCAAGTTAACACTATACCTCTGGCACTTCAAACTCCACCTGTCCATTCTTATCAATAGAACGACAGGTCCTCAAATTGCTCATATCGCAAATCAAGTTTCTGTCAAGTTAATATCACACCTCTGACAAAATTACTGTTTAAGTTAACATTATACTTCTAAACAGTAAACCAAGCTTCTGCCAAGTTAATATTACACCTCTGACAGTCACTTTCCTTCAGACTTCCGTGTTGAAGCTGAAACGAATGATGCTAAGTTAACATTACACCTCTAGCATCTAAGTCATTGCTAAGTTCAACAATACACCTATGGCCATGACTTTTCCTTGACTTCCTTATCCAAGTCGAGATGACCAATGCTAAGTTCCACATTACACCTCTAGCATTACCCTCACTGTCAAGTTAAACATCACACCTATGTCAGTGACACTCTCAGTTTTCCCAAACGAAAGCTGAAATGCTTCTGAGTCAAGTTAATATCACACCTCTGATTCACATTCTTGTCGAGTTAACATCACACTTCTGGCAAGACAACTTTCAACCCGTTAAGTTAATATCACACCTCTAACGGTAAAGATTTTCCTAGATTCCTTGCGAGTCTAGTCTCACTTGTTATTCTCTTCAACAGAATAACAAGTCTACCTAAACACATTGTTAGGATAATACTACACCATTAACAGTGTTTTCCTTCAAATCCCCAGCTGAGCTTAATCAAGTGAATCCTAAACCTTGATAAAGGCCCATTTTCCCTGGGGGTACGAGTTTCACTTGTCATTCTCCTTTATAGATTGATAGGTTCACCAAACATTATTTCATCTCTGTCAAGTTAATATTACACCTCTGACAGTATTGTGAAAGTTCCTGAAATAGGATCTTTCCCTACAAAATTTGACTTATTAAGATTATCATCATAATTTTGACGAAGTCAAAGATCTTCTGCTTCTATGCGTCTGACTGAAGACAAAAGGTTCAAGACAATAGAAAGAGGCAGAAAGAAAAATGTCACTTTTATTTATATCCAGGCATATGAAAGTGATACAAAACGCTCTCTTATACAATAAGATTGAGTGTTACAATTAAGGAGTACAAAGAAGTCCCTCTCTCTCTCAGAGGCCGTACTCACTCCTTGAAGCCGCATCTAATTCCAAGTGCACGATGTTTGGAAAAGCGCCAAACTGTGGTGACAATAGAAGCTGGCTGCACCACGATGCATGATGTAAACATCGAAAGAGCCTAGCTGACTAAGCTAAGAGCAATGGTGTTCTTGAGGTCCGGTGGCAGCAGAAAGCCCTGCAACCCTTCATTCATGAGCATCTCTTTCGCAGAAGGCCATCCAACAAACATGGAGTGTCCTCGATGTCACTTCTGGGGTGAGAGAGGAAGGGGATGCTATCTGCCACTATATTCATCGTAACCCCCTCGCCGCCATACCCACTGTGACCGTGACCAGCCCGCAAGCATGACGGGTGCGTCACGTTCAAAGAGATCTTGACGAGGGTTAAGTTCCCGTCAGGGATCGTGATTTCTTCCCTTGTGGACGACGGAGACTATGATTTCTTCCCTTGTGGATGAACATCGAACAAGTTCGCTGGCCGATATATTCTCCCACGGGCCCAGCGAACGAGAAAAAGGACGATCAAGCCTACCTGCAAGGAATAAACAAAGGAATCAGAACATCTGGAACTTAGTACACTTCAACAGAGAAAACTAAGTGACAGACGCAGTTATTGCCGAAGACTACAGACGCGAGAATGACCCACGCAATGAGCCAAAACTTTCGCGGTGGCAGAAACAGACGCGAGTTAAAACTGTGATACACGCAGGGTTCAAACGCAGTCCAATTTTCTGCATATGCGTCTAACACACCAGGCGCGAAAAGACTCAGACGCCGAAAAAATTGCCATCTCCCTGTTGAATGAACAGGAGTTGCAAGATTCGGGTCTGAAACCTTCAACCCGAGTTGGAATTCATCCAAGTCAGTGGCCTTAAAACGCGAGCTTCATGAGCAAAGCCAGCGCCAAGTGCCAAAGACTTCTGTACTCGCGTCCAGAGAAGTTCAAGTCGATGGCGCAAATTCAAAAAAAGGAATGCACCAACTAAGACTTCATCCAGATGGTGATATCTCTTTAAGAGATGCCAAGGTGCAAGCCTGGGTGGACTAAAAATATCATGGCAAGTCGGGACGGCATACCCGCAGAGGCCTCTATCAAGAGTTGAACTCTCTGCATTAAAACGTGGACATGAAAGATGATCAAAGAGATGCTTTCTCCTGAAGAGACCAAACAGAAGCATGAAAGCTCTGGGTCATCTTCATCCACAGAGTCACCTCCATCCATGGAGACAGACCCCTGTTAGAAACTCTGAAGAAGGCGGAATTTCTCAGAGCAAATCAAAAGAAAACCGTCTAAGTTTGGTTGTTAAAGGGGGAGAGGGTGAGCCCTATTTATAGGCAGCCCCTGATAACTGCCATTAATGGTTCCCGTCGGCCTTAATGACCGCACGACCGTCAAAGTCCAATAGGAGTCTGACGCGTGGAACGTTGCTTCGGGAAGCGTCGCAGACGCTGGTCTCAAACCGCCAGCACCAGTTTTGCATTAAAAGGCATTAACGCCTGAGTCCAATGAGGAACCAACGCGTGGATAACTGCTTCGGGAAACAACGGACGACCCGGTTTCCCAATCGTCAGTGAAGACTTGAAAGATCTCATGAAATCTTTAAGTCAGGCCACATTTAACGCCTGGGAAGTTACATCAAGACGCAGATGAGAAAGCCGCGTCCAGGAATCCGCGTCCCCTTTTTCAAACTGAGTGACGTCCACCTGCATTCTAGAGGAATGTTCGCGTGACCCAAAGTTGCGTCCTTTCAGCAAACGGGGCCCATTTTAAGGGAAAGCACTTAATTCAGCGAAAGACTTAGGCCATTGTGGGATTAGTCAGAAAATACACAAGGCTGCGTCCCTCGCGTCTTCATCAGAGGAGCTGCGTCTGCATGGGTAGTGATGAGTTTTTGCACCTAGTCAAAAGACCCAGCGCTGCATCCTTAAGGACTGCGACCAGTGAGTCACACTCAAAAAACTGCGTCCTTCACGTCCACTTGAACCGCGTCTTCATTAGCAGGACGGATTTGCGTTTCTCTCTGTGAATTGACGCCGCGTCTCAGCAAAAGGACTTAGTTCTGCCTGAGTTCCTATGAACTGATGACCGCGTCTCTCTCTATGAATCAATGCCGCGTCTCATCAAGAAGACTTGAGTCAACGCCGCGTTTCATTAAAAGAAGTTGAATTCATCTACAGTAAGGCAATAAAGATGGAACAAGAACTTCAAAGACTTTTACTATTCAAAAAAAAATGGTAAAAGCAAGTACAAACACTCTTGGTGAATAGAGTGTCCTTTTTCTTTATAAAAAAAAAAGAAGAAGGCTACAAGTCCTGGTTCGCCAAGGAACGGATTTGCTCTCTAAGGCGATGTATCTTATGTTGACGCGCCTTCTCAGCCTCCATGAGAGCTTGGGCCCGCAGATCCGCCTCAGATAAAAATCCCTGAGCTTGTACTCGGAGGGATTCCAACTCGGATGAACGAACAGAGAGGATTGCTTCAACTTGCGCCTTGGCAGCCTCTAACTCCGCTAGCCTCTTTTCAGAGGTAGCAAGCCTCTGTTCGTTAAAAGCAATCATGGCCTCAGCCCTGGCTATAGCAGCCCGAGAGTCAAGGATAGCCTGCTTTGCAGCCTATATGATCATGACAGATTCCTTGGACTCGACCGCTAGCCGTTGATGATCAGCCTGGAAACCTTCAAGAAGACGGGTGTTATCGATTATCTTCTCCTCCACCTCCCTTCGCTCCTGCTCTTGAGCAGCAAGGAGCCTATTCAGAGTTTCCTGGGCTTCGTGGAATGAGCCGGCATTCTCCAGGGATCGAAGCTCTCTCAGGTCTTGTCCCAGCTGCTCCACCACCAGCAGACACGCCTGGGCTAGCGAAGGGCCTCCGGCCAACTTGATGTTCTCGGCCAAGTTTCCGAGAAACATCCGGGCGAATTCAAAGGAGCTACCCCCAGACAGGATGAAATTGATGCATGATCGCATCGAGTCAAAGAACTGCTGCACCATCTTGCGTGTCAGGAACTCCATAGTATCATCGCCCGAGGTGCTCCCCGACCCCCTTTCTATGACGGGGTGAGGGATGTAAGCCGGCTCTTCTCGCGCAAGAGTCAGGCTGACCACCGGTACGGCAGGAGCAAGAGTAGCCACTAGCACTTCTGGGGTGCTACCTCTGCAGGAACCTCCATAGCTGATGACAGAGTAGTGAACTCGACCTCCTCAGAAACCTCGGCCGAGGCTTGAGCTGTGTGGCCTTCCGGAGGGGCACTGACCGTCAGACTCTCCACCTGAGCCCCCCCAGTTCTCTCTGCAAATTATCTCAACATTAGCTACAATGGTGAAAAGAGAAACATCCAAGACATCAAAACTTCCTTACCAAGTTGGAGGTCCAGAGATGTCGAATTCTTGGGCGGATCCTGCAGAGTAGAAGTCTCCCCGATTTCAGTAGTTGCCTTCTCTGGAGGCATCTCGGCGGCTGGAGTCTCAACTCCTTCCGGTTGGGTCAACTCTTGCACCATCTCCTCGATATGCGAGGAGGTTGCAGCCTCAATATCCTCGGCCAACCCTGCAGCATAAAAGGAGAATGTTAAACCTCCTCTTCAAAATGAAAAGAGAAATTAAGTCAGAAGGTGAAAAAAGTACCTTCAGCGGGAATAACTGCCGCAGTGGTGATGCCGTCAACGGCTCGCACCCATGTATTTCCTCCTCCGAGATGTGTGAGAATTTACTCGGATCAGGAGGAGCGGGTTCGTCACCATAGTCGACCTCATCCTCAAAATCGCTTCCCTCTGCGGATAAGGAAGACGGCAGTTCAACGCGAGAGGCCTCGGTAGCCGGAGCCTTGCCACCAATTACCCCAGTGGTAGGGCTGGGGTCAACTGTCCGAGGGCTGGAGATGAACACACTTGGAGACCCAGGTTGCTGTGCCTCATCTCTCCTTTCATGAGCAGGGGAAGACCCGGGCTGAGTTGAGACTCATGCAATCTCAACATCACTGACGATGTCGACTTCCGGTTGCTGTGCCTCATCTCTCCTTTCACGAGCTGAGGAAAACCCGGGCTGAGTTGAGACCCCCGGAATCTCAACA
Organism: Agave tequilana; assembly: GCA_038442645.1. Taxonomy (NCBI): domain Eukaryota; kingdom Viridiplantae; phylum Streptophyta; class Magnoliopsida; order Asparagales; family Asparagaceae; genus Agave; species Agave tequilana. Next base: position 522,930 of record JAVJIF010001051.1, on the reverse strand, counting down.
TCACCTCCGCTCATGATGTCGACTTCGAACTGCTCGGCCTCGTCAGCGGCGGTCGGTTCGTCAGCAGGCTCTCCTTCCTCTGAACTCCTGCAGCCCCTGCTGCGCAACCTATGGGCACGGACTAAGGGGACAGCCTCTTCATCTGCCTCTTCTTCCTCGGTTCCTCAACACCAGCAGGGATGTCTTCGGATAGAGAAACTTCGGCCGTCAAGTCTCTCCGGACCTTCTTTGGGGCAGGGTCAGCAGTGGAAGTAGAGCCTCGAGCACGCTTACTCACGCTTGTCGAGCCTTTGTTGCTCGTGGCTCCTCCCTCGACCCTCTCCCGACTTCCCTCAGAGCCTTCAGATACTGCTCGATGCCTCGCGAGCGTTTACCAGACCCCGACCTTGCTTCGAAATTTGCATTGATACTCTCAATGCATGAATACTCCGGAACAAAGTATGGTGTCTGGTTGACCTGGAAGTACCAGGTACAGAAGCTGAAGCTTGTGCGGCCCTTTGGCTCCTTGAGAGGTAGACGGAAAGTTGCTTCCGTCCCTCCGGCCACACTATAGTACCAAGCCCGAGCACCTTCGAACAAGTTCCCACTGAAGGCGAGTCGAGCATTGGGGTTGCCGACGTAGAGTTGATCATAGCCGAGCTGTCGGGCAAAGCGATTCGGCATATATGGCTCGATCGTACATGAAGTACCTTGCCGGAAAAGCACATACCCAGGCCGGATGTTAACCAACCACCAGAAAATCCCCGTTGACAGCCTAGTGAAATCATCTTGGCCTGCGGAGTCAGTAAATAGTTCCCCGAAAGATGCACCAGGAATCTCGGGGAAGCAGCGGTTAAGCTGGTAGTTCGAAGCAGACAGATTGCACTTTCGAACGTAATACGTGTAAGTATTACGCCAGTCACAACCCTCCAACCGCTGTACAAAAGGGACAAAACCCTCACTCCAAGGCACCGGCGTCATCAGAGAGGGGCAGTGCATCACGTACCAAGCCATTAAGTACGTGTAGGGCAGCTCAACCCGAGGGTTGGGGCGCTTCACCGTCGGCTTCCCCTCTGAGTCAACAATCGGCTTGCTATGGGAGTCGACAGCCTTCCCTGCCTCGCAGAAAGCCTGGGTTAACGCCCGCAACCCGCTCTGAATGCCAGCCACCATGGCCGGGAGAAGGGCTATAGGACAGCCATAGGTCAGGAGCACCGCCGGGTACACTACATCGGCAACAATGACTTCATATGGCAGCGTGGGCACCACACAGCGCTTCAACCACAGCATCAAGAAGCCCGCCAACAGTGCTCGATCGGAGATAGGAACCCGGGCTTGATGATGAAAGCTTTCGAAAACCATGTCAGGTTCGAAAACATCCTCGTTCGAAACCGTGGTGTAGAAGCCTTCAGAAGCCTTAATCCTGTCGTCAATCTCCTTGTCGGAGCTGGGCGCCAGTCGGGTTACCGGATGGTCTTTCTTATTGATGCCGTTAAACAAGTAGCTGGCCCAAGACAGCTGCTTGACTCCTCCCGACCTCCAAGAGGTTACCTGACCGCAAATGTGGAAGTGACATAACACCTCCCAATAAGTCTCGTACACTTGAGGAGACCCTTTCTTCATAAGGTTGAGCTCCTCAGTGGTTGGGACATATTCCTCATAGGGAGAGTCCCCTGTTGCCAGCCCCGAGACCTCATGTAACTCGTGCAGGGCAAGGCCCATCTCTCCAACCGGAGTGAAGAATGTCCCCGTCAAAGGATTGTAACATTCCAGGATCCCGAAGAAGTTCTGAGAACTCGGCGGGATACCATACTGGACGGCCCTGACTGCTTGGTACAAATACGTTAGCTCCAACAAGTCCCTAAGGTCGGCAAGGACGAAGCTTACCATCCTGCCCCACCAATACTTCTCGGTGGAATGAACCCACCCGGGCGAACGGAACTCAACCGGAAAATCACCCTCCACTTTCATGAATGCGCTGAGGAAAGTGGTGCCAAGTTTTGGTGTTTCTCCAACCGGGGGCTCAGTCCTGAGCGACCCGGGGAACAGGCCAAGAACCGCCCTATCATGACTATCATGACGGTATACCCTTTTGGAGCCTAAGTCACCGAGAGTAATCTCAGGGACATATCGGGAAAGGTCCCATTTCATCTTCCGAGGGACGGACATGTGCTGGAGATAAGACAGCGGGTACATCCTCTCCATGTCTGGAAGAAAAAATCTTCTATCCCCTATCTGGCGGAGCCATTTATAATCTCCGTCATACATGGAATAGCCGCCATCGCCGATATGGTCTCCAAAGAAGAAAGCAGGCTTCTCCAGCGGAACGCGAGCATCCGTTGTGAATGCTGCGTCAGTCATAAGCTCCCGAAAAGTTGTCATGTCAACATTGGAGAGCCTTTTCTTGCGCTCCTGCGAACTGTCAGCAGTCACAGGTACAGTCCTTTGCAGCGCAAAGGTTAAATCACGGTCAGCACCACCTACGTGCCCAAAGTGGCGCTTCTTGGAGAGTGGAGCAGAAGAGTGTGGCACTGCAAAAAGAAAAGGACACTTGATCAGACATCTTATCAAAAAAAAATGTGTTAAGTGTCTATATTCCAGACGCAGAAAAGATACTGGACGCAGAAATTATCAAAATTCGCGTCTAGACTTGAGAATCCGCGCAGAAGAGACACTGGACGCAGGAATTATCAAAATCCGCGTCCAGACCTACAAATCCGCGTCCAGATGTGAGGCCCGCAGGATCAAGCCCGCGTTTTGAAAACCAAGACTTATGAAAAATCTCTAAGTACTTGGGCTCAGGTGCCAGATTCATAAAAAATCAGCACCTGATGTCATAGAACGCAAGGATCAAGTCCGCGTCCGAACCCTTCACAATTAAAAATATTCTAAGTGAAGAATCTGAAATGCAGGGCTCACTGGCACGGGTCATCAAACCCGCGCCTTGGTTATCAACTCAAAGACTGCGTCTGAGACCGCGTCTGACAATCAAACACGGTTTATATTCTGTGTTGACGGTTCTCCTCCAAAAAAAAAAAGAGATTTTTTTTGAGGGGTTCCATGAACTTCCATTAATGGTGAAGGTTAAGCCTAAACGGCATTATACTGGGGAAAAGGACTTCTGCACGGAGGAACCGCCCCTCTGGGCCTCGGCGACGGCCGCCTTTGAGGATGATGCGGTTGGCTTGGCCTTGGGTGCCATTGGTGATCAAGAGTCCGAATGAAGGAGAAATGAAAAGTGATGAACAAAGATCCTCTTTCTAAAAAACCCTAACAGATGCGCTCGGAGAAGAAGAGGATATCTCTCTGACTGTTGCCATTTATAGGCACAAAGATTTGCAAAGATACGCGGCGCGTGGCTCGATTAGCTCTACAGCGAGTCATCGCTTGACGTGTGGAACAGATCATTTAATGAACTGGGAAGTCCGCGCGCCAAAAGGTGATGTCCCGACGGTTCCCCAGAACAAGTGGCGGTGCACTCATGAAATGGCACGGATTCGCACCCAACAGGCGCGTCTCTCCGAAGTTCGCGTCCTTCCAATCCGGCCTAGCATCGCGTCTGCCCAATGGAATATCAGTCGCGTTTTCCATTTCCAAAAAGCGCACCCCATGAAAGTCACGTCTGAAAGTAGTACCATCTCTGCTCTTCAAAAAAGAACTGGCGTTCAGTCCTTACTTCTGCAAATCAGTTTCAACAGTACACTGGCACAAGCAGACGATCGTCCACTCTTGGCTTAAAACGCGTCCATGACAGAGTAAAAGCAATCGGGGAGGTTTAGACTGTGTATCTAGACACTCAACACGATTAACTCTGGTGGCCTCAAAGAGTTCAACAGTACACTCACGAAGACCAACTCCAGATAAGATCAAACCCGGAGCATTAACAGTCCAGTCATAGAGGTGAATTCAGCTAGAGTCCAAAGTATTTCGAAATCCGTCCAATTCCAGATAAGATCAAACCCGGAGCATTAACAGTCCAGTCATAGAGGTGAATTCTAAAAAAACACCTAGAGGGGGGGGTGAATAGGTGTAGTGCTAATCTAAAACTTAATGCAAAACTAAGTGCGCTAAATGCGGAAGCTAATGCAAATTATGCACAAACTAATACAATACAACAAGTGTAGCCGAATTCCCCTTGCGAGGCTCTGGACTAACTCCCCTGATTCCCTTGAAATGGGTTGAGGCGCTATGTGAAGCTCTTGTTGGATGAGTATAAGTGGGCACACACACACAAGCAATCCAAGCAATGTGCACGCACAATCAAGCCAAGCAATCAAGGATATAGTAATATGGATTATGCAAGGCACAAACACAAGCAAATAGATATGATATGACAAGATGAATTATGCTCAACACAAGCAAATATGATATGAATGGAGTATGATGCTTTACACAAATGTAAAGAGAATAGAGTTGAGAGAAATTGGATTAAACGCTAACACAAAGATTTGTTTCGAGGTTCGAGTACCCAACTCTACATCCCCGCCTACACCACCGTGTAGGATTCCCAATCCACTATAGGAGTACCAAACTCCTCTCTCAACCTTACAAAGCCACCGAGGCTATACAACCACAATCCACCTCTACCGAAGAGGGATAAGGCCCGTAGCCAATACAACAACACAACCAACACCTCTACCGAAGAGGATTTACAATCAAACTCAATCACCTCACACTTGAGGGATACAAACCAATCACCCGATCACCTCTACCGAAGAGGGATACAACAAGAAAAGGGTGTACAACTTAGAGGTTACAACAACAACCTCAAAACTCTCTCTTTTCTTTCTTTTTTCACAAAACAAATGATCCTAATAGATTAGGATAGAAGATAGCTCAAGTGTGGAAAACTAGGTGTTGGAAAACAAGCAACAAAGAAAAATACTTGGGAAAATTCTTGCAAAAGATATAGAATAAAAACCTAGACAAATCTCCCAAACTGTTCTTTTCTTTGATTTTTCCAAAAACCTAAAACAATAAAGATTGGAAGTTTTAAAGCCCAAAAACTCTTTTTAAAACTCTTTTAAACACTTCAGAAAACTAGAATTTTTTCTCTTCAAAAACTTGGCCAAAATCCCCAAAGAGATGGGGTTTATATAGGCCCATCAGAAAACTAGCCGTTAGGCTGAGCTGGCAGCCTGACAGGCTGCCGGCCGACCGACCCGGTCGACCGCCAACGGTCAGAAATATGACCGTTGGGCAACAGCGGTCGACCGGCCCGGTCGACCCAACAAACAGAGAGCAGAGCTCTCATCCCGGTCGACGGCACGGTCGACCCAAACAACCCGAGAGCAGAGCTCTCAGACCCGGTCGACCGGCTCGGTCGACCGTTTTTGTGTCTGCCCAGACGTGCACATCTGTACACGTCGGTCGACCCTACGGGTCGACCGGCTCTTGGTGCGGTCGACTGTCCGGGTCGACCGACCAGCCTGTCAGCACAAAAAAAAAGACAGAAAATTTGGGGAAAAATATTTTCTAAAAAAATCTTTTATCTCTTTTAAAAATACCATAAAAATTGTTTTATCATTTTATATTGAAACTCAAACAAGTGATAAAAATTCCAAGACAATATATCAACATATCAATTCATTTTTGTGTCTTGCCAATTTTATCAAAAACAAAACTTGTATTTTATCAAACTTGATTTTCAATAGGAAATCTGATTTTCCTAAAACTTATAGAAATACAAAAACATGATATTTGAACATTATTAAGCATGATGCATATAGACATAGGTCTAAAACACATTCAACAAATATATCATAGTTTTTGTCTTTAATTTCAAAAGTATGTTTATACCAAAACATAAAACTACATGAATAGGTATGTCAAACTAAGTTTGTATAAGTCATATAAGCATGTATGTATATCTAGAACATATCTAATGTACATAGAAATAAAGTAAACTTATTTTGATCAAACTATTCATGAAAACCAAATTCAAAACATAAAACGTGTGTGTATGTGCACTTGAGAATATCAACTATACTAAGCTTTACAAATGGATCTAAAACACACTATCTAAACTAGGATACCTAAGTCTTTGTGTCATCAAGAAGTCTTGCTCCAAAACTCCATCCATGGGCTAGGCAATGTGATCTTGAAGCTTTGGCCCTGGAATCATTATGAATAGCTTCTAAACTCTTGTCGAAGCTAATCACCAACAAATATCTTGGTTAATGATCTGAAACTTAAATAATACAAGATTATTAGTAAACATAACTACATGAGTTAATCATCATCAAAACTAGAGTGGAAGGCCTTTGGGCCAACAATCTCCCCCTTTTTGATGATGACAAAACTCATGGAGTTATATATGCATGGATTAAAGTTAAGCTTATAGGAAGCTCCCCCTTAACTCATGCATAAACAAATAAATAAAATATATGCAATGAATGTACATAAACATGTATGCATCAATATGCATAAAACACAAACAACTTGTTCTAGAAGCTCTAGTTACCAATTAAATTAATAAAACATTAACAACAAAAACACTAGATGCTCTAGATACCAATAAAAACTTAATACTTACCAATAAACACTAGATGCTCTAGATGCATATAAACACTTAATATATGCAAAAACATAAGTATATATGCATATATAAAAACATGTTAAACTCTCAAATAATTCTCCCCCTTTTTGTCAATCATCAACAAAGGGGTAAACAAAGTAAAATAAAATCAAACAAATTTTTCTCCCCCTTTTTGTCAAACAAAAAGATCAAGAAGGGGTTAAACAATCCAAACAATAAAATGAGGGGTAAAAATCTTTTCTCCCTTTTAAGTCAATTAAAACAATAAAACAATGTTCTCCCCTTTTGTCTAAAACAAAAACAAGGTCAATAAGGGTGACTATAAACAACATGATATCAATAGATAAATACGTCAATGAAGCATCTTGATATCAATTGAAAATAAATAAAGATCAATAGATGTTATATGCTATATACATTCATGAAGAGGAAGACGTTAAGTTAATCCCTACACATATGCATTACATGAAAGAGAGATGTTAAACCCTAATTCACATAACACACACTATGTAATGCATAAGAGGAGATGTGAAGCTCCCCCTACACACGTGTACCACATAACGAAGAGATGTTAGGCTCTTCAATACAAGATACACTCATCATGAATCTATATGCATATAGTCAATACAAATCAAAACTTTTGTATTTTTTTAAAAAAAATTTAGATACCAATTTTAAGTAAAAAACACATGAAAACATCTTGATATCAATTGAAATTAAACATAATAAATTTTGAATGTCTAAACAAAATTTGATACCAATTGTAAATAATTTTCATATTAAACATATGATACCAATATGAAATTTTCAATCATAAAGTAAGGGAGTGGGAAACAAATACCAATTGAAGAATCACCAATTGAAAGACAAAATTAAATTTTCTCCCCCTTTATGAAATACCAACTAAAAAGATTCAAGAGCTTGATACCAATTTAAAAGTAATCAATTGAAACAAAATTGAAACTCAAGCACTAGCATAAACAAGATTTTGTGAAAAAAAAGTTTATATCTTAAGTACAAATAAAATGTGTATAAAATAGAATGAGTACCAATCACCAATAGATGATACTAATTGAAAATATACATACACAATAAACATATGAGTATACAAAAAGATCAAAATGATACCAATTGAAAGAGTTCAATGATACCAATTGACATAGCAATGAGTTCAAGTGTATACATCATATTACAATACCTCCCAATTAAGGTTCAAGATTTAAATGATTTTCATTTTAAAGCATACAAGACCATGATCTCCCATCCATCCTCCCATAGATGGTAGGGGTTTTCAAAAAAAAGATTTGAAAATAAGCTTTGTTTGAAAATCACTACCATAGTGAAGAATACCGTAACTAGTTAAATGGAAAATCTTTTAAACTAGTACGAAATCCTTCAAGCAAGGAATAAAACGAAATTGTTTTTCATGAAACATGAAATCCACATGATATCAAACACTCAAGTCAATTAAGCATAAATATAACTCATGAAAACAAAACACATGAGTAAATAAGAAATGTGAGTGTACTAAAAAAGTGTGAATATCATAATCATGAAAATTTTTCATTAAGCTCAATTATTCCTTAATCATGAAAAACACGAAAATCATCAAAACTTATTTAACTTTCATGGCATATGTATGTCTAATACAAACTAAGGTATACATACATATCCAAAACACAACGAGTCCACAAAGTGTATATGCATGAAGGCACGTGGCTCAAAAGGGATAAACATGTATATCTAATAGTTTGGACAAGATAGACATATACATGAAGTTAAACAATTAAACACAAAAATCAAGAAAAACTTTACCAAAACAAATTTCATTTCATGGTATATGTATGAATTGTCAACACAAGAAGTATACATACATATCCCTAAACACAATTGAGTCCATATATAGATTTGCATGAAAGGTAAATGACTCAAGGGGTATACATGTATATCTTAAAGTTTGGCAATACAACCATATACATGAAGTGAAAACTCATAAACAAATTCAAAAATAGGAATACAAGTTTAAAATATATGAATCATCAAAACTAGACTATACTTGCACATTTAATGGTTCAAATAAGCATTCAACTCAAACATATATAGATTTATTCGTGGCCCACTATATGTACAAGTATAAATCTTCTAGTTTTAATGAAAACTAACATCTAAACAAGTAATCTTAACATGAAGCATCAAAAACGAGATAAAAATCATCATGATAAAACTAAAACATGATTATTATGTAAATTCACATGTATTAGATTCATGATGTACATTATAGTTTAAACAAAAGTGAGAACACTAAGAATGGGTTCATACAAGCATGTGTGTCTCAAATACTATATATGTATGTCAAGGATCTAATAATCATGGCATTTACATACTAATCCATAGACAATGAAAACATGCTATAAAACATCAATATGAAATACAACTCATATATGATCAATATGTACATGCATGTGCATTAGATCTAGGTCATACAAATTAGTTTTACCAAGGTGAAAACACAAAAATATAAGTCCATATAAAACATGGATGTTTCAACCAACTAATAAGTATAACACTAATCTAGTCAACATGACATATTCAAGATGATCACTAAACATCAAATCGTGCTATGAAAGATAAACATGGAAAGCATGTAAACATAAGGAGTTAGAGATTCGATACCAAAACCAATGAGGGCACCGCTCTATATCTTCAAAACAAAGGTGGTCCTCTCCACCAAACTTTCCCTTGAAAGTGATGCATCCAATTGATCTCCTTTAAATCCGGAACGCATCCACTCCAAGGTGTCATCACTCTCACGTCATGTGAGAGCCCACACCTACATCAAAAATAATAGGAGGGGTGGTCTTTGGTACCCATATCTTCTTGGGTCCATGGGGGTTAGTACCTTCTCTAACCCAAACAAATTCTTTGCTAAATTCTCAACATGTAATCTATCAAAACAAAATTTAGCAAGATGGCCTTTTCGGCCACAATGTGTACATGTGTACACATGAGCATACATGTGTTGATGGTGTCCGTGTGGAGCATGTGTATGCTGTTGAGGGTGTGCATGCATAAAGGTTGGAACTTGTTTCTTACGAACCAAGGTTTCCAAGCGTGTATGGTTCTTAGCACATTGGCTCATAGTGGAGCCCAAACAATCTACTTTCTTCTTTAACATACAAATATCAACATTGATCCTAGAAGAAGAGGTACATGCATTAGGTAGACTAGATGAAGAAGCTACACTAGCATGGCAAATATGTGCATCAATTTTATTTTGCAAAACTTCATTTTTCTTTAAACAAATTTCTAAATCCTTTGAAATAGAATCAATTTTTATTTTCAAAGAATTATTTTCTTTTACAACAAAATCAACTTTAGAAGATAAATTTCATTTTTCTTCAAAATAGCATGGCAATCATTTTTAGTTTTTAAAAATTCATTTTCTTTTAGTGCAAGTTCCAATTGAGATCTCAATGAATCCCTTTCATTATAGACCTCAACCTTCTCTTGCAAAACACAATCAAGTCTAGAATGCAAACTCTTATTTTCTTTTTCAATTTCTAGACTTTTCTTTTCAAAATCTTATAATTTTTTATTAATTTTCACAAACAATAGAAAGTTCTTCATTTAAAGCATGGGCATCAAAATTATCACATGAAGAACTAGAGCACTCATCACTATCTAAGTGGGTTCCGAATGTACCCAAGGGAGTCATTCCCTTGGACCATGAAGCATTGTGAATCGGATTCTCCACTAGATTCCTCCGGTTGGTTTGGCACTTGAAGCTCGGAGGTGGTGGTGGGTGTTGTTAACTTGTTCCACACTGCAAAAGCGGAATCAAGGTTAGAAACACGTAAAGATAATTTTTAGATAAAGTGCTTCTAATGGCCTCTAGGGCTTGTGCATTGGCCACTATATGATTGCGATCACTAAGGAAGGATTCCTTGGTAATAGCAAGATAAACTTTATGACCTAGGGTTTGTAAATAAACGGTCATCCTAATCTTCCAAACATGAACGTTGGAAGGGTCAAACATAGGTGGGGTCATGAAGGCCATGGTAAACTATATGAATGTGCAAACAAGCAAATACAAACAATAGATTAGCAAACAAATGGATCTCACTCCTAGGATGTTAAGCCTAAGTATCAGGAGCACTAGCTCTGATACCAATTGAAAAAACACCTAGAGGGGGGGGTGAATAGGTGTTAGTGCTAATCTAAAACTTAATGCAAAACTAAGTGCGCTAAATGCGGAAGCTAATGCAAATTATGCACAAACTAATACAATACAACAAGTGTAGCCGAATTCCTTTGCGAGGCTCTGGACTAACTCCCTTGATTCTCCTTGAAATGGGTTGAGGCGCTATGTGAAGCTCTTGTTGGATGAGTATAAGTTGGGCACACACACACAAGCAATTCAAGCAATGTGCACGCACAATCAAGCCAAGCAATTAAGGATATAGCAATATGGATTATGCAAGACACAACACAAGCAAATAGATATGATATGACAAGATGAATTATGCTCAACACAAGCAAATATGATATGAATGAAGTATGATGCTTTACACAAATGTAAAGAGAATAGAGTTGAGAGAAATTGGATCAAACGCTAACACAAAGATTTGTTTCGAGGTTCGAGTACCCAACTCTACATCCCCGCCTACACCACCGTGTAGGATTTCCCAATCCACTATAGGAGTACCAAACTCCTCTCTCAACCTTTACAAAGCCACCGAGGCTATACAACCACAGTCCACCTCTACCGAAGAGGGATAAGGCCCGTAGCCAATACAACAACCACAACCAACACCTCTACCGAAGAGGATTTACAACCAAACTCAATCACCTCACACTTGAGGGATACAAACCAATCACCCGATCACCTCTACCGAAGAGGGATACAACAAGAATAAGGGTGTACAACTTAGAGGTTACAACAACAACCTCAAAACTCTCTCTTTTCTTTCTTTTTCCACAAAACAAATGATCCTAATAGATTAGGATAGAAGATAGCTCAAGTGTGGAAAACCAGGTGTTTAGAAAACAAGCAACAAAGAAAAATACTTGGGAAAATTCTTGCAAAAGATATAGAATAAAAACCTAGACAAATCTCCCAAACTATTCTTTTCTTTGATTTTTCCAAAAACCTAAAACAATAAAGATTGGAAGTTTTAAAGCCCAAAAACTTTTTTTAAAACTCTTTTAAACACTTCAGAAAACCAGAATTTTTTCTATTCAAAAACTTGGCCAAAATCCCCAAAGAGATGGGGTTTATATAGGCCCATCAGAAAACTAGCCGTTAGGCTGAGCTGGCAGCCTGACAGGCTGCCGGTCGACCGACCCGGTCGACCGCCAACGGTCAGAAATATGACCGTTGGGCAACAGCGGTCGACCGGCCCGGTCGACCCAACCAAACAGAGAGCAGAGCTCTCATCCCGGTCGACCGGCACGGTCGACCCAAACAACCCGAGAGCAGAGCTCTTAGACCCGGTCGACCGGCTCGGTCGACCGTTTTTGTGTCTGCCCAGACGTGCACATCTGTGCACGTCGGTCGACCCTACGGGTCGACCGGCTCTTGGTGCGGTCGGACCGTCCGGGTCGATCGACCAGCCTGTCAGCACAAAAAAAAAAGACAGAAAATTTGGGAAAAATATTTTCTAAAAAAATCTTTTATCTCTTTTAAAAATACCATAAAAATTGTTTTATCATTTTATATTGAAACTCAAACAAGTGATAAAAATTCCAAGACAATATATCAACATATCAATTCATTTTTGTGTCTTGCCAATTTTATCAAAAACAAAACTTGTATTTTTATCAAACTTGATTTTTCAATAGGAAATCTGATTTTCCTAAAACTTATAGAAATACAAAAACATGATATTTGAACATTATTAAGCATGATGCATAGACATAGGTCTAAAACACATTCAACAAATATATCATAGTTTTTGTCTTTAATTTCAAAAGTATGTTTTATACCAAAACATAAAACTACATGAATAGGTATGTCAAACTAAGTTTGTATAAGTCATATAAGCATGTATGTATATCTAGAACATATCTAATATACATAGAAATAAAGTAAACTTATTTTGATCAAACTATTCATGAAAACCAAATTCAAAACATAAAACGTGTGTGTATGTGCACTTGAGCATATCAACTATACTAAGTTTTACAAATGGATCTAAAAACACACTATCTAAACTAGGATACCTAAGTCTTTGTGTCATCAAGAAGACTTGCTCCAAAACTCCATCCATGGGCTAGGCAATGTGATCTGAAGCTTTGGCCCTGGAATCATTATGAATAGCTTCTAAACCCTTGTCGAAGCTAATCACCAACTAATATCTTGGTTAATGATCTGAAACTTAAACAACACAAGATTATTAGTAAACATAACTACATGAGTTAATCATCATCAAAACTAGAGTGGAAGGCCTTTGGGCCAACAAATTCAGCTAGAGTCCAAAGTATTCGAAATCCGTCCCAGTTAACTGCGGAATATCGAAAACTTTGGAGGGGGTTCTGTAGGCTGTCTAAAAATCACTAAAAGACAAGACATTAAAAAGCAGAGCCTCAAGTTCAAGGCGCGTGGGCTCGACACCCGCGTCTCAGCATCAAGGCGCGTGGGCTCGACACCCGCGTCTCAACATCAAGGCGCGTGGGCTCGACACCCGCGTCTCAGCATCAAGGCGCGAGGGCCCAAAGCCCGCGTCACAGTATCAAGGCGCGTGGGTTGAAACCGCGCCTCGGTTATAACCGCCCTGGTTATGGGGCCAGTTGCCGCCCACATAGCGGGGAGGTCAGCCCCTCATTGTGGAGCACTTTTAGGGGGCACGTTCACCCCTGGAGCCTCTATAAATAGCCCCGTCGCTATGAAGAAGGGGTCGGATTTTCGAAGGAGGAGAAAAAGAAGGTCAGAGAAAAAGGAGAGATCAGAGATAGACAACAGGCAGACAGAGAGAGAGAAGCAAGAGAGAGCTCAACTCTTCAACAAGCTCGCTGCGTACGAGTTGCCCCTTTGCCTACCTTCTCTTTGAGAGTTTTGGTAGACAGAGCTGTGTTACTCCTTCTACCAGCCAAAGAGAAGATCCCTGACGATCCCGACGGTCATCCGGTCAACGGAGAACAAGATTCACTCTCCACCGCCACTTGAAGAACCCAGCACTAAACAAAGGGAGGATTCAAGACTCAACATCCTCCCTCCCTTGTAGTCGGAGCATTAGTCCGTTGTAATCTTTCAGTTGATTCAAGGAAACTTTACACGAACCATTCTCCGTACCAAACAATATTAGCAACAAATAATGATTTCAGAATTGGTACTGCGATCAAAGTCACAGTCATGAACTGGGAAGTTGTATTTACTGCTTATAATGCGACAATGGTCGCAATATGCATAATTTCGTCCATAAAAAATTTATCTATTTATTAGCATTTTATTAATGTAATTGAGACAGCGATCGCGGTCGCAGTTAATGAATCATATTTCAGATCGCACTGCGACCATGGTCGCATTGCCTAAAGTTTTTATACACATAACGATATATATTTTAAATTTTATTAAAATAATTAATTTAACAAAAAGTAAACACGATCCTCCATCTTTTTCTACCGTAAGAAACTAAAATAATAATAGTCTTGCCGTATTCAAAGTAAAAAGTAACTACATGTAAAAATATATTAACTTTTTATCTGTTTTCGAAAACTGAACAGTCACCTAGAAAGTATAAACATTTTGGAAAAAAGCAGATAATTAATTTACGCCATGTTCACGTCGTTTGAGAGCATAAACCTTTTGAAATTCCTGGATTATTTATATATAAAGGGTTTCCATTATAGGATAACAAATAAACTAAATTACATTTCTGAAAATTCGTCTCTTTCAATTTTCGGAAAAAGATTCAAAAATGTCTTCCCACCATCTTCACCAAAAGAAGCCAATCATCTAATGATGATTGGATGTATAGTTCCGAATCGTTCCCTCGCTACAGGTCAGAGGATGAGCTTGATACAGACGACCGTTCTGGGAGTTCATGGATAATACGAAATATCGCTTTGAAGAGGAAGAAAGTGAACCGGAGAGTGGCGGTAATGAGGATGAATAGGAGGAAAGCGATACGGAAGACGAACACTGTCATAATATGGATGAGGAATCTGATTATGATGGTGATGACGAGGACGACTAGATTAATACTTTTAAATATGTATTTTGTGTTAGGAAATTTAAGTCTTTTTTGTAATGTTAATTGTGTTAATCATAAACTTTTTTTATAATTTTAGTTTTACTGGTGGCACTGTTCTACTAATTTAATTCTTATGGTTGTTGGAACATGAATACGGGGGCAAATTATAATGAGCTATGTCGAACTTACATGTCAACAATGTGATCCAATGTCTAAGTCACAAAATGTTAAAATTAAATAAAATGGGATACACTGCGACTAATGTCGCAGTCAATAAAAAAAATAATATCAGCGACTGAGATAAATAAATGGGTAAATTAAGAATATATTCCAAACTGCGACCAAGGTTGTAGTGAAAAATTGAAAGGGTCCTATTTTCACAATATACAATTTAATTATAACAATATCTCAGCATATTAAACTGGTAATACAATTAAAGAACTTAATGTAATATTTCATTCAAACTTGAAAATTAAACAATCCTGTAATGGCCCCAACTGAAAAGCAACAAAAATTAAAAAAATTTCCAACAAACTTGAAAGAGACGGGGGACACATGAAAAGCAAGAAAAATTTCCACTGAAATGAAAAATTACGACTACGGTCGCAGATATGAAAATATGCTTCTTATATTTGCGACCACAGTCGCTCTCAAATATGATCTGCGATCCTGATTGCAGTCTATGTTCAATAAACTAAAAAGTAAAATATATAGGCCAACATTGTCGTAGTGAATTTTAAAGTACAACTACTTACAAAAGAACAGTAGAAGGAAAGCACTTGAAATTTTAAAGTACACTGCGACCCAGGTCGCAGTACTTGAAATGCCTCTTTCTGTAACAATGCGACCGTGGTCGCAGATGATGACTGAAGATGTAAAAATGAAAACTTTATTCGTTCCAGGTAGACACATCATGAAACTACTTGCTCCGCAATTAAAAAGGAAAGGTAAGAATTTGAAACATCAAACTTTTAATTAAATTATATAACAGGTTAAATTTCATACCAATAATGAACAACCAGTCCTGTAATGGCCCAACTGTTGACAGTTTTCACACTTTCGATACTTCACTTCCTTCTGTGATAGAAAATCTTCAAAACTAAGCTTAAGCCTGGATGCACCTCTAGGCCTCCCCTTGGTTGGTACAGAACCAATTGGATCGCATATATTCAACTCTTCACCATCCCGTAGAACGACGGATTTACTGAAACCAATATTTATTTTAGACTGTGATGATTGATAATGTCCTGACGTGGCTTTATATTCATTACTGGTTTCTTCAGCAAATCTATCCAAAACAGCATCCAACTTGAAAGATGGATATCAGAATCGGCCACCATTTCAAGAATTGCATTAAATTTGGAACGAAGTGTCCACAGTCTAGCCGTCCCTCGAGTGCCTTGAATGGGAAAAGCCCTAATGCCATTTTCAATTGCAACATTTTGTAACGCGCATCCAACCTCCATCTCTGTAATATATAGGATTCTGGTATATGTGTAACGTGATTGCGCCACAAAATGCACAGAACATGTCTACAAAGGATACCCTCTGTTCGAATAATGAGCAAGTACAAGACACATCAAGTTCATCAGAATTCTCATACTGACCTTTTTCTAGGTGTCTTTTGATTCTGAAAATTCACCAACCAAATTTGGCTCCAGGTCCATCGTGTTCCAACTCTTCTGAAAAGAGTGTCATCACAACTGCCCATTCCTTTTGGAACTGAGAAAAATCTTTGGGGTATACAACTTTGAAACATGTATCTCATATGGATTTGATGTACAATTGGGCACATAATTCAAACCCCGAAAGTCTTGTTGAGATTCAGAACTACGACGGGCAGCGACAGCTTTATCATATTGGTGGACAAATTCAACTAGTTTCGTGTTTGCATTCACAAAACCATCAAAGAAGAAATTAATACTCTCAGACCTCTGACTGGTTGTCATTCCAGCACAGAAAATATACTTGAGATATGCATTAACCCAGTGTCCACGTAATCTGTACATCTTTAACAACCTTCTTCTTCTTCTAAATGATATTTTTCATTTATCAGTCTCCATCGTTTCTAATTTTATTTCTTATTCTCATTTATCATCTTCTTTTCTTTTATTTATTTCTTCTTTGGAATCATTCTCTATTCCCAAATGTATCAGGACTTTTTATTCTGTTGGACTCAGGCAATGCAAGAGGAGATGGCGACCTTTGGGCAGAATGGTACTTGGGAGTTGGTCACACATCCACCAGAAAAAAAACCGTTAGGAGTAAGTGAATTACCCTGTCAAGTTAAACCCCGATGGATCTCTGGCTTGCTTAAAGTTGAGATTAGTTGCCAAATGATACTCACATGTGTATGGGCTTGATTATGTGGGCACCTCCTCTCCAGTCGCGAAAATGACATCTGTGCAGATACTTGTGTCATTAGCATCGATAAACCACTGGCCACTTCATCAATTAGACATTAAGAATGTCTTTCTCAATGGTATTCTTGATGAGGAGGTTTCATGGATTAACCACCAGGCTTTGTTGCTCAGGGAGAGTGTGTGCGAAAAAGGTTTGCAAATTGAAGAAGTCATTCTACGGTTAGAAACAATCTTCGAAAGCCTGAGATTTCGGTGCTTTGCATCAGTGATCCAAGAGTTTGATCTCTGTCGGTCAGAGAAAGGCCACTATGTATTTTGACAGATACAACATGGGAAGAGGATCCTGCTAGTTGTATATGTAGATGATATCTTAATCACAGGAGATGACACAAAGTGGATTGATAGCGTGAAGAACTTACAAAAACAATTTCAGAACAAGAATCTTAGATCCTTGAAGTACTTAGACATTGAGGTGGTCAGGTCCAAAAGAACATTCTTCTGTCATAGAAGAAGTATGTACTTGGCTTGCTTTCAAAGGCTGGGATACTAGGATGCAGGAGTATTGAATCTCCAATGAATGTGAACAAAAAACTGCTACCAGATTAAGGAGAGCTTCTTGGAGATGTTGGGCAGTATAGGAGATTAGTGGGAAAATCAGACCAAAAGTCAGCCTGGTGAATCAGTTTTTGTCAGCACCGAGGACTACTCACTTTGAGGAAATAATGAGGATTTTGAGGTATCTGAATAAAGCATCAGGGAGATGACTTCTCTATTCATATCATAGACACACTCGAGTAGCAGGTTTCTCAATGCGCACAGGGTAGGGTGCCCTCTTGATAGGAAGTCGACCACATGATATTGTCTTTCTCGAAAGAAATCTTTTGTCATGGAAAAGTAAGAAACAGAGTGTGGTCTCTCGGTCCAGTGAAGAGTCAAAGTACAGAACAATGGTAAATGTATATTAGAACTAATCTGGATCAAAGATTTATTAACAAAGATTGATTTTCCCCAAGAGTGTCCTATGAGACTATATGGTGACAACTGACAACAAGACACCAATCTACATTGCAAAAAATGACGTGTTTCATGAGAGAACCAAGCACATTGAGGTTGATTATCATATATTTCGTAAGAAGCTTGAGTATAAGATCGTTGTGGCAAAGCATGTATCATCATGACACCAGTTAGCAGATCTTCTTATCAAACTACTTGGTAAAACAAAGGTAGATTTTATTTGTGACAAGTTAGGCATCTATGATAATATATACTCCAGCTTGAGGGGGAGTGTTAAGAGACTGTGTGTACATATAGTTTAGTCCCACATTTCTCACGAGACTAGATGTACTGTATACTAGTTATTATATATAGACAAGGGTATAAGGCCCAGACCTCATCTCTCTTCCAAATCTTTGATACTACTTTGACACTTTAAAAAAAATTAAAATTAAACTTAAAAAAAATCCCGGTTGACCTTTTCTTTAATGCACCACATGTTTGTTTCCATGACATTGTACTTGGAGAAATAGTAAATCATCAACATCATCATGACTCGATCCTTTTACCAAGACAGTTATGCACCACAACTCAGTCGAGACAGCTGAATGAACAAGAATGAATTGACTTCTTCAAAGTGGTGATGAAGTACATGGCAACAATTTGAGTGGGTCCAAGAACTTAGCCAAGGGAACAAACGGAAAGAGATGGCACTAAAATAGATCCGAGGCTAGCGGTTGGTGGGCAAGGAATGCCAACAATATGTAACTGAGTTGCAACACAGAAAGATTAAAGATTGAAAGGCAGTAAGGGCACACTAGGATTGACCATTCAAGAAGGGATCAATCCCCCAAACTAAAAATGGGCATGTAAGATGGAAATAAGGAATTAAATTTCATTGACAAGGCACAATGTAAGCCAAAAATAAAAATGGAATGCATTGGTGAAGATGTTAGGGATTGAGAACCCCACTGACGATCTAACACGCCATGGGATCGATAACCTTGAGCACACAAGATAGGAAATCACAAACAAGAGAACACTAAATTTACGTGGTTCAGCCTCAGCCTACATCACAAGGCATCATTGATGTGAAATCTACTAAGAGAAAAGAACAATTATAAGAGCACAAAATAACCAAGTTACTCTCTCATCTTACCCTCTCCCTCTCATCTTATTGATTCACATCCTTTCCGAAAGCCACCTCTCATCTAACCAATGAGAGATTATATACAGTGCCATAAAAATCCCGAAACACTACCCATAACTCAATGGTAACCCCACACCACTAAGTGATCCCAGCCCAAAAGGTCCATTAGGCACAAAGCCCTCCTAGATGCTGAGCCAGATACGAGACACAATCCATCGTAAACAAGCACTGGTAGTTGCATTATTCAGCTCTGAACTTAATCTTGCACGGAACAAATGTATTTACAAAATAATGTGACTTAAACCGTGCAAACCCAGCAAACGATCCTAAGCTTAACGAACACCTTAAAGCTGCAACACTTTAAAGCACACTCATGTCAAGGTTCAGGTTATTAGAGGAAAAAAAATTCATCAGAGCTCAGAAGAATTTTTACCACGACACTGCTAGCACACTGGTACATACTTCAAGTAGATAAAAGTTAATATTCAACCACAGAAACAATAACCAAATAATTTGATCCCCAATAAAATAATATAAGGGCCTATCATAAATCATCATCAGCTAAATAATGGAACTTTAATGTTGTCCATGGAATGGAAGAACCATTCGAAAAAACAAAATCAAGGAGCAAAGCAACAAAGGATCAAATATTACGGACTGATTTTGCCTACCGATCACCTTATAAACGCTCCTGGCTGAACAGCCAACAGGAACATGCAAAGTGATAGAATGTGTACATACGACTGATTGTACTAACCTCTTTTGTACTGAGAGTTCTGGAGTATATGTTGGGTATCCTGCTTAACAAGAATCAATCTGACAACTAATCAAGATCACTGAGATATCAACAATCTAATTGGCCAGGTCGGCAAATATCAGGTGGGAGGTTTTCCGTTCAATAGAACGTTCCTTAATTTAAGAACCACCTTTCAATTTCCTTCCTTGGTTTAAGCACCAATTAGACTGAATCCAAGTCAGTCTCGATATACTGTAAAGTATATCCCCTGTATAAAGGACTTAATCCACTTATACAGTATCACTTAGACTGAATCTAAGTCAATCTCGATATACTGTAAAGTATATCCCCTGTATAAAGGACTTAATCCACTTATACAGTATTTGAAGTGAGGTACGCTTAGAGCGAATCTCCTTAAGACAATTACGTCCCCGCACCGGTGCTAACGGGATAATGGACGCTGGTCTCCCAAGATACAACACTTCTTCACGGTATTTGGATAGCACTACCAAATCACCGTACGGTCGAACCGTAGTCAACCAGTACCTACACAGGATTAGCAAAGCAGCGGTATAATGACAAATTTCAAATGAATATTTGTCTTACTCTTTTGGAGGAACACCCACTGTTAAGGATGTAGGAAGGTTGAAGAATTTGGCAGAATCTCCTTTAGGAAGTCGCTTCGGATTCCCACTTTACGCTGGAAATCGTGGATTCCCACTTCAGGCTGGAAGCGCAGTTCAGAACGTTGGAAGAACAGTTCAGAACTTTAAATAGAGAGAGAGAGAGATAGAGAGTTAATTCTCTGTTGGTGTTTGGCGTCTTTCAATTGAGAATATGGAGGGCTATATATAGCTTTCCAGAAGAGGGCCAACAGGTTTGAACCCGAACCAAAGGTTGCAACCTTTGGTCCAGCAGACGTGTCTGTTGGCAGCCCAACAGTCGCAACCGTTGACGCGGAGCGGACTGTTTCGCAACCTTTGGTTCTCCAACAGGTGCGCAACCTTTGGCAGTCCAATAGGTTTGCAACAAGAGCGGGTCCTTGGAACCTGATTCAAAAAGAACCAGGCCAGGTAGGGAACTCAGACTCAGATCTGAACCCGAGTCCAGTAGACCCGGACCCGTGCCCGCACCGGCACCGGCGCCGGCGCCGGCGCCGCCGCCGCCAGCGGCGGCGCGCGTGCGCGCACGTACGTATGTACGTGCATAGTTTCCTCCTTTTCGCGCGCGCGAAAACTCCAAGTACCCAAAGGGCACACCCTTTGTTCTCAATTTTCTCTATTTAAACTACACAAGCTTCCATCCCACGGCCAATGTGGGACTAAATGCTTGTAGCAACCTTTAGTCCCATTTGGCTTTGAATTAGGCAATCTTTGGACTTGAATATCTCATTCATTCGAAGTCGGAATTGAACATGTGAATATACCACGTTCATCACAAATGGAAGGAGAATACACTCCAACCATCATCCGATTGATTTGATCAACGGATCTCGCCATAATTCAACTTGAAGATTCCCTTTATATTCTTCAATTCCAACAATCCCCCACAATGAATGGAGATTCAAGGAAATGACACACAAAGAGACTGACTCTATTGTGTAAGGTACTTTAGAAAAGAAACTGCATAAGGATAGGTGAACTAGGTCTTGAACCTTCCATAGCGAAAGCTTTATCGGACTTACTGGCTAATCAGTGAACTAGGTCTTGAACTGTTAGCCGTTAGTGTAAGTCAAGTCAACAAGCCTCACACAGTGACTTTCCAAATCAACTTTGGTTCTCTGTTGTGTCCGTTTGGCCCTGGACATTCTTGATTTCAGAGAGTATCTTTAGGGAATAACAGCCTCCATAGAGATTCCCAAAGAGCCGACCCAACTCTATACTCACATAGGTGATGGACCTATTAAGAGTAGTCTACTCTACTCCACTTGTTTAGTAACAAGATATAGGCATCATTAAAAGCGTTAAGCTTATCCTTAACCCACTTGTAGAAAAGCACTTATGTGCACCATAGGAATGGATTGGAGTCAAGCTCCCAAGTGCTTACTTGCTGAGTCAATCATAACTAGTTTTTCCTCTTGAACTTAGTCCGTTGGATCTCCAGTCGCTAAGTGAGGTTTCCATTAAGCTGACTCGGTAAGGTTAGGCTTTTAGACCCATTCCCCTCGATGCGCAGTTTATACGCTCTCCACTTAAACCTTTAGTAAGCGGATCCGCTAAATTATCCTTTGACGATACAAAGTCAATAGAGATAATTCCATTTGAGAGCAACTGCTTCACGGTATTATGTCTACGACGAATATGTCTAGACTTACCGTTGTATATCACATTTTGTGCCCTAGATATAGCTGCTTGATTGTCGCAGTGTATACATATAGCGGGCACTGGCTTTTGCCATAACGGTATATCTTCTAAGAATTGTCGAAGCCATTCTGCTTCTTCTCCAGCCTTATCTAAGGCTATGAATTCCGATTCCATAGTGGTACGGGCAATACATGTTTGCTTAGAAGATTTCCAAGATACCGCTGCTCCTGCTAGAGTAAATACGTATCCGCTAGTTGATTTTGATTCCTCAGAATCTGCAATCCAATTAGCATCACTGTATCCTTCCAGTACAGGAGGATACTTTCCATATCTCAAGGCATATTCCTTGGTATGTGATACGTAACCCAATACTCGTAGTAGAGCGGTCCAATGTAGATCACTAGGATTACTAGTGTATCTACTTAACTTGCTTACAGCGTAAGCAATATCAGGTCTAGTGCAATTCATTAAATACATTAGACTTCTGATAATCTGAGAATACTCCAACTGGCGTATTCCAGTTCCTGTATTCTTATGAAGGTGGATGTGTGGGAGAAAAGGATTTGTATTCTCTTTTATCCCATGATCCTTGAATCTTTCTATCATCTTATCCACGTAGTGAGATTGAGATAGACTGATTCCATCTGGTGTTCTAGTAATTTTAATTCCTAAAATTACATCAGCAACCCCCAGATCCTTCATATCAAAACTGTTGGATAACATTCTTTTAGTGGACTTAATAATTTCAATATTAGTCCCAAGTATCAACATGTCGTCTACATAAAGACAAACAATGATACATGCATCTCCAACTGTTTTCGTGTAAACACACTTATCGCATTCATTGATAGTGAATCCATCTTTGATCATGACACTATCAAATTTCTCATGCCATTGTTTTGGAGCCTGTTTTAAACCGTATAAGGATTTTACCAATTTACACACCTTGTGTTCTTGGCCCTTGACTTTAAATCCTTCAGGTTGCTTCATATATATCTCTTCACTTAATTCACCATTTAAGAATGCAGTCTTGACATCCATTTGATGGATATCTAAGTTGTGCAATACTGCAATCGCAATCAACATCCGTATGGACGTTATTCTTGTTACTGGTGAATAAGTATCGAAGTAGTCAAGTCCTTCTTTTTGTCGATAACCCTTGGCTACTAATCTAGCCTTGTACTTATCGATAGATCCATCGGGTTTTAATTTTTGTTTGAAAATCCACTTACACCCAATTGGTTTACTTCCAGGAGGCAAGTTTACCAATTCCCAAGTATGATTACTTAGTATGGATTCTATTTCGCTATTTATAGCTTCTTTCCACATTTGTGCTTCTGGGTTTGACATAGCCTCTTTAAATGTTTGAGGCTCGCTCTCAATAGCGTATGCTATGAAATCTGGACCAAAAGATTTGAGATTCTAGATCTCTGACTTCTTCTTGGTTCAATTTCCGCATTTACATTTCGTTCCTCGGGGCTTTCGTCCCTGAACGCCATCTCGTGTGTTCTTTTCCCAGAAGTCTTATCTGCTTCCCGTTTGTACGGAAAGATATCTTCAAAAAACACAGCATCTCGAAATTCGATAATCATGTTTACATGAATATCAGGTATTTCTGATTTTTGAACCAGAAATCTGTAGGCACTGCTATTCAAGGCATAGCCTATGAATATGCAGTCCATAGTTTTTGCTCCCAACTTAGTCTTTTTAGGTAATAGAGCTAGCACTTTTGCAAGGCACCCCCACATTTTGAGGTAATGGTAGGAAGGTGTCCTTCCATGCCATAACTCGAATGGTATAAGACCAAGTTTCTTATGGGTACTCTATTTAGAATATAATTTGCAGTTAATAGAGCTTCCCCCCACAAGTTCTGCGGAGTTCCAGAACTTACGAGCATGGAATTAACCATCTCCTTCAAAGTTCTGTTCTTCCGTTCAGCAATTCCATTCTGCTGAGGAGTGTATGGTGCTGTAGTTTGATGTATTATACCAAAACTAGCACATAACTCACTAAAATCATTTGATTCATATTCTCCGCCTCTATCGGATTTTAGAATCTTGATTTTCTTGTTGAGTTGATTCTCAACTTCGGCTTTATATGTTGTAAACATATTTATTGCCTCATCCTTACTGTTCAAAAGATACATATAACAGTATCTTGTACAGTCATCGATAAAAGTAATGAAATACTTTTTACCGCCTCTAGTTGGCATAAACTTCAAGTCACATAGATCGCTATGAATTAACCCTAAAGGTTCTGTATTTCGATCTATTGAGTGAAATGAATTTTTAGCCAACTTGGCCTCAACACAAATCTCACACTTGCGAATTTCTTCCAAGTTGAGTTTAGGAAAATATCCCAGATTAGACAAGTTTTTCAAAGACTTGTAATTTACATGCCCTAATCTAGCATGCCACAAATTAGGAGACTCAAGCAAATAAACAGAAGAATTTCCTTTATTTATTAACTTTGGGTACAAATACACAGACTTTTTATCAACCACTGCAACATTGGCTTTAAAAAGTCCATCAACAAGATAGCCCTTTCCACATACATCCCTCCCTTAGTAAGTACAAATTTGTCGGATTCAAATACAATTCTAAATCCTTTCTTACTAAGTATTGATCCGGAGATCAAATTCTTGCGGATGTCTGGAACATGAAGCACATCGTTAAGAGTAAGCTCTTTCCCCGATGTCCACTTCAGGATGACCTTGCCTTTTCCTTTAACCTTTGAGACGGCTGAATTCCCCATGAATAGTTGCTCATCTTGCTCTACCCTTTGATATTCTGAGAATAACAATTTCTCCGAGCAGATGTGCCGAGTAGCTCCCGTGTCTACCCACCAATCTTTGTTATTGGTTGTCAGATTCACTTCTGACACCACAGCTGAAAGATTTGGTGATTCATGGTTGGTCATGTTTGCCTGTGGGTGGCTCTTCTTGTTCCCCTTAAGACGGCTGCGACATTCATTAGCTTTATGTCCTTCTTTGTTGCAGACATAGCAGGTTCCTTTGAAGCGCATGCTTTTGCCGTCTTGGGCCTTGCCTTTGTACCCCTGGGATGTCTTCTTCCGCTTCAAGCCTTTGGAAGTAGACGCTTTCCCCTTTGAGTCCTCGATCACATTAGCTTTTGCTTCGTAGGAGTTCTTGCTGGTCCTTTTCTCGGACTTGCGGTTGTCCTCCTCTATACGAAGCCTCACAATGAGATCCTCCAACTTTAGCTCCTTTCGCTTGTGCTTCAGGTAATTCTTGAAGTCTCTCCACGCAGGTGGGAGCTTCTCCACGATTGTTGCAACCTGAAAAGTTTCAGGAAGAATCATACCTTCGGCCTCTATTTCGTGCAAGATAAGTTGGAACTCTTGCACCTGACTGATGACAGTCTTGCTATCCACCATTTTGTACTCCAGAAATCGTCCAACGACGAACTTCTTGGTACCAGCATCTTCAGTCTTGTACTTCTTGTCAAGACTGGCCCATAACTTCTTTGCCGTAGTGATTGGACTGTAGACATTATAAAGAGAGTCATCCAGTCCATTAAGAACATAATTTCGGCAAAGGAAGTCACATTGAGTCCATGCATCAGTTGCAGGCTCTGGTGGATCTTCTTCCAGAAATCTGGCCAGATGAAGAGTGGTCAAGTAGAAGTACATCTTCTGTTGCCACCTCTTGAATTCTGTGCCATCAAACTTTCCTGGCTTCTCCGGCTTCGGGTTAGGAAGTGGAGGGGGCATCAAATTTTGGAGCGGCATGTTTGTTGCCTTGCTTGAGCTATCTTGATTTGTATCAAACATCTTCTGCAAGTTTAAGCAGAACTAAAGTTACTAACTTCAATATAATTGTCTTAAGATTGTTGGGTATCCTGCTTAACAAGAATCAATCTGACAACTAATCAAGATCACTGAGATATCAACAATCTAATTGGCCAGGTCGGCAAATATCAGGTGGGAGGTTTTCCGTTCAATAGAACGTTCCTTAATTTAAGAACCACCTTTCAATTTCCTTCCTTGGTTTAAGCACCAATTAGACTGAATCCAAGTCAGTCTCGATATACTGTAAGTATATCCCCTGTATAAAGGACTTAATCCACTTATACAGTATCACTTAGACTGAATCTAAGTCAATCTCGATATACTGTAAAGTATATCCCCTGTATAAAGGACTTAATCCACTTATACAGTATTTGAAGTGAGGTACGCTTAGAGCGAATCTCCTTAAGACAATTACGTCCCCGCACCGGTGCTAACGGGATAATGGACGCTGGTCTCCCAAGATACAACACTTCTTCACGGTATTTGGATAGCACTACCAAATCACCGTACGGTCGAACCGTAGTCAACCAGTACCTACACAGGATTAGCAAAGCAGCGGTATAATGACAAATTTCAAATGAATATTTGTCTTACTCTTTTGGAGGAACACCCACTGTTAAGGATGTAGGAAGGTTGAAGAATTTGGCAGAATCTCCTTTAGGAAGTCGCTTCGGATTCCCACTTTACGCTGGAAATCGTGGATTCCCACTTCAGGCTGGAAGCGCAGTTCAGAACGTTGGAAGAACAGTTCAGAACTTTAAATAGAGAGAGAGAGATAGAGAGTTAATTCTCTATTGGTGTTTGGTGTCTTTCAATTGAGAATATGGAGGGCTATATATAGCTTTCCAGGAGAGGGCCAACAGGTTTGAACCCGAACCAAAGGTTGCAACCTTTGGTCCAGCAGACGTGTCTGTTGGCAGCCCAACAGTCGCAACCGTTGACGCGGAGCGGACTGTTTCGCAACCTTTGGTTGTCCAACAGGTGCGCAACCTTTGGCAGTCCAACAGGTGCGCAACCGTTGGCAATCCAACAGGTTTGCAACAAGAGCGGGTCCTTGGAACCTGATTCAAAAAGAACCAGGCTAGGTAGGGAA
Organism: Agave tequilana; assembly: GCA_038442645.1. Lineage (NCBI taxonomy): Eukaryota > Viridiplantae > Streptophyta > Magnoliopsida > Asparagales > Asparagaceae > Agave > Agave tequilana. The sequence goes on along the minus strand of JAVJIF010001051.1, from coordinate 495,773 downwards.
CTCAGACTCAGATCTGAACCCGAGTCCAGTAGACCCGGACCCGGACCCGTGCCCGTGCCCGACCCGGCCCGGCCCGGCCCCGGCGCCGGCCGGCCGCCAGCGGCGTCGCGCGTGCGCGCACGTACGTATGTACGTGCATAGTTCCCTCCTTTTCGCGCGCGAAAACTCCAAGTACCCAAAGGGCACACCCTTTGTTCTCAATTTTCTCTATTTAAACTACACAAGCTTCCATCCCACGGCCAATGTGGGACTAAATGCTTGTAGCAACCTTTAGTCCCATTTGGCTTTGAATTAGGCAATCATTGGACTTGAATATCTCATTCATTCGAAGTCGGAATTGAACATGTGAATATACCACGTTCATCACAAATGGAAGGAGAATACACTCCAACCATCATCCGATTGATTTGATCAACGGATCTCGCCATAATTCAACTTGAAGATTCCCTTTATATTCTTTAATTCCAACAATCCCCCACAATGAATGGAGATTCAAGGAAATGACACACAAAGAGACTGACTCTATTGTGTAAGGTACTTTAGAAAAGAAACTACATAAGGATAGGTGAACTAGGTCTTGAACCTTCCATAGTGAAAGCTTTATCGGACTTACTGGCTAATCAGTGAATTAGGTCTTGAACTGTTAGCCGTTAGTGTAAGTCAAGTCAACAAGCTTCACACAGTGACTTTCCAAATCAACTTTGGTTCTCTGTTGTGTCCGTTTTGGCCCTGGACATTCTTGGTTTCAGAGAGTATCTTTAGGGAATAACAGCCTCCATAGAGATTCCCAAAGAGCCGACCCAACTCTATACTCACATAGGTGATGGACCTATTAAGAGTAGTCTACTCTACTCCACTTGTTTAGTAACAAGATATAGGCATCATTAAAAGCGTTAAGCTTATCCTTAACCCACTTGTAGAAAAGCACTTATGTGCACCATAGGAATGGATTGGAGTTAAGCTCCCAAGTGCTTACTTGCTGAGTCAATCATAACTAGTTTTTCCCCTTGAACTTAGTCCGTGGGATCTCCAGTCGCTAAGTGAGGTTTCCATTAAGCTGACTCGGTAAGGTTAGGCTTTTAGACCCATTCCCCTCGATGCGCAGTTTATACGCTCTCCACTTAAACCTTTAGTAAGCGGATCCGCTAAATTATCCTTTGACGATACAAAGTCAATAGAGATAATTCCATTTGAGAGCAACTACTTCACGGTATTATGTCTACGACGAATATGTCTAGACTTACCGTTGTATATCACATTTTGTGCCCTAGATATAGCTGCTTGATTGTCGCAGTGTATACATATAGCGGGCACTGGCTTTTGCCATAATGGTATATCTTCTAAGAATTGTCGAAGCCATTCTGCTTCTTCTCCAGCCTTATCTAAGACTATGAATTCCGATTCCATAGTGGAAGGGGCAATACATGTTTGCTTAGAAGATTTTTAAGATACCGCTGCTCCTGCTAGAGTAAATACGTATCTGTTTTCCATTATGTTTGCAAAGGGGGAAAACTTACAAATAAAAGTTTGAGGAGCTAAATTACAAGTATTCTCAAAAGATTACAAGTAGATCTCCTCAGAGATTCTGGGAAAATGTGCCGATAGGAGTCTGGTCAGCGCGCGACCACTTTGTCCCTTTGACGATGCGAGCGATGAGATTCCCTTCTCGCCTGGTTCGGGGAATCAGAGAACAGAAGGTTGGTAGAACCCTCTTGCTGCTTCTCAAAATCGCCTTCGATAAGGAATTCCTTCTCGCCTGGTTCCGGAGATTCCTTGAGAGGAAGGACGACGTTAGGGTATCAACACCCTGGTTAGAGAAAGCAATTCTCTAAAAGGTCTCTGAATTCGGGAGCGCACGGTGCGTCGTGAAAAAGCCTCTGCTTGTGGAGTCTTCTCTCTTCTTTTTTTTTTATCGATCGATCTCCCTATGCCTTCCTCCTTCTCTCTCCTTGTACCCCTGGCGACCTATTTATAAGGAAAGCAAGGGTATAATCGTCCCTTTGAAGATATGGAAACAGATTGAACCGAATCTGTTTGAATCTGGAAAGTAGCCTTACTGCGAGGCTAGGATAGCTTCTGCGGAGCTAGAAAATGGCAAGTCGGTTGATCTGTTTTGATCCTTTCCATATTGTTGGGGGATTCTCCTTGATCCTCTTACTCGTTTCAAGAGAGTCAAGAGATTGCGGCAATCACCTGCCATATTTGAATCCCGATTGGATTTGATTAGATTGAATCCGATCTCATCAGGAGATTTTGATTGGTCAAAGGTTGACCATAGCAGGCTGATAGCGGAGCTGCCCGCTTTGAAGCTCATAGCGGAGCTAGAGGCAATTCCTAGCGAAGTCCGAAAAGAGGCTTTTCGGCGAAGCTATCAGTCAGCTTCCTGGCGATGCTCTGGATGATGCTAGCCTCTTAAACGAGGCTATCCCCTTGGGCTAATGTAATGCTAAATGCTAGCATTTTAGACCTACTGAGGTCTGTTTAGAAACAATCCGGGTTCACTGTTCTGCTTGCTGGATCAGTGGAGTCCAAACCGCTTCTTTGTCCCTTGGAGGTGGGCGAAAACTGGTCTTCAGCTCGTCTGTCCCTTGTCTTTTGTAAATGTCAACAAGTTTAGACATCGTTCGGACCAATGAGAATCTTGTCTTTTTTAAGTGTCAACAAGACCCCCTTCAAAGTTTTCGAGAGTCTGCAATAGCTCAGACTCCGAAATACTTTGAACTGCTGTGATGGTGGTGTGGAGTATGAACGTCGCCATGATGGTTGAGTTCAGCTTCGCCTTCAATCCTGCTTTGGGATGAATTTGTCGAAGAATTGCACTGGTTCGCGAGTAGCTTCGCGTCGGGGTAGCTCCGTATCTGGGCTTCCAAGAAATAAGTTCGCTTTGGAACTCCTGTTGCCTTTTCAAAGCCAACTGCCGTGGGGCGGTTACGAGGAGGATCATTCCTTCTTTCGCACCAATCGAGAGAGATGTTCTCCGATTTGCACGTTTCCAAGGGAGGATATTCTCTTTATTCAAGGCGCCATAAGTGCCTTTTATGAGGGAGACGTTTTCTCCCTTTGCACGGTTCCAAGGGGAAACCATCCCTTCCATCAAGGCGCAATAAATGCCTTGAATGTGCTCGTGCTTCCACGCTTGGGGTGATCGTACTCAGGCCATGGGGCCTATAAATAGGACACTTGAGGTCCTCTGAAGAGAAATATTTTGCCTTTCTTCTTCTCTTCTCTTGGTTGAGAGAGATACTCAGATCTCTGAATTAGTGGGAAAACCCACTCTGGTTGTCTAACCGGCCAAGGACTAGTAAGTCTTGATCATTCAAAGACTTTACTGCTTTTAGGGAATTCATCTCCCTTGATTTAGCTTTGGCAGCTCGCTTCAGGGATTAGCTTCCCTTGTTCTTCATCTTGCAATTGGCTGCTGCAGAGAAGGATCTCATCATAGCTTTCTGTGAAGCTATCATCTTGGCTTGATCAGTGAAAGATCGTTGCTTGTTAAGTCCGCTGCGCAGGCAGGACTTGGGACTTGGCTTCTTCAATAGTTGAGCCAGTCTTGCCATATTGGTGAGGTTGAGACTGTTCTTCACAAGATCAGTCTGACTTTGCCGTATAGGCGAGGCTAGGACTTGGCGTTTACTGAACCAGCCCATGGTTGCCGTGCAGGCGAGGCTTATCCTCTGCTTTGACTGAAGTCGGATTACTTTGCCGCCGAAGAATCTGACTTAGTATTTTTGCAGCTCTTTTTGTGCTTGACTGCTAACCTGCTCCAATTTGCCTTGCAGTGAGCTATGCTTGCCAGTCTGGTAACTTGATGGAAGAAATCATGAAATCGCCTTATGCTTCCCCAGTTGAAGCTTTACTTTTAAGCAGGAGGAACAATTCGGGGCAGCGAATGCGCGTCCCAGGGGCTGTTGGCAGCCTCTTACCCGAGATGATTCGTTCTGAGGTGAGGCTGGCCGCCGCTTCGTCGGAGGTGATCAGTGAGATCACTGACGTCGTTGCCGACTTTCAACTTTGGTGGCCTTCGTCGGGGACGATCCACTTCAGGGGAGTGGGCCTCACACCCGTCAGATCCGTGGCATCAAAACCAGTTCCCATTATAGGTGATCTGACGTGTTGGCGGCGATAAGCTTTATTGCCAGGCTTTCAACAAAAATGGCCTGGCAAGATCTGCCATTTTTGTGGAGAAAAATGACCGTGTCCTTGTGGCACCACTGATTACAGCCTTATGCAGGAGGAAGGCCCTTCCTGTCCCGTTGGTCTGGCCTGGGAGCAGATAAAACCGCTTGTATGCACATGACCTTGTTAGGTAACTTGGTGTTTATATAAAAAACACAACTTTGATGTAATATCAAATGTACCCTTGCTTTTGAATCAATGAAAGTTCACCGTCTGATCATCTGATTTCTGCTTGCTTTCACTGAGAGTTTGGCCATTGCTAGGCTAAACTGTGTGCGGAGCTAAGGACATAGTCTTTCCTTTGAATGATCTTCGCGAGACTGGTGCGTACCGCGAGCAGCACGCTTTTTAGAGGGCTAAGGTAGGCCTTCCAGCGAAGCCCTTGAAGGATTGTGCGAAGTCCGCACTTTTGCACTAGTGCGAAGTTAACTCTTAGTAGAGTTGAACCGGCGTTTCTCAGGAAGGCGCTTCGGGCGCTGTTTCGAATTAATTCGAAACGGCGGCACGGGCCTTTTTTCGAGGCCTCATTTCAGGCGCTGATTGGCCTATAAAAGCCCGATTGGGCTGAATATGGGAAGATCTCCTTTTTTCAGAGAACTTTCTATCTCTTCCTCTTCTTCTTCCTTTTCATTCAGAGATCTTTGAGGACTCTAGCAACTCTTCAATGGCGCCCAAGAGACGAGCGGGAAAAGAAGTGGCGACTTCTGCGGCGGAGGGCGTTCCTCCTCCGGTTATCGAGCGACCTGTCGCTGGTAAGGAACTTTCCGATCTGATTAGAGAGTGGTCTCCATCCTTTGAAGCCGATACTCGGCTATTAGGACGATCAAATATGATCTGTCCTTATCAGGGAACTCGTTTCCCTTCAACTTCCCTATTTTGCTTGCACCAGGGAAATAAGAACTGGACAGTTCTTCTTTGGGCTTTCGCACGAAGCCATAACTTGGGCCATCTCCGTACTGTTTGAGGAAAAGGACTTGAATAAGTCCTCTCAGTCATGATGACTTTTGACCATAATGCCCCTTTGATGACGTCAGCCCTTAGGGCTATGTCACTTCCTGCTTTAAGCGAAGCTGGCGCTTTGGATATTTTCTGCAAAGATGCAGTCTTATCCATGAAGTGAAGCTTTTTCAAAGCTATCGCCTTGCAGGCCCTGCTTGCTGGGCGAGGCTATGCCTTAGTGAATTTTTATGCTTTCGCATCCACTTGATTGGTGAACTAATCATAGCTCATTTCTGTTTTTACAGTACATTACGCCTCCGGCTTCCAGAACAGTCTGTTCGGTGTAGCCAGTCGAGCAGGCGGAAGCATCAGCTTGCAGTTCTATGGGCAGGCTTCATTGTTCAGCGAGCCGAGCTCCCTTGTACGGGATACGCTCATTCAGGGCGGTGGTCCGCAGGCCATGCGGAGCATCTTGACTACGGCTCCATTTGAAGATATCGACCGTCAGGCTTACAGAAAGCCTGACTTCATGTTCGGGGATGCTGCACCAGATCCCGATCGCCAGCTGCAGGCCGGTGAAAGCCAGTGGATCTTCCAGTTGGACGGCGAGAGATTCTATCTCCCGTCCTCTAAGCGGCATTTTGCTTTGTCTTCCTTCGCGAGCGCGACTCAGGCTCGGAAGATGGCGTGGGGCGTGAGCCTAAACGCCGAGTCTGTAAGTGTCGGGAGGTTGACATTCCAGTCCGGCTACTCGAGGGCGGGCCATCATCGTAGCATAATGGGACTATACCCTGGGAAGGTATCGCGGGACCTTCCAGTAGGAGAGAACCCAGCTACGGCGCCGACCTTTGGCACTCAGTTCTGCGAAGTTGACGGGAACTACCCCGCCACCGATTTCAGGACTCCCGGTTGGGTCCACCCTCCTAGATCGTGGTGGGCGGAGTTGACCAACTATATCCTCACCCATTTTGAGGGGGACTTAGAGAGGTTAAACCTCCATGAGGCCGTCAGGGCGACCTGCTACGGCATCGAGATGAAGGTGGCGTGCTTCTACGCCATCCTTGAGTTGTATTGCCCGGCCTCGGGGACTTTCTTCACCCCAGTTGGTGAGTTGGGCATGGCCCTGCATGAGATGCGGGAGATCTCTGCTTTGCCCTTCGGGTCTCTTCCATACGAAGAGTACTTTCCCTGTGAGGCGGAGCTGGCTATTCTGGAGAAGCAGGAGCCTGCTCTGCTCGAGACATATCGGGAATTGATGTGCCATTTGCACATTTGCTCCAGCATCCACACTGGTGGCAAGGGTAGCTCGAAGAGCTTGAAGAGCTGGGGGAACTACTTGTTCCCGGATATGACTAGTGCGCCTGAGGCAGCTCATTGCGGAGTTGCTGAAGAAGACATCTTGGCAAGGATGGAGGTGCATGCTGAAAAGGACATCGTCGTGGCAGAAGATGATGGTCCTCTCGGGAAGGGTGATGTTCTTCGGAGCTTTCACCATCAGGCCCGTCGGCCTATGTCTCGCAAGGCGTTGCTGGCCGGCTTCTTAACCATCTGGTTAAAGAAATGTGTCGTGCCTTCTTCTTCGGGTGACATCGTCCATCCGACTGTGCTGCTGCCTGCCGTCCGCTTGGTTCATGGCCACCGTCTGGGTCTTCTCTCGGCCATGGTGTGTTGTATTCAGAGGGGCCTTCGTGCACTGACGGAGGCTTTCTGCAGGCCAATGGCGTCAAGGCGGGGGAAGGGTGCCGTCCTGCCTTGTGACGGACCCAATCCTAGGGTAGGTTTACCGTACACCTACTTGATGGCGTGGTTCGCCTTGCACTGTCCCAGTTTGATTGGAGCTGGGGAAGACCCTCCGCAGGGTGTTCAAACGGCGCTTCTCCGTCGCTTTGAAGGCCGTTCGTGGCAGAAAACTTATGTGGCCGAGGCCCGTAAGTTAGTGCGTCGTTATGACGCTTATAGCCTGTTCCGTTGTTTTCCTCGCCTGCGGGGTGCAGGATACAACGAGGAATTCCATGATGTGGAGTCAAGTCGGTCTCCCATGAGTCGGGGTGTTTTCGAGTGGCTGGTCTGCATCCGGCCCTCGCATTTGCTGTACAGGAGTGGGGATACCTGCTACCTGGAGCCCTACGTCCCGAGCCGGTTTGCCCGCCAATTTGGGTATGACCAGTTGTATGTGGGCAACCCCAATCCGGACCTGGCTTTCATGGGGAGCCTCATTGATGGGGCTCGTGCTTGGCGGTTCTTTACCGCGGATGACACTGGAGCGTGGCTACGCACGCCGCTGAGGGATCCCGGCCTTTGGACGACCCTGTGTTTCTGCCAATGGTATGCGGCTTCGAACTCCACACCTGCTAGGTTTAATGCCAACCGTTCGGGTGTGAAATTAATTTCTCATCGGATGAGGCAGAAGGCTTGCGATAAGATGGAGGGCAAACGAGTCCGTGTTCCTGGCATAGAGGAGTTCATCGCTGTAGATGACAGCGGGGCTTCTGATGCGGGGAGCCCTTATTTCGAGGCAGAGACAAGGGCTGATGCCCACGAAGCTGATGCTCGTGAAGCCGGGTCTGATGTAGTGGGGACAGCTCCCTCACAACATGTGGAGGAAGTGGAAGAAGAGGACTCTGATGTCCACTTCAAAAGGAAGCGTGGGAGTGGATCCCGTAGGAAGTCGTCGGCGAAGAGGCCCCGTCGCCAGACTCCTACCATCGTGGTAGAGGGTGAGCTCTCTGCTGCGCCTCCTTCTGCTGCTCCATTAGTGGCTGAGCCGTCGGTTGCTGAACCGACTATTGGTAAGATTGGCCCCCATCTAATATGCCTTCAGCGCACTTTAAATAACTCATCATTTGCTTTTTGTTGCAGGAGCTGAGGAGCAAGGGGAGCAAGGGGACCAGTATGATCCTCTATTCGCTTATGGAGCTGCTGCTGGTTCCTTTACTCGCTTGAAGGAATCTGGAGGTGATGCGGCTGACATTGGCCCGTCGGGCACTGGGACTTCTAAAGGAAGTCCTATGGCATCCAGCTCTACCGGGTGGTTTGCGGAGGAATCGGCGAGCAGGCCGGCTATCCGCGTTGATCTGGCAAGAACTTCGCGATGGAACCCCTAGAGACTGATGAGGCTGACGAAGTAACATCAGTCTTTGGTAAAATGACGACCTTTTGATCTCCTCTTGTTTGCTGCATCCGCTTTTTTTTGACCATGGCTTTATTGCAGGTGTTCGGCCTCAAGATACGTCGGCTTTGAAGGAGCCGGAGACTTCCCCTGGAAGGTCAGAGGGTGGGTCGAGTGCTTCGACCGCGGCGGATGCTGCTGTGTTGGACGCGCTGTATGGCGACTTGCCTTCTTATCAACCCACGTCAGCTGAAAGGCGAGAGGCTGAAGGGGCGGCAGTCCCGGAGGTATCCTCACTCCCAATCACATCACCGAGTGAGGTGCCGACAATTTTGCCCAGTGCGGGGCTGAGGGTGATCGCGGACCCTAGTTCCCCGACTTTGATTGTCGAGCCTGCCGTTCAGGAGGTGGTTGCCAGTCCTTCCTCCACGGTGGCTGGCGTGCTGGTGTCGCTGAGGACTCCGCCGAGGTCACCTTTGGCTTGCCCTGCTGCTGTCGATGTTCCCGCTTCTCTTCTGCGGCGGCGGTGTCGACTGGGATGGTAGATTGCTCCGAGGTTGTCTCAAGGGTTGATGAAGCTGAGAATGACTTCATCGGTAATCTGGTCGACAGCTTCTATAACAGTTTGGAGCAGACTATCGGTCTAGTCTTGAAGGGCTCGCCTGTGCCATTCTCGAAGCTGAAGATGGTCCTCTCCCGTGGCATTGAGTGTATCCGGGACTTTGAGGGGTACCATCAAGCTGCTGCTCTAGAGCTCCTGGTAGATGACCTTGAGAAGGACGTGGAGGAATGGCGCCATTTCCATCATTCAGACGCAGCGTCTTTGGCTGATGAAAGGCTCACACGTCTTGTCGCCCAAAGGCGCGAGGCTCAGCTCGCCGCTCAAGAGGCTGCTGAGGCTATCTCCTCTGACTTGAGGTCCTTGGAGACAGAGGAGGCAGAGGTTGGGAGTGCAATTGACGCTTCCAACAGTGTTCTTCTTGATGCTGAAGATAAGGTTAAGAGGGCTGAAGAGATGATCCGGAAGGCAAATCTCCTCTTATCCAAGGCTACACAGATGCGTCATGAAGAGGCTGCGCGGCTTGAGCAGCTCAGGGCTCGGAGTGAGGAACTGGCGCGGCGAAAGTCGTCACAGAGGGCGACTTTGGCGGAGGTCGAGGCTCGTCTGGCTCAAGCGGTGGACTTCGATGAGGCTGAGCTAAGATCACAGGCGCTGGCCCAGGCTGCTGATGACAGGAGGACGAGGCTAGCTTCACTCGGAGATCGGATCCGATCTTATCATGTACGCCTATAGGCTCCTCCATGTATCCCATCCCTTTTGGAATTTAATAAAAATTCATTCTTTTGTCGTCTTTGTTTGTTTGGATAATGAGGCATGGCTGTCTGTTGGTTCAGAGGTCGCAATGACATAACCGAATGGGACGTCGCCAGTCTCGAGGTCAGCCCTTTGCGGGGCTAAAAGGGGAGATACTTGCCTTTTGTAAATGTCAGCAAGCATCGAGATTGAGACTTAGCTGTCTGCTGGTTCAGAGGTCGCAATGACATAACCAATTGAGACGCCGCTAAGTTCAATGGTAGATGAAACTTGGCTATCTGCCAGTTCAGAGGTCGCAATGACATAACTGGTTGAGAAGCCACCAAGCTCAACAATGAGTGATACTCGTCTTTTGTAAATGTCAACGAGTATCGAGACCTGTCTTTTGTAAATGTCAACAGGACTCGGGATTGAGACTTAGCTGCCTGCTGGTTCAGAGGTCGCGATGACGTAACCAATTGAGACGCCACTAAGCTCAATGGTAGATGAGACTTGGCTATCTGCCAGTTCAGAGGTCGCAATGACGTAACTGGTTGAGAAGCCACCAAGCTCAATGGTAGATGAGACTTGGCTATCTGCCAGTTCAGAGGTCGCAATGACGTAACTGGTTGAGAAGCCACCAAGCCTCAAAATAGGTGATACTCGTCTTTTGTAAATGTCAACGAGTATCGGGACCTGTCTTTTGTAAATGTCAACAGGACTCGGGATTGAGACTTAGCTGTCTGCTGGTTCAGAGGTCGCGATGACGTAACCAATTGAGACGCCACTAAGCTCAATGGTAGATGAGACTTGGCTATCTGCCAGTTCAGAGGTCGCAATGACGTAACTGGTTGAGAAGCCACCAAGCCTCAAAATAGGTGATACTCGTCTTTTGTAAATGTCAACGAGTATCGGGACCTGTCTTTTGTAAATGTCAACAGGACTCGGGATTGAGACTTAGCTGTCTGCTGGTTCAGAGGTCGCGATGACGTAACCAATTGAGACGCCACTAAGCTCAATGGTAGATGAGACTTGGCTATCTGCCAGTTCAGAGGTCGCAATGACGTAACTGGTTGAGAAGCCACCAAGCCTCAAAATAGGTGATACTCGTCTTTTGTAAATGTCAACGAGTATCGGGACCTGTCTTTTGTAAATGTCAACAGGACTCGGGATTGAGACTTAGCTGTCTGCTGGTTCAGAGGTCGCGATGACGTAACTAATTGAGACGCCACTAAGCTCAATATTGCAATGGAGTTTGGGAAGAGTCTCGTTTTCACGGGGAGAAACGAGGGAATCACTGTCATAGGTTTAATGTTAACGTAACAGCGGAATATGTATGGTCCTACCATTCTATGGATGAGAATTGGTAAGTGACTTTGGAGGTCTCGCTCTCATGAGGAGAAATGAGGGGACTGCTGTCATAGGTTTAATGTTAACGTAACAGCGGAATATATGTGGTCCTACCATTCTATGGATGAGAATTGGTAGGTGATTCTGGAGAGGGAATCAAGTGGGAGCAGGTCCCTTGGGATTTTAAGCAAACCCCCAGCTATCAACAGGTTTGATATGCTTGGAGAAAGAGAGAGGCTCTCTTTGTGCGCATTCCGGATGCGCGGATCTCGATCAGAGGTGTAATGTTAACTTGATCAAGAGCAGGATCCTTGATTAAGGATAGTACTTTTTTAAGAACTTGCCATTGATCGGCATCATGAGGAGGTCGCCATCTGCAGTTGTAAGGCGGTATGCTCCGTTTGAATAGACTGTCTCTATCACAAACGGTCCTTCCCATTTAGGCTGAAATTTGCCTTTGGTCTTGTGCGTCATAATCATCGGTCGTCTGACGGCTAAGACTAGGTCTCCTTTGTGGAAGACTCTCTGCTTGACCTTCTTATTGAAGGCTTTTGACATCCGAGCCTGATATAGCTCGATGTGTTGCTGAGCTTGCAGCCGCTTCTCGTCCAGGGCTTCGAGCTCTTGAAGACGCAAGCGATCATTGTCTTCTGATGTCATTTTAGTAGTCAGGGCTACTCGCAATAATGGCACCTGGATTTCCAATGGGATGACCGCTTCGCACCCATATACCAGGGAGAAAGGCGTATTGCCTGTCGGTGTCCGAACCGTAGTCCGATAGGCCCAAAGGCATTCACCGAGCTTTTCGTCCCAATCTCGCTTGTTTGAGGAGACAAACTTCTTGAGCAGCTTGATGATTGTCTTGTTGAATGCTTCTGCTAAACCATTGGCGGCAGGATTGTAGGCGGTTGAAGCCACATTCTGAATTCGGTATTTATCGCAGAACCGATAGAACCCTTGGCTTACGAACTGGGGACCATTGTCATGGATGATCCGTCTGGGTACACCAAATCGATGGATGACATGGTGTTTGATGAAGCTAACCAGATTGGAGGTTTTAACTTCGGCCAACGGTGTGGCCTCCGCCCATTTTGAGAAGTAATCGGTTATTGCCAGGATAAACGGTGACCTCTTGCCGAAGAGGGACTGATTGGCCCTACGACATCGATTCCCCATGCTTCAAATGGCCATGAAGCAACAGTAGGGTGGAGCAACTCCGAAGGTTGGTGTATGAAGTCTGCATGGACCTGGCACGCCTTACACCTTCGTGCATATTGGGTGGCATCGGCCATCATGGTCGGCCAGTAGTACCCAAGTCTGTGTAGCCTGTCTTTAAGCTTTGGACCCGGCTGGTGAGCTCCGCAAATGCCATCATGTGCTTCTTTAAGCACTTCCTGTGCCTCTGAATGAGAGAGACAACGGAGGAGGACACCGTCATATGAACGACGGTAGAGTGTCTTCAAAGTGGGATCATAGTAGAAACGGAGCGACCTTCGTCTGATGGACGCCGCTTCTTTGGGATCGTCTGGAAGCAGACCGTGCAGAGCGTAGTCAATGAGGGGGAAGCGCCAATCCCTCGGCTCAAGATCCACGGAGATATTATGGACCTCTTGGATCCTTAGCATATGCTTGGAGCATACGAGATGCCGGGTTGCGACTGTGAGGTGATACTCGGTATCGGCCGGTAAGGCTAGCGTCGTCGCTAATGCAGCGAGAGCATCCGCCTTGGTATTTTGAGATCGGGACACATGCCCGATGTAGAAGCCTTCAAATAAGCTAGCCAATTCGATGGCTGTATGATAATAAGGCACCAGGTTTTCATGGCGGACTTCATATTCGCCTTTGACTTGACTGATGACCAGCTTTGAATCGCCGTAAGCTTCGAGGTAACGTACCCCCATTCCCTGGGCGAGCTGGAGACCGATGAGCAGAGCATTGTATTCCGCTACATTATTAGAGTATGATTCTGTCAAGGAGAATGCTCTGGGAAGGATATGATCCTGTGGGGAGATGAACACAACCCCCACTCCGGCAACAATCTTCCCTTTGTGGCCCATCCGCGATGCTCCGTCGAAGAACATCTGCCACACTTCCTCTGCTGAGGTTGCATTAGACTCGAAGACTTCATCAGGGATGTCTTCGTGAAGTTTTGAATGTTCTGGAACTGGGTGAGCAGCTAAGAACTTTGCAAGGGCCTGGCCTTTAACTGCCTTCTGAGGAGTAAAGGTCATGTCGTATTGAGACAACAGAAGTGCCCATTTAGCCAACCTTGAATTCAGCGACCCTGGCTTCGTCATGAGAAGACGTAAAGGGTTCACCCTGGAGATGACATGTATGGTTTGGCCAACCAAATAATGTCGCGTCTTCTGAACAGCGAAGACGAGAGCTAAACACTCTTTCTCGATAGGATTGTAGCGAGATTCCGCTCCTACGAGAGTCCTGCTCAGATAATAAATGGCCTGCTCGTGGCCATTGTCGTCCTTTTGAGCGAGGAGGGCACCGAGGGAATAGTCCAGAGCTTTTACATAAAGCAAGAATGGTTTCCCTGATGTAGGGGCCACTAAGACCGGAGGTTTTGTGAGATACCTCTTAATGTCTTCATAAGCTTCTTGACAGGCTTGGTCCCATATGAAGGCAGTACCCTTTTTCATGAGACGGGTAAAGGGCTGGCAACGGCCCGAAAGATTTGCTATGAATCTTCTGATGTAGGCTAATCTGCCTTGCAAGCCTCGGAGCTCTTTGAGGTTCCTCGGTGGATGCATGTCCTGTATGGCTTTGACTTTGTCTGGGTCCAGATGGATCCCTTTTGATGTGACAATGAACCCAAGGAATTTGCCGCTGGACACTCCCAAGAAGGATTTTGTCGGGTTCATTTTCAGCTGATGAGCCCGCATTATGTCGAACATCGTTCTCAGATCGCGAAGATGTTCATTTTTGCTGACGGCAATGTCGTCAACATAGCATTCCACCGTCTTTCGGAGATGGTCGCGGAAGATCATGCTCATCGCCCGCTGGTAGGTTGCTCCGGCGTTCTTCAGTCCGAAGGGTATTACAGTGTAGCAGTATACCCCCAATGGCGTTCGGAAAGAAGTATGCTTCTCGTCATCAGGATACATCTTGATCTGGTTATACCCTGAGAAGCCGTCCATGAAAGACATCCTCTCGAATCCGCATGTGTTGTCGATCATGACATCGGTGATCGGCAGTGGGAATTCATCCTTGGGACAGGCCGTATTGAGATCACGGTAGTCGATGCAGATCCGTATTTTCCCATTCTTCTTGAGGACGGGGACTATGTTAGCCACCCAATCTGGATGTTGTTCCTCCCGGATGAAGCCACAAGCAATGAGCTTATGAACTTCAGCTTCAATAGCCTCCATGATGTTTGGGCGGAACCGACGTTGTTGCTGCTTGACTGGCTTAACGTCGGGCTTGATGTTTAGACGGTGCATAGCGACCTGTGGATCAAGTCCAGGCATGTCTTCATAGCTCCAGGCGAAGACATCTATATACTCTTTTACGAGCATTATCAATTCTTCCTTTTCGATAAGTGATAGGCTTTCACTTATGAAAATCGGTTTGGGATGATCTTGACTACCCAAGTTAACCTGGATCACCTTGTCTTCGGTAGGTGGCTCGCACAGCTCAAACCGCTTTTCCCATTGAAGGCTCAATTGCTGGGCCCATGATTCCTCATCGGCAACCTCTGCGGGTTCCAACTGACTGCTTGAAGTCATGAGGCTTTCGAATATCCCTCCTATGCGGACATCAGAATCCCATTCGGAGGATGAGGCCGACTGTGATGGGATCGATCCATCGCCTTTGACCTGAACTGTTATTGATGATGTGGGTGTGACGTACCCTAACCCCCTGCGTGTACTATCATAGTAATTTGCAGGTTTCCCTCTTGGGACGGAGTACGCATCAAGCCGCGTCTTCCTTTTCCGAAGTTTAGGCCCGCTCCCTGCTTCAGGTTGTAACCCATCTTCTTCATAATATGGCGCGCTGATGGCGCGTAATGAAAGAACTGTGGAGCATCCGACTCTGAGCTTGAGTCTGTAGTTGAGAATCTCCCTGGCCGGGCTCTGCCGAAGATTATCGGCGCCTGACCTTGCTTGGACGGAGGGACTACCAGCGTGGCCCCTTCTACGGCTTCCACAGATGTGCTAGCCACACTCGGCTCATGTACGGGCATATGAAGAGAGCCATCCATCATGGATTTAATCGACTCGATGCTCGCAGGATAATCAAAAGAAATATTATCATTAATTATCCATTCGCCTTCCTCCTCAGGAGGGATCTTACATCGGGGATCATTAAAGCATGCTACAATTGGCTCGCCAATCAGAATGGCTGGCATGCCCGTTTCGGATTCCGAATCCGCCTCATTGCCACTTTCATCATCGTCTGGCAATGTTTCTCCCGGCGTTCCACTAGCCTCTTGATATAGGAGAGCATCAGTGAAGTAGTTTTCCACCCCCTTGAAGGGTTGCTTCTCAGCGAAGACAGTTCGTACTGTCGCATCATCCTCAACATACTTGAAGCACTGATGGAGAGTGGAAGGAACGATCCAGTTGGCATGGATCCATGGTCGTCCCAGTAGCAGGTTGTATGATGTGTCAGCATCAATGACATAGCACGTCACTTCTGACTTCAAGCTTCCGATTCTGCAGCGGAGCCGAATCTTTCCAAGCGGATGGCTGCTCCCGGCGTTGAAACCATATATTGTAGTGGTGGTTGCGGACAACCTGTACAATGGTATGCCGAGGAAATAGAGGAGCCTTTTGGGGATGATGCTGAGTGCAGACCCCGGATCTACTTGTACTCTTTCAATGCATGTTGAACCGATATATCCGGTATAGTACAGAGGTCGATCATGCTTGTTGTCTTTGAGAAGCATATCTTCCGCCGTAAAGGTAATAGCAGGGACCTTGGATTGTGCGTGATGGCACTCTGAGCAGGAAGGCCGCATCTCATCACCAGGAACCTCAGGCATGCATGTCAGAAAGGACTCCGAGTTGGCCAGGGCATCTCTGAGTGCCTCTCTTGTCTCTTTAGAGAGACGAAGGAGCTCGTGTATTGTGATACGAGCCGGGATATTGGCTAAGTGGGCCAATATATCAAAGCGAAAGGGCGTGGCTAACCCTTGGCCTAGCGGTTTCTTCAACACATGGTCGAACCGCACTTCCTTAGGCTTCTCTTTCCCTTTGGTCAGAACTGGAGCGGATGTCGGCATTGGTACTGACGTCGTTTGCTGTTGTATCTCGTCAGTAGACTTGTCATACTGCCTTAAGTATGACTTTCCAGACCGGGTGCCCGTCTGTTGAGGTGCATCTGCCTGCGCTGTACAGGCATGCTTCTCTTCTTCTGAATCGCTGAGGGAAGCCGAAGTAAGATTACCATCATCTGGCAGGACAGAGATGACATTGCAGGACTTGCCCTTTTTGCTGGAGTCCTTCGTCGTCCGCTGTACGTCTTGGACGAGGTCAGGGTGTATCCACATAACTTCTTCTGTCTCCAATGTCAAGGGACGAGACCCTTGCCATCTTTAGCTATGGTTGAAGAATGCTTGACTTCCAACCGCGGTGTGGGGGCTGGATAGGTCCCGTCAGGAACTGTGACCTTCTGAGCAGTGCCGAACTCAAGAGTCACCATATTGGTGATTGGTATCCAATATTGCATATTTT
The DNA here is from genome assembly GCA_038442645.1 of Agave tequilana. Taxonomy (NCBI): domain Eukaryota; kingdom Viridiplantae; phylum Streptophyta; class Magnoliopsida; order Asparagales; family Asparagaceae; genus Agave; species Agave tequilana. The sequence goes on along the minus strand of JAVJIF010001051.1, from coordinate 479,218 downwards.
ACATCATAATCCCCATGCATATTACAAATAAATATGTGATTTTTACTCCTCTTCTCTACTTATTTGCAGGTACATACTTAAAGGAGAGTTAGCCAATTAATTACCTTAATTAGCAATAATTAAGGTGATTAATTAAAAGATTAAAGATAAAGCCAAATCTCAATTCAGATCTAGAGAGATCCGCGCAACAAACAGAGAATCCAAGTGGTCCACGTGGCCAACAACCTTGTAACTGATCTCCACCAGAAAGATCCGATCTAACGGCCCAGAATCCGCGGCGATCCCGCGGCAATCCGCGGCAATCTTAGGGTTGTTAAGCCCCGGATTTTGTGGCAACAAACTACTCTCCAGAAGCTTCTCATTTCTGCTATAAATACTGGACCCTCACCTGCGAGCAGGGACTGATCAGAGAAGAGAGAGAGTTTAGTTCATAGTTTTGTATTTTGATAGTTTTGTTTAGGGTTTTGTAACTCTCTATGATCTTCTTCTCCCTAGATTTCATTGCAAGAGAGAGTTGTATGAGAGAGAGAGCTTGTATCAACAAGGAGTGACAACTTGGAGCTATACAAGGATTGATCCATTCTCATCTACTCTACTTGAGCTTGATTCTAGTTTGTTTTCTTTCCTTACTTGCTTTGTTTACTTTCTAGCAATTTATTCATGTTTAGCTTTTATTTTGTAATGGTGTGTAGCTAATTCTTTCTCCATGAACTAGCTAACCACTACCTTGCTAACTTCTAACTCATGGGTGATTGCTTTACTTCATCTTGCAATTTGTATGGTTTTCTCTTCTCCGATGGGTTTCTTTTCATTTCTTGGCAAGATCTTGTTGTAATTCTCCATATGATTCATGTGTGCCTCACTTGGAGCCTAGTCTTCGAACTAGTGCCTTGATGGAACATGGAGATGGAAGCACCAATATGCTATTTGATGTATAACTTCACTACTTCCATTAGTGAATGTTGTATGTTCTTCATTTGCATCACTTGAGTGTAGCTCTTTTGATTCCATTAGTGAAAGTCTATTTGTAGGCCTATGACCATCTATGGAGGCTACAAGACAAGTCTAAGAATGAATCCCCATCATCCAAGTGAGAAAGTAATTAGACCACAAGCAAGACGTATTCATGCCGATGAATCAACATGAGGCACGCATCACTATCACGGAGTTTAGTAAGTCTTTAGCAGGTAGTTAAGGTTAGTAGTCATGGTTTTATTTCAATCAATCTTTTCTAGAGTTTTCTTTTCTTTTAGTGTGAATACAACAAACCTCTTCTTGATTTGTTTTCACTTACCACCATGAACATATCCATACACTCTTTCATTCATTTCTTTGTATTTTATTCATTCTTTTAAGCAAGAGAAGAATTCTCGTTTCCTTTTCTCACGTGTATCGTAACGCTTCTACGCTAGCTCTCCTTGTGGTTCGACTCGGTATAGCTTTATGCTATAGCGGAAGATTGGAACAAGGTATATCAATTACATATTTGAAGTAAACAAGATCCAAAGGTGAACTCTAAACATTGAACCATATCTTTAAATACCTAAATCTTGTGCAATTAACTTCTTGTACCTTGTTTACAACCCAATCAATTGGCAGTGACTTTCTTCTGTTCCGTCTTCAATGTGAGGACTCCGGCGTCGACCAAAGCTTGAATTCTATCCTTGAGAACATAGCACTTGTCAGTAGGATGGTGGATCATCCTGTGGTAGAGGCAATATTTAGGGTCGTTTGTACGCCCTATCTCATTGGGACGCCGAGCATCCGGTAGCTTCATTTTGTTCCCTTTGTGGAGCAGATGGAATATCGTGACCACCTGGTCATCTCTGAAGGAGTACTGCTTCGGAGGAAACTTGGGCTCTTGGCTGTTGACACCGCTCTTCTTGGCCTTTGACTGCATGTCCCCGGTCAGCTCGACGGACATAATCTCCTTCCCTTTAGCTTGGGAAGACTGCGGGAGATCGCTACGCCCTTTGTTGTTTGTGCCCCATTTGCTTCTAGGGGCGGATGGCTCGAACTTCTTAGCCGATTTCTCGGCTATCTCAGCTTGTTCGACCAATTCCTTCCAAGTATGGGCTTTGACAGCTCCCATGCGGACTTCTACTTGATCCAGGAAGTTGTGCCTGCATGTCTGTAAGAGCATGGGTAATGGCATCCCTGCTAGGCACATCAGAGATAGATTTCTGAACCGCTCAATGTATTCACGGACAGATTCGCCTTTCCTCTGTACAGTGGAAAGGAGCTTGTCCATGGTCACTTCGGTGTCATCCTCATAGAAGCGAGAGAGGAACCGAGTTTCCAGGTCGACCCAGGAATTGATAGAGTCCTGAGGAAGGCTTCGGAACCAGTCGAATGCCACCCCTTTCAAGGTGCCGATGAACACCTAGCCATGATGGCGTCGTTGTTTAGAACATTACCGGTCTGGGACCGAAAATAGTAGATGTGCTGATTGGGCGAGCTCTTACCATCATACGTATGCAACGTTGGTGGTTTGAACTTTGGCGGATATGGCACCGAATCCCACTCCAGCGGATAAGGACGGACTGCCCCTACCTTCTTTAATTCATCCCTCTGAGCTAGGGATGCGATTTGAGCTTGAAGGCCTTTAAGGACTTCGGCATCCAGGGAAGAGCCTCCCTTAGATTTCTCCGTCTTGGGCGGATCATTGCTGAGATGCCCCTCCTCGTCATGATTACTTCCGGTATCATCATTCCGATTGCTGAGGAGCTGAGCGAGCATCTGTTGAATATTGTCCAGGGCCTCTTGCTGAGTTCTAGAGGTCTGCTCCTGAGCTTCCAAATGCTGACGAAGATCGTCATTGGCGTTATCGGCCATATTAACCGATGCTTTGTCCGTTCGCACAGAACTGACTGTTGCTGAAGAGGCATACCCGCTGTCTTCATCTTCTCCATCAGATGATTGGGGTGATCGTCTGGACTGTGGCGAGATTAGGGCCTTTGAGGAAGAAGGCTGCTCATAATTATAGGGTATCGCTACCCTGGATCTGGTGTTTCGGAAAACACCTTCTTCGCGCACCAAGACTTCACCTAAGCCCGGGCTATAATCTGGATCTGGGGAGCCGAAAGGGGTATCATCAGATGTATGACCTTCCTTGTGTCGCTCTCGTCCTCTTCCGGTCATGTTGACGGACGCGAAGGCTGGGCTCGCGAAGCACTCCTTTCATGATGTTTCTTTATGGCACGTGCGGACAACCGGTCAAACACCGATTGACGGTGTGGAGGTGCCATCTTGATTGGATATTGCCGACAATGGGCTGAATGGATTGTCACAAGTCGGCATCCTCTTTGACAACAAGGGGAAGTGGTTTGGAGAGACTCCAATTCCCGCTTGTTTGCCAAGAATTGTCGCAGGTTAGGCTCAACAGAGCCTGAACAACCCCGTGGAGAGGCCTTTCTGGAGCGTACAAGGGATGATGCTCCGTTCTTCTTATCCCTGCAGAAGGGATTAGTACTGAATAGTACTTTGGCGCTAGCTTTGCCGACAGGTGCGAGCTTAGTGCCTGATGAATCGGGGAGCGGAGCACGCTGTGGTGCTTTACCCGCTATTCTGCTGCGAAGGGGATCAACCTCAGATAACACTGCGGTTTTAGCCTTGCGGCCGCGAACCCAGTGAATTTGTTGTGATACAATAGCTTCGCTTGTGCGAGCGAGGCTAACAGGAGGCTTTGCTGCCCTTGATTCAGGTGACGGTATGATTGCCGTCGTGACTTCATGGCTGGCAGCATCGTCAGGGCAGATGGGCATCTTAACCTTTTCTTCGCGGGAGAGGCGCAGTCTCGGCATGACTACTCCGGGAGTTTTGGTTGAAGACTCCTGTTTAGGCTTCCATATCAGCCTTGACAGGGGACGCCTAGGTTCGCAAGGAACCTGAATAGCCACAAGCGGGACTGTGGGGTGCTGGCAAGATTCTGCCTCTGGTTTCTGATTTGAAACCTTGGTCATGAAGACCTTCCTGTGCTTCCGTGCTCGAAGCGTCAGGCCACCCCCAGAGAGGACTTCTTCAAATCTTCCTTGATCGATCTGGATAACCAGGTTCTCAAAAGTGCAGGATCTGGGCTGCGGGCATGTTTCCTTGTTGCGCCAGAGAACTGCGGCAGATTCGCAGAGGACCTTTTCCGTCTCCGCAGAGACTTTGCTTGAAGATTTAGCCAGAGAAGATCTGGCTGCACCGGCTTTTCTGAATTCAGAGATAGACCCAAAGGTCTGTTCGTCGCATTGTGACACTTGATTCTCAGCAGAGGAGAATACAATCCCCAGCGGAGTCGCCATCTTGTTTTCCATTATGTTTGCAAAGGGGGAAAACTTACAAATAAAATTTGAGGAGCTAAATTACAAGTATTCTCAAAAGATTACAAGTAGATCTCCTCAGAGATTCTGGGAAAATGTGCCGATAGGAGTCTGGTCAGCGCGCGACCACTTTGTCCCTTTGACGATGCGAGCGATGAGATTCCCTTCTCGCCTGGTTCGGGGAATCAGAGAACAGAAGGTTGGTAGAACCCTCTTGCTGCTTCTCAAAATCGCCTTCGATAAGGAATTCCTTCTCGCCTGGTTCCGGAGATTCCTTGAGAGGAAGGACGACGTTAGGGTATCAACACCCTGGTTAGAGAAAGCAATTCTCTAAAAGGTCTCTGAATTCGGGAGCGCACGGTGCGTCGTGAAAAAGCCTCTGCTTGTGGAGTCTTCTCTCTTCTTTTTTTTTATCGATCGATCTCCCTATGCCTTCCTCCTTCTCTCTCCTTGTACCCCTGGCGGGCTATTTATAAGGAAAGCAAGGGTATAATCGTCCCCTTTGAAGATATGAAAACAGATTGAACCGAATCTGTTTGAATCTGGAAAGTAGCCTTACTGCGAGGCTAGGATAGCTTCTGCGGAGCTAGAAAATGGCAAGTCGGTTGATCTGTTTTGATCCTTTCCATATTGTTGGGGGATTCTCCTTGATCCTCTTACTCGTTTCAAGAGAGTCAAGAGATTGCGGCAATCACTTGCCATATTTGAATCCCGATTGGATTTGATTAGATTGAATCCGATCTCATCAGGAGATTTTGATTGGTCAAAGGTTGACCATAGCAGGCTGATAGCGGAGCTGCCCGCTTTGAAGCTCATAGCGGAGGTAGAGGCAATTCCTAGCGAAGTCCGAAAAGAGGCTTTTCGGCGAAGCTATCAGTCAGCTTCCTGGCGATGCTCTGGATGATGCTAGCCTCTTAAACGAGGCTATCCCCTTGGGCTAATGTAATGCTAAATGCTAGCATTTTAGACCTGCTGAGGTCTGTTTAGAAACAATCCGGGTTCACTGTTCTGCTTGCTGGATCAGTGGAGTCCAAACCGCTTCTTTGTCCCTTGGAGGTGGGCGAAAAACTGGTCTTCAGCTCGTCTGTCCCTTGTCTTTTGTAAATGTCAATAAGTTTAGACATCGTTCGGACCAATGAGAATCTTGTCTTTTTTAAGTGTCAACAGTATCCGCTAGTTGATTTTGATTCCTCAGAATCTGCAATCCAATTAGCATCACTGTATCCTTCCAGTACAGGAGGATACTTTCCATATCTCAAGGCATATTCCTTGGTATGTGATACGTAACCCAATACTCGTAGTAGAGCGGTCCAATGTAGATCACAAGGATTACTAGTGTATCTACTTAACTTGCTTACAGCGTAAGCAATATCGGGTCTAGTACAATTCATTAAATACATTAGACTTCCGATAATCTGAGAATACTCCAACTGGCGTATTCCAGTTCCTGTATTCTTATGAAGGTGGATGTGTGGGAGAAAAGGATTTGTATTCTCTTTTATCCCATGATCCTTGAATCTTTCTATCATCTTATCCACGTAGTGAGATTGAGATAGACTGATTCCATCTGGTGTTCTAGTAATTTTAATTCCTAAAATTACATCAGCAACCCCCAGATCCTTTATATCAAAACTATTGGATAACATTCTTTTAGTGGACTTAATAATTTCAATATTAGTCTCAAGTATCAACATGTCGTCTACATAAAGACAAACAATGATACATGCATCTCCAACTGTTTTCGTGTAAACACACTTATCGCATTCATTGATAGTGAATCCATCTTTGATCATGACACTATCAAATTTCTCATGCCATTGTTTTGGAGCCTGTTTTAAACCGTATAAGGATTTTATCATTTTACACACCTTGTGTTCTTGGCCCTTGACTTTAAATCCTTCAGGTTGCTCCATATATATCTCTTCACTTAATTCACCATTTAAGAATGCAGTCTTGACATCCATTTGATGGATATCTAAGTTGTGCAATACTGCAATCGCAATCAACATCCGTATGGACGTTATTCTTGTTACTGGTGAATAAGTATCGAAGTAGTCAAGTCCTTCTTTTTTCGATAACCCTTGGCTACTAATCTAGCCTTGTACTTATCGATAGATCCATCGGGTTTTAATTTTTGTTTGAAAATCCACTTACACCCAATTGGTTTACTTCCAGGAGGCAAGTTTACCAATTCCCAAGTATGATTACTTAGTATGGATTCTATTTCGCTGTTTATAGCTTCTTTTCACATTTGTGCTTCTGGGTTTGACATAGCCTCTTTAAATGTTTGAGGCTCGCTCTCAATAGCGTATGCTATGAAATCTGGACCAAAAGATTTTGAGATTCTAGATCTCTGACTTCTTCTTGGTTCAATTTCCGCATTTACATTTCGTTCCTCGGGGCTTTCGTCCCTGAACGCCATCTCGTGTGTTCTTTTCCCAGAAGTCTTATCTGCTTCCCGTTTGTACGGAAAGATATCTTCAAAAACACAGCATCTCGAGATTCGATAATCATGTTTACATGAATATCAGGTATTTCTGATTTATGAACCAGAAATCTGTAGGCACTGCTATTCAAGGCATAGCCTATGAATATGCAGTCCATAGTTTTTGCTCCCAACTTAGTCTTTTTAGGTAATGGAGCTAGCACTTTTGCAAGGCACCCCCACATTTTGAGGTAATGGTAGGAAGGTGTCCTTCCATGCCATAACTCGAATGGTATAAGACCAAGTTTCTTATGGGGTACTCTATTTAGAATATAATTTGCAGTTAATAGAGCTTCCCCCCACAAGTTTTGCGGAGCTCCAGAACTTACGAGCATGGAATTAACCATCTCCTTCAAAGTTCTGTTCTTCCGTTCAGCAATTCCATTCTGCTGAGGAGTGTATGGTGCTGTAGTTTGATGTATTATACCAAAACTAGCACATAACTCACTAAAATCATTTGATTCATATTCTCCGCCTCTATCGGATTTTAGAATCTTGATTTTCTTGTTGAGTTGATTCTCAACTTCGGCTTTATATGTTGTAAACATATTTATTGCCTCATCCTTACTGTTCAAAAGATACACATAACAGTATCTTGTACAGTCATCGATAAAAGTAATGAAATACTTTTTACCGCCTCTAGTTGGCATAAACTTCAAGTCACATAGATCGCTATGAATTAACCCTAAAGGTTCTGTATTTCGATCTATTGAGTGAAATGAATTTTTAGCCAACTTGGCCTCAACACAAATCTCACACTTGCGAATTTCTTCCAAGTTGAGTTTAGGAATATATCCCAGATTAGACAAGTTTTTCAAAGACTTGTAATTTACATGCCCTAATCTAGCATGCCACAAATTAGGAGACTCAAGCAAATAAACAGAAGAATTTCCTTTATTTATTAACTTTGGGTACAAATACACAGACTTTTTATCAACCACTGCAACATTGGCTTTAAAAAGTCCATCAACAAGATAGCCCTTTCCCACATACATCCCTCCCTTAGTAAGTACAAATTTGTCGGATTCAAATACAATTCTAAATCCTTTCTTACTAAGTATTGATCCGGAGATCAAATTCTTGCGGATGTCTGGAACATGAAGCACATCGTTAAGAGTAAGCTCTTTCCCCGATGTCCACTTCAGGATGACCTTGCCTTTTCCTTCAACCTTTGAGACGGCTGAATTCCCCATGAATAGTTGCTCATCTTGCTCTAGCCTTTGATATTCTGAGAATAACAATTTCTCCGAGCAGATGTGCCGAGTAGCTCCCGTGTCTACCCACCAATCTTTGTTATTGGTTGTCAGATTCACTTCTGACACCACAGCTGAAAGACTTGGTGATTCATGGTTGGTCATGTTTGCCTGTGGGTGGCTCTTCTTGTTCCCCTTAAGACGGCTGCGACATTCATTAGCTTTATGTCCTTCTTTGTTGCAGACATAGCAGGTTCCTTTGAAGCGCATGCTTTTGCCGTCTTTGGCCTTGCCTTTGTACCCCTGGGATGTCTTCTTCCGCTTCAAGCCTTTGGAAGTAGACGCTTTCCCCTTTGAGTCCTCGATCACATTAGCTTTTGCTTCGTAGGAGTTCTTGCTGGTCCTTTTCTCGGACTTGCGGTTGTCCTCCTCTATACGAAGCCTCACAATGAGATCCTCCAACTTTAGCTCCTTTCGCTTGTGCTTCAGGTAATTCTTGAAGTCTCTCCACGCAGGTGGGAGCTTCTCCACGATTGTTGCAACCTGAAAAGTTTCAGGAAGAATCATACCTTCGGCCTCTATTTCGTGCAAGATAAGTTGGAACTCTTGCACCTGACTGATGACAGTCTTGCTATCCACCATTTTGTACTCCAGAAATCGTCCAACGACGAACTTCTTGGTACCAGCATCTTCAGTCTTGTACTTCTTGTCAAGACTGGCCCATAACTTCTTTGCCGTAGTGATTGGACTGTAGACATTATAAAGAGAGTCATCCAGTCCATTAAGAACATAATTTCGGCAAAGGAAGTCACATTGAGTCCATGCATCAGTTGCAGGCTCTGGTGGATCTTCTTCCAGAAATCTGGCCAGATGAAGAGTGGTCAAGTAGAAGTACATCTTCTGTTGCCACCTCTTGAATTCTGTGCCATCAAACTTTCCTGGCTTCTCCGGCTTCGGGTTAGGAAGTGGAGGAGGCATCAAACTTTGGAGCGGCATGTTTGTTGCCTTGCTTGAGCTATCTTGATTTGTATCAGACATCTTCTGCAAGTTTAAGCAGAACTGAAGTTACTAACTTCAATATAATTGTCTTAAGATTGTTGGGTATCCTGCTTAACAAGAATCAATCTGACAACTAATCAAGATCACTGAGATATCAACAATCTAATTGGCTAGGTCGGCAAATATCAGGTGGGAGGTTTTCCGTTCAATAGAACGTTCCTTAATTTAAGAACCACCTTTCAATTTCCTTCCTTGGTTTAAGCACCAATTAGACTGAATCCAAGTCAGTCTCGATATACTGTAAAGTATATCCTGTTGGCCCAATGGCCTTCCACTCTAGTTTTGATGATGATCAACACTCATGTAGTTATGTTTACTAATATTATTGTGTTTCTAAGTTTCAGATCATTAACAGGATATTAGTTGGTGATTAGCTTCAACAAGGAGTTTAGAAGCTATTCATGATGATTCCGGTGCCAAAGCTTAAAGATCATACCTTTGCACTTGGAGAATCACAGAGTTTTGGAGCTAGTCTACTTGAAGATGAAGATCGTCAAGAAGACTTAGGTATCCTAGTTTAGATAGAGTTTTAGATCCATTTGTAAAGCTTAGTATAGTTGATATGCTCAAGTGCACAAACACACACGTTTTATGTTTTGATGTGTGGTTTCATGAATAGTTTGATCAAAACAAGTTTTCAAGATTTATATGTATAGTAGATGTTTTCTATTTATACATACATGCTTAACTTATAGACAAACTTATTTTGACTATCCTATTCATGTTTTGGAAAAATCAAGTTTGATAAAAATACAAGTTTTGTTTTTGATAAATTTTGCAAGACACAAAAATAAATTGATATGTTGATATATTGTCTTGAAATTTTTATCACAGGTGTATGTTTTAATATAAAATGATAAAACAAATTTTGTAAATTTTTTAGAAGTGTTAAAGATTTTTAGAAAATATTTTACACTGTTTTTCTGACCCTGCACTGTGCCTGCCAGGCCAGTTCGGTCGACCGGACCGGTCGACCGCACCAAGTGGCCGGTCGACCGGGTCGGTCGACCGATGTGCACAATCGTGCACGCTGGCGACACATGTAGTCGGTCGACCGGACCGGTCGACCGAGTTGAGAGCTCTGCTCTCGGGAATTTTCGGTCGACCGGGCCGGTCGACCGCTAGTGCCCAACGGTCACATTTTTGACCGTTGGCGGTCGACCGGGCCGGTCGACCGGTGGCTGTCAGAAATGCCACATCAGCCTAACGGCTAGTTTTTCCTAGGGGCTATATAAACCCCATCTCTTTGGGGATTTTGGCTAAGTTTTTCAAGAAGAAAAACACCAGTTTTCTAAAGTGATTAAAAGAGTTTTAAAAGAGTTTTAAGTGCTAACAAGATTTATTCTTTGTGTTTTTGGGTTTTGGAAAAATCAAAGAAATTGGAATTTGGGATTTTTGTATTGGCTTTCATTCTTTATCTTTTACAAGAAATTTCCCAAGTGTTTTCTTTGAGTTCTTGTATTCCAAAACACATTGTTTCCACACTTGAGCTATATCTTCTATCCTAAACTATTAGGATCTTTGTTTTGTGAAAAAGAAAGAAAGAGAAGTGTTTGAGGTTGTTGTTGTAAACCTCTTGTGTTGTAACCCTCCTTTTATTTGTGAATCCCTCTTCGGTAGAGGTGATCGGAGTGGTATTGGTTTGGATCCCTCAAGTGTGAGGTGATTGGGATTGTGTTTGTAAGCCTCTTAGGTAGAGGTGTGGTTGTTGGTTGACACCTCTAGTGTGAGGTGTTGTGGTTTGTATTGAGAGAGGAGTTCGGTACTCCTTGGGTTGTAAGAAATCCTCTTCGGTAGAGGTTCCCTCGGTGGGAGTTGAGATAGTGGAAATCCTACACGGTGGTGTAGGCGGGGATGTAGAGCAAGGTGCTCGAACCTCGAAACAAATCTTTGTGTTAGCGTTTGATCCATTGTCTCTCTAACCCTTACTCTCTTTACTTTGTGCAAGCATCATTTCATACAAGCATCATACTTTCATAGCATTCATATATATACATTGCTTGTGTTGCCTTGCATCTTTCATATTGTAATTTATCCTTGATTGCTTGGCTTGATTGTGTGTGCACATATTTTATATTGCTTGGATTGCTTGTGTGTGTGTGCCTAACTTATACTCATCCAACAAGAGCTTCACATAGCACCTCAACCCATTTCAAGGGGAATCAAGAGGAGTTAGTCCAGAGCCTCGAAAGGGGAATTCGGCTACACTTGTTGTATTGTATTAGTTTGTGCATAATTTGCATTAGCTTCCGCATTTAGCGCACTTAGTTTGCATTTAGTTTCTTAGATTAGCACTAACACCTATTCACCCCCCTCTAGGTGTTTTTCATATCCCCTGTATAAAGGACTTAATCCACTTATACAGTATCACTTAGACTGAATCTAAGTCAATCTCGATATACTGTAAAGTATATCCCCTGTATAAAGGACTTAATCCACTTATACAGTATTTGAAGTGAGGTACGCTTAGAGCGAATCTCCTTAAGACAATTATGTCCCCCGCACCGGTGCTAACGGGATAATGGACGCTGGTCTCCCAAGATACAACACTTCTTCACGGTATTTGGATAGCACTACCAAATCACCGTACGGTCGAACCGTAGTCAACCAGTACCTACACAGGATTAGCAAAGCAGCGGTATAATGACAAATTTCAAATGAATATTTGTCTTACTCTTTTGGAGGAACACCCACTGTTAAGGATGTAGGAAGGTTGAAGAATTTGGCAGAATCTCCTTTAGGAAGTCGCTTCGGATTCCCACTTTACGCTGGAAATCGCGGATTCCCACTTCAGGCTGGAAGCGCAGTTCAGAACGTTGGAAGAACAGTTCAGAACTTTAAATAGAGAGAGAGAGATAGAGAGTTAATTCTCTGTTGGTGTTTGGTGTCTTTCAATTGAGAATATGGAGGGCTATATATAGCTTTCCAGAAGAGGGCCAACAGGTTTGAACCCGAACCAAAGGTTGCAACCTTTGGTCCAGCAGACGTGTCTGTTGGCAGCCCAACAGTCGCAACCGTTGACGCGGAGCGGACTGTTTCGCAACCTTTGGTTGTCCAACAGGTGCGCAACCTTTGGCAGTCCAACAGGTGCGCAACCGTTGGCAATCCAACAGGTGCGCAACCGTTGGCAATCCAACAGGTTTGCAACAAGAGCGGGTCCTTGGAATCTGATTCAAAAAGAACCAGGCCAGGTAGGGAACTCAGACTTAGATCTGAACCCGAGTCCAGTAGACCCAGACCCGTGCCCGTGCCCGACCCGGCCCGGCGCGGCACCGGCGCCGCCGCCAGCAGCGGCGCGCGTGCGCGCACGTACGTATGTACGTGCATAGTTCCCTCCTTTTCGCGCGCGAAAACTCCAAGTACCCAAAGGGCACGCCCTTTGTTCTCAATTTTCTCTATTTAAACTACACAAGCTTCCATCCCACGGTCAATGTGGGACTAAATGCTTGTAGCAACCTTTAGTCCCATTTGGCTTTGAATTAGGCAATCTTTGGACTTGAATATCTCATTCATTCGAAGTCGGAATTGAACATGTGAATATACCACGTTCATCACAAATGGAAGGAGAATACACTCCAACCATCATCCGATTGATTTGATCAACGGATCTCGCCATAATTCAACTTGAAGATTCCCTTTATATTCTTCAATTCCAACAGTATATTCTGCAGGATCTGAAACTCCAATGCAATGAAATTAGAAGAAACGAAGCAAAAAAAAAAAAAAATCAAGGAAAGCAATGTAGCATGAAACAAACTAACGTTTGAAGTCCCTTAAGCAATAATCAGAAGAATGTGATACTGAACTGAAAAATTTTAAAACCAATGTTAGTTATGTAGATTACTTGAATAAAAAAACATAAAATAACTAAAGGAAAAGGAGAAAGACAGTCTTTTACCCAAACTACAGAAACATAAGAATGGTATTTGATCCATCACTGTGCATGCGTGCACAAGCAACCTTCTTCCATTAAGCATCCATGTGTATCATCCATGGGCTAACCAACACGTGGGAGAACCATCGTGAACAGACCTTGGCCACATCCTGCACATAGAGCTTCACTCAACTCAACCAAGGGTGAAGCTATTGTGTGGGCTAGACGGGGCTGCAGCCCAGTCCAATTTTTCGAGGAAAAAAAAAGAGTATGTCATGAATGCAGCCCACTAGCCCCAGCCATCCCAGCCCAAAACAAGTAAAGTAGGTGGCCCACAAGTCACCAAACAAAACAACCCTTGGTTTTCCACGGTTCCACCGACCTTGCCCTTCAAATTCTGCACAAAAATAAGGGTGGGGGTTAGAGTGGGGGGGGGGGGGGGGGGGGGGAGGGGAGTGAAGCGATTCAAGGAAGCATCTCATCTTCTTCACTTCTTCGTCTTCTCTCTTCGGACCAAGAAGCAGAGAAGGATTGAAGGAACAAGGAAGGTTGGCGCTCGCTCTCACTCGGCTCAAAAGTTTCGCTCGCAATCCAAAGGTATGAATTCTTTCACCTTTTCGATGTTTTGGTAGTTGCAATCATCGAGTTAAATTTTTTTTTTTTTGGTCCCCTGATGACATTAGCATCAATTTTTTTTCTAGTTTACTCTTTCATGGTAAAATATAGGGTTTTGATGATGAAATTCGTGGATAGTCATAAGCTAATGGCAATATCATAGATTCATAGTTGCTTTTGGCTACTGTTTTAAGGTTTCTTACTGATTTGTGATCGTAGCACTTAGCATTAGCAGCCAATCTCAATCGTATGTATTTCTTGCAAATTTGTGCTCAATTTTTTGCGTGGCAATTAAATTGAATCTATTGTGGTGATGCTTATGATGTATGCTTCTTAAAAAATTGTTTATGCATCTCTAATTCACATTATCTTCTCAATTAGAACTATAACCTCAATGGTAGTCCTTCACTTTGTATTTTCTATTCCACCCTCTTATCTGTTTGTCAGCAGATTTGCATATAATTTTGTTTAATGCTAATATCTATGAGTTAGTGTGGGCCTAGCAGAAGTTTATATTAATAGAAACAAAAACATGCTATACTTGCAAAACTGATTGGTTCTAAATGGACAATATTAATATGGATGGTGTCATTACCAATCAAATTAATTATAAAAGCCTCTGTTCCTTCACCACTCAAAACCTTGTTCTTTTAATTTCTAATGTGATTATTTTCTTTCTTCAGATCATTGGTTGGATATGTGTTGGGATCTTGAGTTCCTCATGACGCCATAATTCTTGGTCTTTGAAATCTTATAAGCATTACTATTTCTGCAAATACTTCTTCCAAGGTATTCTTTCCCCTAAAAAATTATTTTTTCCTTTTTGTTTATAGATTCCTTATCCAAAATTTCTAAATAATTTATCAGTCTATATTTTATTTTATTTTATTATACTATTTCATTTGCTATTCTAGGTTAAAATGGAACATCTCAACAAAATTCCAAACAACATAAAACTATCCATTCATTTTTTAAGAAAAAAGAAGACTAACACCATGCCGATGACACACCCACGATCACTAAAATATCAATCCCTGAAGAGACATCTACTAGCGTACCAAATCTTGATGAGGCATCTGCTGACATACCATTTCTTGACGAGACACCTTGTTCAAAACTTCAAAGAACAGAATTTGGAAAAGTTGATACTAGTTCTCTTGAATGTGATACGGGCTTGCGTGGTGCAATATGTTCATATCATGTTAATGAACAAGATAATGTTCGTAGAGTGTACATTAACATGGGACCATATCAACCCAAGTTAAAAGATAAGGAGTATCCACGTTCTCTTTATGGAAAACAATATCGTTGATTTCAGTATTCGTGGTTTGCTCGATTTTCATGGCTAGAGTATTCATGTGCAATAAACAAAGTTTTTTGTTTTCCATGTTTTTCTTTTTGACAGTGATCCACCAAAGTTTCCGACATTTACTGTTGAAGAATTTAGAAATTGGAAAAGGATTAATGAAAAAAGTCCCTTGGTATTCATGAAGGAGAATCATGTTCATCACATTATGTTGTTATGCAAAAATGGGATAGCTTGAAAAATTCATCTATACACATTTACAAATTGATGAATAAACAATCCACAGATCTGGCACTACAGAATCGCTTGCGGCTTAAGGCTTCAATAGAGTCAGTCATGTGACTAGCAAAGTGTGGCGGAAATTTTCCGTTGCGAATAATCAGACAGTCACCAAAGCGAGAGTATGGGTTTAGTGTGTAAGTGCAAAATAATAAACACAACACAAAAAAACAGATGAAGACACGATATTTTTACGTGAAAACTCAAATTGGGAAAAACCATGGGAAGAAAAATTCATTATAATTCACCGGTTTACAGGAATTACAGGTATGTATTGGTATTTTCTTCTAGTTAGGATTTGATGGAAAGCCCAAGGTCTTAGTGGAAGGCCGAAAGTCCCCTTTTCCTCCTACAGAAGGTCTATTTGTACGGAACTGTAGACCCTGAGGCGGATGGGGCGTTCGCGAGAATTGCGTAGCTGCATGATCTTCATGTGCGAATTTGTTGTAATGGCCGTGATTGATGGTGTGATGGTTGAGATTGCAGGGAATTTCGTAATTGTCCACTTTGAGCGCATGGGCCCTACACGTCTTCAACGTGTGAGAGAAGAGGCAGCGTGATCGCAGGCGAAGATCTCGGCGGTTGTTACTGAGGGCTTAAGAGTGATGTCGGGGATGTTGGACTGCTGGTGACTCCGGAGAGTGATACCTTCAGAAGCGGGGTTCGCTCAAGGATAAATCTGGTTGACAGAGCTCTGGAGGTTGACTTGAGTTCGGGTTGGAGTGGTTCTGAGAATTGTGGATGCTCTCGGGAGGGTCCTATGTGATGGAGGCAGTTGATTGTTGCGGAAACTTCAAAAAGAAAACTTGGTTGCTTGGACACGTATTAGCGTCTTGTTAAGATCAATTTTGACTACTACAAATGCCCCCGTTCTTTCACTTGTTGAAGCCTATTGGACGGAAGTCAGAAGAGCAGAATTGGTTGAGATCTTTGAATGCCTTAAATTCTTCTGGATATTGGCGAAGGGGAGGATCTGGCCCATTATTGTGAATCTTTGAAATTTCACCTGGAGATTGTGTGGCTGGATGATAGTTGCCGTGTCAATTAATTAGAATGGCATGAAATCCATGACGCCAGAAGACAACTGACGAATCAATTAATTATAGTGGCATGAAATCTGTGACTGACGTCTTTTCGAATCCTGACGCCATAATGACTGCGATAGTGTGGTAAGAGCGGTTGATATCCTGCAGATTTAGTTGACCAAGAACCTTGAGATGTGGACCGGCTTTTTCAGAGATGATGTGGGCCGACCTTTTCAGAGATTGGAGATTTGAATTGAGGATGTTTTGACTCCTCTTCTATCCTTAAATAGAATGGATCCTAAGGTTGGAAATGCTTATCTTCTTCTCTGAGAAATCCTTGCTTCCAAGCCCTTTGCTCTGGTGGGTTGTCATGCCGTTCTTTTCTTTGTTTGGGGAGGAAAGAGAGGGAAAGGATGGAGATGATGGGTATGGCTGACGGGCTCTTGCTGCTTGGGAGTCTGGTTGGCACAAAATATCAGTCTTTGCGATGAGCTTGTCACAGAAACATCAATTTTCGCGACTAGACTCTGCTGCCAGGAAGGATGTGCTAAGCTTCTATTTTGACCTGGTCTGTTCGTCTGATTTCCGATCGGATCAATCCAGCTCTCATCTTAGGGCTCGATGTTCTTTCTTGGTAGCACATATAAGGAAGGAGTGGGGTTTGTTCCGGACAGTCACGGAGGTGGATCCGATTCAATCATCGAAGACACGGAGGTGGATCCGATTTGATCATCATCTTTCATGTTTGACAGTCTTCACTCCGGTCGAGGGTTGCTACTTCGCGCTTGGAGACTCTCATCGTGGCGAGTAACAGGAGGGGAGTATGGAGGGTATTCCTCATAATGTCGTTGATGAAGCACCCCTCCTTCTAGAGCTCTGACCTCTTCTTTAGAATAAAGAATCGGTGGTGTAATACCATCACCGGCTTGTATGTCTTGTCAGAGTCCGTCTGGCTTCCTAGGAGGTGTGTTTGGGTGGAGAGGAGAAGGTTCTTCATTTGATGGATCTTTTATTTTTGTGAAGGAATTTCCCTGAATTGGAGGCGTGAATAATAAAGTTGTATCTTCGTGAAGTATTCTTCGATAGGAAGATCTTTATTTGCTTCAGCATCGGTGACCTGTTTGGTAGGACTAGATAGATAAGAGGGTGATCATCTGTATTTCTTTTCAAAAATGTACATACAGAAATGTGACATAATCTTATATTTCTCATGTTAGACATAATCGAGTAAATTTAAAGTAATGTAATCGGAATGGAAGGATTTTGAATAAATGTTTGTATTTGGAATGAAAATAATTGCATAAATCTTGCCTGATTTATTTTACCATTCGTGTTGTTTGGAATTGATCGTGTTTCCTCAGAGTGCTTATCTTTAAATCCGGGATATTTGACTTGACATGTGGATGGTTTGATAGATTTGTGGTGTTCCCAAGTGGGGGTAGTCCCATCGGCGATACCTGCAAATTTTTATCCTCGGAATGAGGTAAATCCCAGCTGCGGAGTTGAGCCTCCAAGTGAGGAAAATCCAACAGCGGAGTCGGGTTCACAGTCGCTTCCAAGTGGGGGTTATCCAATTAGCGGAGTCGTGACCTTGATATTCTAAGAGGGAAAAATCTCTACAGCATAGTTGGGCCTCTGAGTAAGGAAATCCCAGCAATGGAGTATGAAAATTGGTATGGTTCCGAGTGGTGGAAATCTCACAGCGGAGGGATGATGTGCATACAAACATGCAATGATGCAACCCAAATTAAACATTAGATAAAGTATTAAAAGAATAGTTTGAGACGACAATACTGTATGCCTAGTTTTTAATCACACGAAATAAGTACGTCGAAGGGATAATCCAAACAAGAAAGCCCTCATGTATATACCATGTGTCTCACGTGATCGTAGGCTAGACATACACAACCATATCGTCCCGGGATGAGTAACATGCACACATTCACAAGTGAGGTTTAGATAATACATCGAGACTAAGCCTTCTCCAGTGCCTTTGATTCCTCCAGCCTGTAATTACACGAAGCTAGTGCGTCGAGGGGATAATCCAAACAAGGAAACCCTCATGCATATACATGTGTTTCATGCAACCGTAGGCTCTCCGGTTACCTGCATATTGGAAAAGGGCCTGAAGTGGAGGTGTTACCCATCGACATATTGGACACGTCAACTCCGAGTAGGGGATATCCCGGCAGCGGATTGACGATCCGAACCTCCGAGTGAGTGAAATCCCCTCAGCGGAGTTGGGTCTCTGAATGGGGAAAATCCCAGTAACGGAATCGAGTTCACAGTTGCTTTCGAGCAGGGAAAAATCCATCAGTGGAGCCGTAACCCTGGTAAGGACCTAAAGTGGGGGTATCACCCATCGACAGATTGGATGCATCTACTCCAAGTTGTGAAAATCCTAGCAACGGAGTGGCGATCCTGACCTCCGAGTGGGGGAAATCCCAACAGCGGAGTCTGATTCACAGTCTCTTCTGAGTGGCGAAAATCCCATCAGCAGAGCCGTAACCCGGTAAGGACTCGGCAGAGGGAAACTGTCTGGGGTTCAGCCACTTGTGGGTTAGATGTGGGGAGCTTATAAACTAGTGTTTGTGTTTCGAGTTGGAAAAATCCCATCAGCGGAACATCAAACGGGAGCTCTGAGAGGGGAAAATCCCTGCAGCAGAGTGGGAAACTCCGAGTGAGGGAAATCGCACAGCGGAGGGTTTCAATTCCCGTGGGCTAATCGAGAAAGGCCCCGTAGGCGAGTCTGTGTTAATGTCTCCGAGTAGGGAAAATCCCATCATCAGAGCATACAAACACAGTCCTCTGAGTGGGAGAAATTCCAGTAGCAAAAAGACTGACTCCGAGTGGGAAAAATCCCAGCAGCGGAGTAGTTCTGAGTAGGAAAAATTCCATCAGCGGATCGCCTAGACATAGTCTTCCGAATGGGAAAATCCTAGCAACGGAAGGACCGACTCTGAGTGGGAAAAATCCCAGCAGCGGAGCAGATTCGAGTGGGGGAAATCCCATCAGTGGAACGTCTAGCTTGGAAGGGCCTACAATGGTTAGGAGCAAAGAATATCATTTTATTCAATAATTGGAACGAAATACATGGAATTGAAATACGAGTATCAGTAGGAATGAGAGTATTGCCCTATCTCTTGGAAACGTAAGATCAGTCAATGGCCTTGTAATGAGTGGTCAGGTCTTGTGGCTGGGTAGGCGGTGGAGCATTGAGTTGTCCGGATCCGGAGGCTGTTTTGAGAGTGAGGATGTACTCTTTGAATACCTTGTTAGATGAGCTCTTTCAGATATTTTCGGAGGGCCCAGTAGTGAATGGTCTTGTATCCCTTGCAGTCATGATAGGAGCAATGTTCTTCTACTCCGGGAAGAGAGATCGTACCGAATTGATCTCGGGCGCCTAACCCATGGCTGATCCTTGAAAGTGTTGAAGACCTCGTTGATTGGGAGCCTCAACAACGTAAAATGTTGTTCCATCACATTGTAAGTTCGGAGTGAATTTGGTGGAAGGATGGGAACTGCCTGTCTCTTGTAAGCAGGTTGCCCCCGATTCCGATCTTAAGAGTTAGCGGAGACTTCGTGCGGAGAATTTAACTTTCCTCCGAGATTATTTTGCTTCATGATATGGTTGAAAGAAGTCTTCATTATTTCCTCCAGCTGGACGTAGGGCTGAGGTCGTGACAAGACCTCACTCATCCGAGTGACATTGTATTTGAGGAGGTGCTTGTACAGGGGGGTGAGAAATTTGAAACCCACCGATAAACGCGAATGCAGAGACATCCTCACCGCAGTTGAGGACTTTGGCGAATTGGCTTTGGAAGAAGCTCTCCCTCATCTTGACGGAGAGGAGATGACGGTTCTTTTTGGCCTCCTGGCGAGAGGCGTATTGAGTGAGGAATACCTTGGTTACCTCCTCGAAATTATGGAGAGAGAGAAAAATAGAGAGTAAAACCAATCTGATGCCACACCATTCAACCTGGAGGAAAATGTGATGCGTAATAGTGGGTCGTTGCGGGAATAGACCACCATCTTGTCAGGAAATGCCTGATGTGCTGGGCGGGGTCGCTCACCCCGGAGTAGTAGTCAAAGGTTTGAGTTGAAAACTCCCTCGGGAACACGCATTGCATGATGTCTTCGGAGAGGGGAAAGTCGAAAACTTTAGCAACTGAAGGCATTTGGTGGCCTTGCAGCTTGGTTTTCGCGATTCGCCTTTGAATCAGTTTGTTGAGGACTCGAAGGTCAGAAGATCCACCAACTTCAGGTTCGCTATCTCACTGTGTTGATGACTAGTTATTCTGGAGGGCAGTGATTTGAGCCTGAAGTTGGTCGTTGAGTCATCTCAATGCTCTTGCTCACGGACGATATTCTCGCGATCGAGAGTCGCCTGCTCCCGATCGCGAGCTGATTTGGTTTATTGTTCCTTCATCTGCTCTTTCATGTCAGCGAGCATCTGAAGGAGTTAATCTTCGTGTCACTATGGTGGTTGGACACTGGTGGTTGCACTCTGAGGCGAGGAGGAGCCAGTGTTCTCGGTGGTATGCGACTGATCATTGGATGGTGGGGGACTGTGCCCCCCCCCCCCCCGATTTTGATGGCCTTACCTTTAGATATTGCGCCGTTGATGGCTCGCTTTATTGGGGCCATCGTCGATCTGAAAGAGGCTTTTTTAGGAAGATTTTTGGATTTTTAGGGGAGAGATCTTGAGTGTAAGGACTCAACTCTCAACGATAGCACCAATTTGTGGTAGAGATTTTCCGCTGCGAATAATCAGACGGTCGATCCACACCACAAGCGAGAGTATGGGGTTCAGTTTGTAAGTGCAAAATAATAAACACAATACAAAAAACAGATGGAGACATGATATTTTTACGTAGAAACTCAAATCGAGAAAAAACACATGGAGGAGAAAAATTCACTATAATTTGCCAGTTTACAGGAATTCCAAGCATGTATTGTTGTTTTCTTTTAGTTGAGATCTGATAAAAAGCCCAATGTCTTAGTGCAAGGCTGTAAGTCCCCTCTCCTCCTGGAGAAGAAGGTCCATTTGAGCTAAACTGTAGGCCCTGAGGCGGATAGGGCATTCACGAGATTTGCGTGGTTGCATAATTTTCCTGTGCAAATTTGTTGTAATGATCGTGATTGTGACGTGATGGCTTGAGATAGCAAGGAATTTCGTAACTGTCCACCTTGAGTGCATGTACCTTACACGTCTTCAACGTGGGATAGAAGAGGTGGCATGATCGCAGCGGAGATCTCAGCGGTTGTTACTGAGGGCTTCCGGGTGATGTCGGGGATGTTGGACTGCTGGTGACTCCAGAAAGTGATACCTCTGAAACGGGGTTCGCTCTGGGATAGCTCTGGGTGGCGGAGCTCTGGAGATTGACTTGAGTTCAGGCTGGAGTGGTTCTGGGAACTGTGGATGCTTTCGGTAAGGTCCAATGTGACGAAGGCAGTTGATTGTTGTAGAAACTTCAAAAAGAAAACTTAGTTGCTTGGACACGTGTCAGCATCTTGTTGAGGATCAATTTTTACCACCACAAAGCAAGCATGCGCATTCAGAGGCCATGATGAACCCGTTAAGTCATCAAACCGTGGTAATTATATTGAGATGTTGAAACTTTTAGGGTTAATGAATGAAGATATTTGTAAGGTGGTTCTAGAATCTGCTTCAGAAAATGCCAAATATACTTCTCCAATGATTCAAAAGGAGCTATTGAACATCATTACCAACAATATGCGGAAAAAATTAATGAGAAAGTTGGGAATGCCAAGTTTTGTATTCTTGTTG
The DNA here is from genome assembly GCA_038442645.1 of Agave tequilana. NCBI lineage: Eukaryota > Viridiplantae > Streptophyta > Magnoliopsida > Asparagales > Asparagaceae > Agave > Agave tequilana. The sequence continues at coordinate 457,284 of JAVJIF010001051.1, read as the reverse complement.
ATAAGGCAATTCATGAATCTCATAAGGAACAAATGGCTATCATTCTTAGATTTGTCGATTGCGGCGGGGTTGTTCGAGAATATTTCCTTGAAATAATTCATGTTGGAGAAACTACTGCTTTAACTGTAATATCCCTGATCTAAAATATTGTATTTTTTCTAAAGTATTTATTTTATTTTACTGGTTATTTTATTATTATTTATTATTCTTAGTATTGAGTATTTCATTATGATTATAATTAGCATTGTTATTTTTATGGTTATTTTAATTATTGTTAACTGTTATTGTTATTAATATTAGTATTATGTATTGGTGTTATTGTTATTGATTATTATTACTAGAATATTATTATTAGTACTTTAATAATTATTATTTATTTCTATTATTACTTGGCTAATTATTAGTATTATTTATCATCATTGTCATTATTATTAATGGTAGTATTTTTACCAAGTATTATTAGATAATATTTTTAATGTTGATAATATTATTATTACTATTACCTCTTTTTGATTATTAATATTTATTGTTATTATTGTTATTATTATTCATATCTTTTCCTTTTCCTAGCTCACAACCCATTATCATTGAGATCCTTACCCATTAACCCAAAACCCAATCCTAATCCTAATCAAAATCCTATCTTATCAAAAAAATTTCATAAATCTTAACTAATCCTAATCTAAATCCTAACAATAATCACATTTATCCTAACGTATCCAAATCCAAATCTTATTTTCAAAATTATAACTTTAATTAATTCTATCCTAAATTACTCAATCAAGCAGTTTGAACCCAACTGAAATTCTGATTTTTAAAATCCCTAATAATCTATAAAAAGCCTAAACTAATTCTTTTCTACCTCAAAAGAAAAACTATGACCCAACTCTCCCCACCTCCTTTGTTTTCTCCTGAAGCGGAGCATGAACAAAAGGAATCTTGAAGTGCAGAAATTAAGGAACATGCTAAAGGAAATCAAATTCAAGTAATCTATTTTCTCAAAATTTATTTGATATAAATAGTTTATTAAAATCATGTCTGTACCATGATTATTCATGAATTTTTATACATCAAAACTCAATCACAAATCCAACCAAAAAAAATACATGTGAAGATATATCAACTCATAATTTTAAATTACATATTTTCTGAATTTTTTAACAAAAGATTTCAATATATATTGGTCGCTGCTCTCGGCCAGGCCGAGAGCAGCCCGGCCTGGCCGGTCAGGGCCTGGCCAGCCGGCCCGGGCCTGGGCCAAGCCTCGTGCTAAACAAAAAAAGAAGAAGAAATTTAACAGGCCAGACCAGACCCGGCCTGGGCTGGCCTAGCCCAGGTCTGGCCGGGCTGCAAGGAGGCCCAGATAAAAAAAAGAAAAAGAAGACAGAAATGTCGGACCAGGCCTCCGGCCTGAGCCTGGGCCTGGACTGGGACTGGGCCTCTACATACATATAAAAAAAAAGAAGAAAGAAAGAAAAGAGAATTTGCAAATAAAAGTAATTAACTAAAAATATCAAAAAAATAGAGAAAAGTATAAATAATGTTTACAATAATTCTACTTTCTATGTTAAAATTTTTAGATAAATAGTAACATGAATTAACTCAAATCACCCACTTTAAAGCCATTGTCTTTAATGATAAATTCAGACCCGTTAAGTATTTTAAGGAGTTAAAGCCTATTAAAAATCTAACAAAAAAATTAAAAAATGGTTTATATTAAACCTAGTAAATTCATTAGATTCAGAGAATCATATTCTCAACCCCAAACTAATTAATCAAGATTAAAACTCTTTAAAACTCTCATGTAAAACATCTTTTTAAAAATCTAACAATTTCTATTGAAATTAACCATATAGATTTATCGGGGCCTTATGATTTCAGTGCTTTGGACTTGAGATCGTGTTCAGGTGAGTGTCATTTTCCTCCTTCAGTTAAACAAGGGTTTTGTGATAAATAATTTTATTTGTTATGTATTTATGCTACTAAACTTTACTGAGATGATATTTGGGAGTGTTTGCTCTTTCATCATTTCTTTATTTGTTGTTAGCAGTTACTTGTATCATTTCACATAACCATCTGATATATTATACTAGTATGTTTACCTATATCCTTCATGAGACATCGTTGAGTGCTAACATTATTAATTAAGTTGATCTACATCATTTCATGAGTAGTCGTCTACTACTGTTGATTCATGATTAGTTATAGTATACCTTAGACCAGATTTGATCTTGTAATTGACCTAGTTGTGAGAAATCTTAAAATATAAATAGATTGATCTTGAGGTTGATTGGCATATTTGTAGATAAATAGTATATTTATTTGAGGTAGTTATCGGACATTTATTTTTTATGATATTTCAGACGGAATTCATTTAGACAATGAGAACGAATTAAATAAGATGTTAACTTAAGACTGTTTCATCTTGATGCTTGGATTTATATATGGACCTATAGTTCAACTTGAGATTTATATGAGATCTTGATTTGCATTTAGATGAGATCAATAGTAGCTGAGTTCTAATCATACTGGAGAACACCTTACCTTGATTTTGATCTATCATATAATACTGATTGTGGATTATTAGTTGCAAGTATTTCATTTGGATTATTCACTAATAAATTATCTGAGTAATGATGTTTATTGATATCGAGGTTTGAGCGCAGAGACTCTAGATTTCATGTAGCTTGAGGATGTCCCACTCCTTAGTTATTATCTTGATTGGGATTGGAACTATTGGTGATGTAACTTAAACTATAATTATGTTTAGATCTTGAATTTGACTGGTTCATGATGGTAGCTATACGAGTTGATATCTAAGTGACATTATTAGTAGATTTGATTATTCTTATTGATGGTAAAATAGGTGAAAGTTTGGTTAAATATTGATGATTGATTAATTTGGAGATTCTTTATTAAAAAAAATGAGATATTGGAGTTGGATTTGTTAGTAGACTCGATTGAGTTGGAGTTGACTTGGGTTAAGGAGTAAACGTACATTGATTTGACCTCACTTGATGGCATGTATATGCATAATTAACTAGTTACTTGGATTTCTAGATCTTGTGTTTGAACTTAATGGAAGCGAGAATGTATCATGGTCTTAATTAAGATTGGATAGTAATGATTGGTTGGATATAGATGAGTATGTATTTTATATATTGGGACTTGGATATATCGATGACTTTGAGAATCTGAGTTGATTAAATATTTTGCCGGATTATTCTATTCATGCCAGCAGGTCCTTACTTATCCTGAATGTCATGATTTACCTGAAGAACTTGACTGATTATACATGACATTTACCTGATAAGTATATTGTCCATGTTACCATAATTGCTGGGAAAATATTGTATACGGTAACAACACTCTCATGTTACACTTGTTACATGTCCCGTTATACTGGTATCCTATTCACTGACATTATATTACCTGTTATACCGGTATCCTGATTACACATGTTGATGTTATTACCAACCGAGTTATCCCAGTGGTCTAGGTAACATGTACATTAAATAATCTTAATAATCTAAATAACCTGATATTAAATAACTTATACTGGGATTTGGGAGATTGATGGAGGAGACATCGTCTGTATTTTGAATAAACTTAGGATATAGGTTGCGCAATCGAAAGAGGGTTCTACTGCAGGGTTCCCGTGCGGTGACTGGCACCCCGTCCTGTTCTTGTTCCTATTATACATATTATACATGTCCTTGACTACCTTACGGTAGGGCCTGGTTCAGCGTCAAGAGTCTGGGCCGTGGTCCCGGGTATGTAAGGGACCCACCTAAAGCATGGATAATATCTCCAACCGATCTGTTTCAATAACTTTGGACCTCGATTGTCATGTGTGATAGGTGTAGTGATTGACATAAATTATACTATTTTATTACTCTCATTTATCTATATCTTTGTATATAAATAATGTTATTCAAGTATTTTTAGCGGTTTTGCAGTACAGGTTTACCAAAAGGAGAAAAGACTGCAATTTAGCATTTTAGAAGAGTGGCCAAGCCAAAAAAAGTCTTTAATGGAAGACTTGATATTGTCAGGACTCCTCTACGGCTATTGAAGATCACATGCAAGAAAGTTACAACTAAATCAAAGAAGTTGGAATCCAGTAGGAGCTGAGAAGTAGTTTCACAAAAGTTCAGGGCTTAAATGCAAATTATGGCTGAAATTCTAATTTGTAAATTGTTATTCTCTTTTCTGTGTAAAGTTGTATTTGTGGTAGACTTTTTATGTAAAATTGCCAAACCCTAGGCTATAAATATACATGTAAAGGCTAGGGTTTGGGGGGCCTTGGATTTTGACCACTTTCTCAAATTTTACAATTTCTTCAGAAGTTATTTTCATCTCATGGAGGTCTCTTCTAATTGCAATCTCCATTTTTAGAGGTAAAGAATTTTATTTACAGCATTTTATTTTTTTTCTTGAAATTTCTCTTCCTTTTAGTTTTATTTTAATCCTGCAATTTAGATAAAAAAATTAAAAAAAAAGAAAAAGAAAATCTACAGAGGCGCCTGTAGGCGCCTCTGTACAACTAGGAGGGGCGCCTCAGGTGCCGCATTTTGAAGAGGCAGGGCGCCCCAGTTTGGGCGCCCCTGCAAGGTAAGTACTTTATTTTATTTTTTTTAAATTAGTTTAATTTGATTAGTTTAATTAATTAATATTTATAATTAATTATTTAATAAAATTAGAGAATTTTAAACTGATTTAATTGTATTAATTAGTTTAGTTCATTGTTAGCTGTATCATGCATGGTTAAATTCCCGCGAGTACTTAGGGGAGATGAACCTAGACTTTATTCTTGTGGACCAAGGTAGATATCTTATCTAGGACTGTATGCACACCAGTTGACCTACTACTTTTAGGAGATTAATTTCTAAAATAACTGGATATTTGACAGGCTATGTATCGGGGGTTAATGATCCATGCTTAGGGTTTTGTTGCCTTTATGCTATTTGTTTAGTTTAGTTAATTTATCATGTAACTAGATAATGCCCTGTGCTTAGATCTAGTGCTCAGAATTAATGTGCCTGTTAGAAGTAGAGATTTTGGTGAGTAAAAATAGTCTGGTTGGAGATTAAAATTGACTACTTGATGACAGTTTAGGGGATTCAACTCTAGGTGCTTGATTTCTTACATTGACACATGACTCAACTAAAAACCCACAAATTTTTGACCAATTCGTCTAGAAGTGTTGAAACCGTAAGAACCACCTGTCCCTGTGGATCGACCCTCAAGTGCTACATCGAACGACCGTGCGCTTGCGGTTAATTTAAAATGAGGAGACATAATCTCCCCAACAAATTTTTGGCGCCGTTGCCAGGGACACGGTGTTCTATCTTTAGTTTTGACACCTATACCGGATTGTTAAAAAAATATATTCAAAATTCAAAAAAAAATTCAAAAAAAATAAAACAAATTAAAAAAATTAAAAAAAATCCTTCCCCATGGCCTATCCAAATTCATTTGGTTACGATCCATTTTATAGGCCAAACCCTCATTTCCATCCACCAACCTCTCTTCCTTTAATGAATACATCACTACTCATTTTCTTCATACCATCAAATGAGTTGTCATCACTGTCAAGATCCAAATTATTCTTCTGAACAGTGTCCTTCGATAGGGTCTTCGTTAGGATTAGGTCAAAATAATTCCACACATTTCAAGGACCTACGAGCGAGCCTTATTCATCAAACTTCAATTCAGGGGGTTGGAATTGTCCTCAATTTTCATGGGATCAATCATATCAAAATTCTCAATCCAATTGGTCCTATACTGAACCATCACCTCTATCTTAGGGATTTGACAATGATCATGAGAAATCGATGAGCACATTAGAGGAGAGTTTTGAAGCCATGCAGCAGACTATACTCGAGACTAATCAGCAGTTAATCGAGGCATGTGCTCACATGGATAAGATAATGACTCATCTCAATCAACCTGTTTCAACCACAAGTCCAGATCAAGTTCAAGAGTTCCATCAACTTTCGCAAATTGAGTCCAATGTCAATCAGGTGGACAAGGAACCAACACTAGAGAAAGCTTTTGAAACTTTCAGGCAAACTTCAAAGCAAGTGCTCTCTGATAGTAGAGACTGCTTAAACAGGCCAGCAAATGAGTTGGTTAGTGAGCAAGAGAAGGGTCCTCTTTCTAGTCAACTAGATTCTGAGCCAATACCGACTCGACCCATGTCAATTCAAGAGCACATCAACTTTCATAAAATGAACAAAGGCCAAACTGTTAGACCCGAAGAGCAAATTGTTGGCTATAGTGACATGTCTAATCATTCCATCGAGATGCCCTTCGAGTCCCCATTATTTCATCTTAATCAATTTGAAGAACTTGAATATGAGAAGCCTGTTGAGAAAGTTGTGAAGGTCCATGAGGTATACAAACGTGATAATGATCCTCAGTGTCTGGATGAAGTGCTTAGAAATTATTTGGCTACACGTACACCTCATGTGGAGCCAGTTGAATCTTGTTGTGAGGATGAATGTGACAATGATGAATTTTTGCTTCAAGAGAAATTTGAGGATGAATATTCTAAGATCTGTGAAAAGACAAATGTTGAGGAGCAGAAAATTGCATTCACTTATATGGAGAAAATGGAGCACACTGATCAAAATTGTGAGGATGCCTACATGAATAATGAGCCTTTGTTTCTTGATAAGCTTTTTGTTGAAGAGTGATCACAATGATGAGAAAACATGTGTTGAGGATCTTGAGTTTAAAATTCCTTTTGAGAAAACAAAACTTGATTTGAGTATCTTCACTTTCGATGAGCCAACCAATGATCAAGTTTTTAAAAACATGATTCAAGAATATCTAATTGATCAAAGCTCTAAAAACGTATTTGAAAACGAACTCATGTGTTGGATAAATCGGTTAGGGATGCTTTGGTTAGTTACACACTTCCAAAGAAAATTGTTGATTTAAGTTTTGAGGTGATGTTTGAGGATGAGCTTAAATTCATAAGCAATTATATTGTGGACACTCTAATTATATTGTGTGAAAATGATGAATTTGTGAGGTGGTATAGGAAGAAGAGGAGGAGATGGAGAAAAGTGATGAACAAGATGGAAAGGATGAAATTAAAAATGACAAAAAGATTAACCTCTCCACTTTATCCATTGAAGAGAACCCATTGGAATGATGGGAAGCGAGCTTGAGGGAATAGACCTAAAAAGATCTAGGTGTGGGGGAGTTGTGAAATTGTACATATGTAAATATTTGTTTTTTTTATTTTAATTTTTTTTCCTTTTAGTTGTTAAGTCTTTTTATTTCTCTTTTAGTTAGTTGAGTCAGTTTTAGTGAGTCTCTTATTTCTTTCTCTAACCTATATGTAGAGTTTATTACAAGTGATACAGGATAAGTAAGGAGGCATCCACCACACACAGGGAGAATTTTGTTGCTTCGACAGCTTGATTTTCTAGTGCACTGTGAGTATTTCTAATTCTAGCATACTGTTTATATTTATATATCTTTTGTATGCTTAGATTGCATGATCATCATGATTGTGTGCATGTTTTGAATGTGTAAATTACATGCTACATTATTTTTATCTCTGTATTCATTTGTGTGCATGAGGACATGACACAGTTTAGGTGTGGGGGGAGGATCACATTTCTTTTTCTTTTAGGAGTTTTTTTTAAAATTCTGTTTTGCTTTTAGAGTTTTGTTTTCCTTTCTTTATTTTTATTTTCTTTTAGGAGTCTTAAAAAAATTGAAAAAAAAAAGAAACAAAAAAAAGTTAAAAATTTTCTGCAAATGATTAGCTAGTATGTGAGTGATTAGTATCCATGAGTGAATTTTAAGGGTAAGATCAAGATGAAAGAGTTATAAAGTCTTAAAATAAAGAATAGAGTCTAAAACAGACATACTATCTAAACTTAGTCTAAGTGATTATGTACCCAATAGCACTTACACTTTTAAGTTCATAGGCTTGGGATATTGATTACAACTAATATATATATATATTATATAGTAAAATAAATATTAATAAGTCTTGTCTTGTGACCTCAGTTGCTTGAGCAATTAAGTCCGTAGGAGTGTTTTTACACTTATTGCCCTAAGACCATCTGGTTTGGGGCATTGGCCCAAAGCTCGCTATATGGGTAGCTGAGAAAGCCTAATAGGACAAGGGACTATAAAAATATAATAATTTTGATTATCAATTAGTTAGGTGCCTTGGCCTCAGGAAGCCTCGGTATCTACGCGAAAGATAGTTAAAAAAAGAGAGAAAAAAGAAAAAAGAAAAAAGAAAAGTATGAAAGTTGTAATTAAATATTCCCAAGCTTAAAAATTACATCACGATCACGGGGTACATAGGATCTAAAACTTAGAACAGGTGGTGTAAAGTTTTAGATTTGAGACTTTATTTTATAGCCAGTATGATTTCTTGAATTGAGGTTTTACTTGAAAATGAAACTCATGGAAACTAATGATTTTGCTAGCTAGTTAACTAAAAAAATGATTTATTTTCTTTTCTTGATTTTCGGTTATCCTTATTTTACTTTGTTTATTTCTTAATCTCATTCTTTTATGGATTTTGTGGGTGTAATCCACTGAAAACCCTCACGAGACAAAACTCGTCCTCTAGGGGTAACTTAGGGGTTTAACGGCTTGTGGCACATGCTAAGTGCAACCGTGATTCCTACGAAAGTGAGTTAGGGTAATTTAGTTTTTTTTATTTTTCTTTTATTAGTTTTGCTCGAGGACTAGCAAAAGATAGGCGTGCGGGGTATTTGATTGACATAAATTTATACTATTTTATTACTCTCATTTATCTATATCTTTGTATGTAAATACTGCTATTCGAGTATTTTTAGTGGTTTTACAGTACAGGTTTACCAAAAGGAGAAAAGACTGCAATTTAGAATTTTAGAAGAGTGGCCAAGCCAAAAAAAAAGTCTTTAATGGAAGACTTGATATTGCCAGGACTCCTCTACGGCTATTGAAGATCACATGCAAGAAAGTTACAACTAAATCAAAGAAGTTAGAATCCAGTAGGAGCTGAGAAGTAGTTACAAAAGTTTAGGGCTTAAATGCAAATTATGGCTGAAATTCTAATTTGTAAATTGTTATTCTCTTTTCTGTGTAAAGTTGTATTTGTGGTAGACTTTTTATGTAAAATTGTCAAACCCTAGGCTATAAATATACATGTAAAGGCTAGGGTTTGGGGGGCCTTGGATTTTGACCACTTTCTCAAATTTTTAAATTTCTTCAGAAGTTATTTTCATCTCATGGAGGTCTCTTGTAATTGCAATCTCCATTTTTAGAGGTAAAGAATTTTATTTACAGCATTTTATTTTTTTCCTGAAATTTCTCTTCCTTTTAGTTTTATTTTAATCCTGCAATTTAGAAAAAAAATTAAAAAAAAGAAAAAGAAAATCTACAGAGGCGCCTATAGGCGCCTCTGTACAACTAGGAGGGGCGCCTCAGGTGCCGCATTTTGAAGAGGCAGGGCGCCCCAATTTGGGCGCCCCTGCAAGGTAAGTACTTTATTTTATTTTTTTAATTAGTTAATTTGATTAGTTTAATTAATTAATATTTATAATTAATTATTTAATAAAATTTAGAAATTTTAAACTGATTTAATTGTATTAATTAGTTAGTTCATTGTTAGCTGTATCATGCATGGTTAAATTCCCGCGAGTACTTAGGGGAGATGAACCTAGACTTTATTCTTGTGGACCAAGGTAGATATCTTATCTAGGACTGTATGCACACCAGTTGACCTACTACTTTTAGGAGATTAATTTCTAAAATAACTGGATATTTGACAGGCTATGTATCGGGGGTTAATGATCCATGCTTAGGGTTTTGTTGCCTTTATGCTATTTGTTTAGTTTAGTTAATTTACTTTTGATGGATCATGTAACTGGATAATACCTTGTGCTTAGATCTAGTGTTCAGAATTAATGTGCCCGTTAGAAGTAGAGATTTTGGTGAGTAAAAATAGTCTGGTTGGAGATCAAAATTGACTACTTGATGACAGTTTAGGGGATTCAACTCTAGGTGCTTGATTTCTTACATTGACACATAACTCAACTAAAACCCACAAATCTTTTGACCAATTCGTTTAGAAGTGTTGAAACCGTAAGAACACCTGTCCCTGTGGAACGACCCTCAAGTGCTACATCGAATGACCGTGCGCTTGCAGTTAATTTAAAACGAGGAGACAAAATCTCCCCAACACGTAGTATGAGATGCGTCTATTACAGGTGGCAATTGGTGTTCGCTAACATAATAATAATAAACTGTTCATAATGTACTGTAATTGATTGTCTTTGCTTGATACATGTATGTATGTTGGACACCTGATGTTACACCTGACCTGATTGGACATCTGACTCTAGCACTGACTGACTCTACCCACTTGATATATAGATCGTGATAGACACTTGGTTGAATATCTGACTGGATACATACTCTACTGTGTGCTATCTACATTACTGTTTATTTACTTATTCATGTCGTTTCTTATTCTACTTTATATCATATTTTCACATTTGTATGTATGTGCATCTTTCCAGTTTATTCTTACACATTCACTAGGAGTTCTGACTCCTTGAATTTGCATATCCAGATTTGTGGCTATTTATTGCTGATCAGGTTTTGGAGAGGAGCACATGCATCTTGAGGAGCAGAGTTCTCTCTTACTCGATCATCTTTTCTTAGTATTTTCTATCTCTTCTTTATTTCATCGCTTTCATGATTCTATGCATTGGACTCATGCTTATTCCATTTCCTTTATTCATCTGCTATCATTTTAATTAGATATTTATATGTTATATTGCAGTGATATTGATTTATCATAGTAGATTTTATAGCTTGTTCAGGTTACTTTAGGTTTAGCGTATGTGCGTGGGGTATTTTTCTCGCGTACGTACGTCGCTGACCTTCGTCGCGACTCCGTTTTCGCATATTTTGGAAGCCGGGTGTGACATTAACTCTCAAAAAAATTTGTAAAGCTCTTACTCGCATAATCTTCAAATTGAGGATACGAGACGGCAAGGATATGATGGTGCCAGTAATATGTGCGGTGCATGGAACGAGTAACGAGCATTTTTTATCAAGATTGTCCAAATGCTCATGATGTTCATTATTTTGCTCATTCGTTTGCAGTTGTCATCATGGTTCAAAGTCGCGATCTCGGCCGCCAATTCCGTGGGCACTGAGATGGATTGGTCGCGGCGACTTGGATCGGTCACGGGCGATACGTGTAAAACGCTACATAGAAAGCTCAAAAGATTCTGAAATATCACGACAAATCATTAAAAAAATGTATCCATCAAAATTCATATATCACATGTCCAAGCCAAATTTGTTTTGAGGGGTAATTAGGGAAATATGATGGTTTGGGGGTAAATTTAGAAATATAAAAAATTTGAGGGATAAATATGAAAAAAATCCCAAAAAAAGCAAAAAAAAAGAAAAGGATAAAGAAGAGAGAGAGAGAGAGATCGGGTCCACTCTCAGCTGAACCTGTTCTCTCACTCCCTCCTTTCCTCACTTTCTCTCCCTCTCACTCAACCTCTCCTCTCACTCAACCTCCCCCTCTCAATCATTCTCTCCCTCAAACTCTTCCCCTCTCACTTACCTTGTCTCCTCTATGTCTCCCCTCTCCCCCCCCCTCTCTGTCCCGATCTCTCAGTCGCGAGAGAGATCGGGACAAAGAGGGAGAGAGGGGAAGGAGGGAGGGAAAGAGATAGATTGCGCTAACGATGGAGGCAGGCGTATACGATGGCAGGAAGGCAAGCGGGCGGCGATGGCAAGCGAGGGCAAGCCCTAGATCAGGTATATCTGCATTTTTTTAACCCGATTCGGCTAAGACTCGACCGAATCGGTCGGGTCACTCTGAGTCGGATAGTGACTCGGCCGAGTTGACTCCGAGTCTTAGCCAAGTCGGTCGATTTTGAGATGGCTCCCTTGAACCGGGTCTCGAACTTCTCTCGGGCCCTCTAAGTCAGATACGACTCGACCGAGTTGTATCCAACTCGGCCGAGTCTTCGAACAATGGTTGTCATGGTTGCAGCGGCTAAACAAGTTCTGATGTATGGCTTTTCTATTCAAAGTGAGTTCCATAGTCAATCTTGTTTGGGAGTCTGTTAAACGTTCTGGATTAAAATTTGCATGGGAAATCGAAATAGAAAATTAGTTGGCGCAAGGGGAACTTAAGATGGAACATGATCTAATCTTGTACTTTGCAACGACCAGGTGCTACGAGATGGAGCTCTCATTTTGCTATTGTTAATAGACTGATTGATTTGTTTGGTGTAACTTGTACCATTATTGAAAGGATGGTGAGTAATGGGCCAAATAACAGTATTGAGAAGCCAAAGGGATTTCAAAAGCAATGAGAAGTTTTGAATTTGTATTCATCTTATTTTAATGAATCAAGTGAAAGTGCACCTAAGGGGGGGGTTGAATAGGTGTACTAGCTAATCTAGGGCAAATGGTGCGGATTTAAAAACTAATTGCAAAACACACAATGTGTAACCAAGAGTAAACCTGAATTCCTAGAAAGGCTCTGGAACTACTCCTCTAGATTCCTTTAGACTAAGAGTTGAGGTGCTTTAATAAGCTCTCTTGGTTCAACACAAGTATGGGCACACAAAAATTATATCTAGCACATGAATATGATCAATATAAAGCAATTCAAGATATAAGATACATAGAGTTGAGAGATAGTGGATCAAATACAAACACAGAGATATGTTTCGAGGTTCGAGCCATTGCTCTACGTCTCAGCCTTCACACAGAAGGATTTTCATTATGTCCACACAGGACCTTTCACAAAGGAACTTCCACTGAGAAATTACAACTCAACACCCGAAATACACAATTCCTCTCTCAAACACAAAACCTCTACACAAGAGGTGGGCACCTAGACAAGCACAAAGCAAAGGATAATACACTTGGTGATCACAAAGATCACAAACTCTCTCTTGGTAATCTCAAAGGATCACAAACAATTTTCTCACAAAAAAAAGATCTTAAAGATAGGAATAGAATTGATTGGCTCAAATATGTGAGAAATCAAAGTGTTTAGAAATAAAACAACAAAGAGAATATTTGGGAAAAACTTCTTGATGGATTTATAAAATGAAGAACAAAATAGAATTCTCAAAGACTTGATTTTCTTTTATTTTTCAAAACTTTGAAAACAGATAAAGATAAGAGAATTTTTGACACAAAAATTTCTTTTTAAAACTTGCTGAAAACACTTAAGAAGATGGGAAAAATTGCTCTTGAAAATCTTAGGAGAAACAGGCCAAGGGAATCCATATTTAGAGGATTCCTAAAATATAGCCGTTGGGGTCCAGATCATGCCCAGAATAGCCTATCGGACGACCGCCAGTCGACTAGCCAACGGTCATATTTTGACCGTTGGGGCTGTCAGTCATTGGGCCGGTCGACCGCCCTAAGGCAAATTTGCCTATCAGTCGACCGCCCGGTCGACCGAGGCCAGAACCAGAAAGTGAACTCTCTGGTCAGTCGACCGCCATGGTCGACCGGGGTCAGGCACGGTCGACCGGCCCAATGGCCAGAGCCTTGTGCACGTCCTGTGCACATCGGTCGACCGCTCGGTCGACCGAGTTCGACCGCCAGTGGTCTCAGACTGGGTTTTAGGGTTTAAAAACTTGGTCTTTTAAATACCCATAAAATCTCATAAACTCACACAAAATCCACAAAAATAAGTTCTTATAAATATTTGAAGAACAAATATGTGTGACTAAAATTCAACACATATTTCAAACAATTTGAACTACTTTTGTAATATAGAAATTAAGCTTTAAACCAAAAATGGTATTTTTCAAAACTTAGATTTTGAAATGAAAATCTGTTTTCTCCAAAACTTGTATAAATACAAAAAACATGATATAGAAACACTTTTGAAGCATATTGTGTATAGAATCCAATATACATGGTAAATGAAATATCTATGTTTTGACATTAAATCCAAAACTGTTTTATAACAAAACTTGAAACCATGAACTAGATATATATCAAAATAAGTTTTGGACATTATGAATTGTCAATGCATATGGAAGAAATCTTACATACATAAAACCATGTAAACTTCTTTTGATTATATCTATTCATGAAATCAACTATATCTAAACTTGAAATTCCAAAACGGTTAAACCAAAGCCAAAAAATATTTATCTTGTGTGTGTATGCTTGAGCATATTAACACTAGTCTATTTTTACACAAGATCTAAAAACAAAACAAAACTAAACAAACTGAAGTGTTCTTGTAGAACTCCTTCTCCAAGCTGACTTGATCCAAACACAATGCAAAGAGCTTGACTCCAATCGAGTGCTAGATGCGATCTTGACACGCGAGCTCTTGAATCATCATGTGTTAGCTCCAAAACTGGCTTTGAATCCTTATTGAAGCTAATCACTTACTAAGATCTTGATCAATATTTGAAACTTCTTAATCACAAGATCATTAGTAAAATAACCTTCATAAGTTAGTCATCATCAAAACTAAGGTGAAAGGCCTCTGGGCCAACATCAAGTTATGGGAATCATTGATATTTTGTGCCGTGCATTGCAATCTGAATCTCAAGATATTTTGCAATAAGATTGGTATCATCTACAAAAGAACTTCTTCAGAAGATGAGAACTAATGGTTGGGATGATTTTCTGCAATCAGTGATATCATTTTGTAAAAGACATGACATTGATGCACCAGATATGACTACTAGATACATGGATGGTACTCGTAGATCATGTCAACAAAAGAATTTTATTTCAATTGATCATTATTATCATGTTGACATATTTAATGTTGTAATTGACTTTCAATTGATGAAGATTGACAGTAGATTTCTTGATCAAGAACAGAGCTTCTTACCCTCAGTTCATCTTTGGATCCTACTGATGCTTTTCAGTCATTCAATATTGATCATATTTGCACTCTTGTGGAGAGATTATATCCTCAAATTTCCCTCAAAAAGAGATTGAGGATTTGAGAAGATAATTGCAACATTATGAGCTTGATGTTGTCCGGCATTCAGACTTTCAAAACTTTTCTCTTTCTAAATTATGTCAACGGTTAGCTGAATCAAGAAAATCACATAAATGTTTTTTGATTGATAAATTGATTCGCTTGATATTGACCTTTATGTTTCCACTGCAACAACTGAATATGCATGTTCCTCAGCTATAAAACTTGTCAAAACATCACTTCGAAACAAAATAGAGGAGCTTTTGCAGATTGTACAATTATCTACATCAAAAGAGATATTACTGAAACCGTTGGTTTAGATTCTGTAACAAAAAAGTCTATACTTTAAAGCATTGTAGGTACCACTCCAATAGGATTTCAAAGAGGTCAGTCTCTTTATATCTCATATGATTATTTACATACTTTTTATTATATTAATGCAAAAATATTGTTATATAAAGTTAATATCATAATTGTAATATCCCTAGTTTAAAATACTGTATTTTTATTTTCTAAGTATTATTTTGTTTTACTGATTGTTTTATAATTATTTAACTTGGTTTATACTTATTATTATTATTATTAAATATACAAATTATTTTGGACTATTAAATAATTATTTGGACTGTTATTATTCATGAACATTTCTACTACTTACTATTATTATTTCTTTTAGTTATTATTATTAGTAGCAGTTATTTTCATTATTATTATTCCATTATGATTAATATTTATTTTTAAAATTATTAATGTGATTATTATAAATAATGTTTTTACAATTAATATTATGATTATTGTTAATTATTAGTGTTAATATTATTGTTATTACATTATTGTTAGTTATTATTATTATTATTATTTACTATTATTATTTTATTAGTGTTATTATTGTTGTTGTTGCTACTATTATGGTTATTATTTGTATTATATATATATCATTATTTTGATATTAATAGTCTTATAGTTTCTTATACCCATACCCGTGATCCCATTACCCATTATCCAAACTCACCCAAATCCAAATCCTATTTCAAAACATAATCTCAACTATCTAATCCTAATCCTAACAACAAATCAAATCCTAATCTAAATTCAAACTAATCCTAATCCAAATCCCAACTAATAGGATTCTTCTTAACCTACTACAATCTCCACCATCTCTCCCTCACGTCCAGCATAGCTAATCTCCCTTCCTCTTCTCCCTGGAGCCCGCAACATCCCCATTGTTACCACCGTGCACCTCCACACTCCGTCGCCAACCGACGCACCACGGAGCACCACCTCCATGGCCGGTTGCACCCTCTTCTTCCCCATCCAGGCCGCCCTTGTCACAGCTGCAAGTTTCTTCCCTCTCGGCCTGCACTCGCACGTCAGCACAGCAGCCTCTCCCTGCAGCGCATCCACGCAGCCCAGCACGCTGCACCTGAAAATCACCTGGAGGGGGGGGGGGTGAATAGGTGATATAGCTAATCTATGAACTCAATGCGGAATTTAAAAACTTAATGCAATACACTCAAGTGCAATCAACAAGTGATGCACACAAAACCAAGCCAAGCAATTATGAATGCTGTAATACCCCGTTCCCGGAATACGTACTTAGTTACGTATTCAGTTTTTCGATCGTATTTTTCGATTTACTTTCTGTATTTGACCGATTTTAATTTTAAATATCATTTTCCAATATTTATATTTTCTATGATTTTCTGAAATTTTCCTGGATTAAATGGAAAATCTTCAAAACCGGTGTCGACCAGTGCCGCTGATCGATTCCCAGATTTTTAATTTACAATCAGATTGGAATTTCTTGAAGAGTATTTAGACATTATTTCTTAGAATTACTTTTCTTACCTAAATACTTTTTCTGTGGATTTTATGAATTTATGAAAATTCCACTGGAGTCGGTATCTTGGTTGATTCCGGATTTTTAGTTTAAAACTATAAATTATTTCTTAAAACGGATTTCACCGTGAGTCTTAGAATTATATTCTTGATTTTTGATAATTTTTGCGAGTCGTTCCAAAATATTTGATTTCGGGACGATTTCGGTATTTTTCCGAAAGATTTCCGCATCCGCAACCGAAACCCTGGGAATCCGCCAGTTTCATTATTTTCATTTCTCTCCCAAGAAAATATCTTCCCTTTTAATTTCTTTTCCTTTTTTCTTTTCTTTATTTCCTTTCCTTCCTCCACAAGCTACAACTTTTTCACCAAACTTCCACCATATTCTAGAACCTTCCATTTTCTTCTTCTCCAAGTTTCCTTTTCCTTGCACTCCAAGTTTCCTTAGCTTCCTCCACAAGCTTCCTTTTTCCTTGCATCCCAAGCTTCTCCAATAATCCACAAAATATCTTCCCTTTTTATTTTCTTTTCCTATTTTCTTTCTTTCCTTTCCTTCCACCAGAAGCTTCCTTTTACTTCCACCCCAAGTTTCTCCAAACTTCTCCAACAAGCTTCTCCAAGCTTCTCCAACACTCCACCAAAATATCTCCACCTCACCCATCTCCATGGCAGCCCATGATTGGTCAAGAGAAACACCTCACCCCTTCCACTTTGCAAATAACCCCTCTCTTTTATTTATTTGCATCACCTTCACAAATCCAAAACTCTATAAATACCTCTCTTTCTCCATTTCATTTCATTATTCTCTTCACCACTTCTCCAAAGCCTTCACCATCACCAACTCCTCTTCATCTCCACCACTACAACAACCACTACAACTACTCCAACTTCTTACCTTCATCTTCTTCCTCTTCCATCTCCATATACACCACCACAAATTCTAAAACTCCACAAAGCTTCCACTTTTCCTTTACCTTCTCCAAAATACCACCACCATCAAAACCTCTTCACTTTCTCTCTCTACATATTCATATCATATTTATGGCGCGTCCCGAGTTCCGTGGATTTCGGACCTTTCGGCTTTTCGGTGATTTAGGCGAGTGTTCTCGCTTTTTCTGGATCTTCTTATTTCAGCGAGTGGTCTCGCTTTTCTCTCGTCTCTATTTGAGTTTCCCGTTTCATCGGGTCGATAAGTATTTCGCTTCATATTTCCATGTATTTTATTCCATGTCTATATGTCTTTTACTGCTTTTATACCATGCGTGGCCGACCCTTCGTGGTCGTTGAACTCTAGGTTTCTGCCCGTTCTAGCTATCTCTTGCTTTCCTATTTTATTGATTATGTGAGTATTTTTATTCACCAAGACTTGGCTAATTCCTAGCATACTTGTGTTCACATCTCTTGTATACTTGTGTCTTCAAATCATGTTATTTGATCATCAAACACAACCATCAAAATCTGTTCTGTACTCTGTTTTCAGACTATTAGTCGACTTGACCTAATGATTAGTCGACTTGAGACCCTATTAGTCGACTACTCCTTGACCCTAGTCGACCAACCTATTTGAAACGTACTCTTGTTCTGAAACACAGTTTTAGTCGACTTACCTGATTATTAGTCGACTTTAGATGTCTGTTAGTCGACTACCTAATCCATCCTAGTCGACTAACTTTTCCTGAATCAGATCCAACTCTCTGGAACACAGTTTTAGTCGACTACCCCATTTCCTAGTCGACAACCCTTTATTAGTCGACTACCCATTCCATCCTAGTCGACTAACTTTGGCTGTTGTTATAGTTGATTTCTTTCTGGGATTTGGATCTTATCTTGATACATGTACTATATATTATTCTTGCTTGTACTTCATGACTTGTACTTCGTGACTTGTTACTGATGAGTATCACCCCTTGTCATGCTATCTTTTAACACCAAGCATGATACACTTGACCTTGTGATTATCACGTTAAGGGAATGTAGTACCTGATCTCTTGTTATGTATTCCAGTTATGATTCCAGTTATGATTCTTGTTATGTATTCCAGTTATGATCCTGCTCATTCCCTAATCTGATAATTATGTTAATAAACCATTAAAAAGGACAACTTGTATGGGGAATGGGAGGAAGTGATGGATGCCGGAATGATACCTTGCTTATAGTAACGGAAGAAAATATCGGCGGTAAGTGTTAGTGGGACTTAGGGCCCACAGAAGATGCGTGTTAGGGGGACTTTGGGCCTCCAAACTGGTCCCAGGTGTATGGGAACTACTATAAGAAGCTCTATCAGTTCTTCATCATCTTCCGTTAACAACCCTCGCCTAGCTTATATATGGATGTATGTGTGTTGAGGTATACTCCAGGACACATACCGAGATATATGGGTCAGACGAGTAATAATAATATGATTCTTGTTATGACTCCCGTTATGTACTCCTGTTATGCTTGTTATGTGTTCCTGTTATGATCACTTTGTAACTCCGTTGTATGCACTTGGATTACGATGATATGAGATAAAGGTATATAGATGAGGGTTTCCTTGTTTGGATTATTCCTTCGATGTACTAGTCTCATGGAGCCGTGACCTAAGCTTGTACAATCTGTTTGCTTGTACTGGATTTTCTATCGGATTTCCTGTTTTATGATTATTATGCTATACCTGTTCATACCTGCCTCTAACCTACCTGCCTCCTGAGTACTTCCTACTTGGTATCATTGGTTTTATGCACACTTGTGCTCATCCTGCTTCGCCACTTGGCTTTCTATCACACTCGCCTGGGGAGTGTCACTGACTCCCCTGGACCTCACGTTCAGGTCATGAAGCTAGGAGCGTGTGGATTCTCCCAGTTGCTGATCAGAGTGGCGCAGCGGTAGCGTGGATCTCCAGCAGACCGTCCAGAGCTCTATCCTTCCAGGCCCTCTTGTTCGCCTCCCGAGTTTTCCCTTTGTAAACTCGTGAGTGCCTTTATACTGTTCATACTTGTACATCTCCTTGAATTCCCGCAATTGCGCATATCAGTGATATAATATTCATGTAATATTGGATCACCTCTGGTGATAACTTTGTAATTGTACTCATGTGTTGGAATGTATAATGCACCATTTGCTTCCGTACTCTGATTCTTGTCTGTACTGATGCTTAGCGTATATACGTGAAGGTACTTCTGACTTGCGTATATACGTTGCAGTGACGTCTCCGTATCCGCCAGGATCGGGGCGTTACAAATGCACAATATGAATAGTTGCAAGGCACAAAGTAAAGAGAGAGATAGAGAGAGAGTCAATGGATCAAGCGCAAACAAAAAGATATGTTTCGAGGTTCGAGCACCAGCTCTACATCCCCGCCTTCGACACACGAAGGATTTCTAATCCACTAGCTAGTCCACAAAGAACTCTCACAAGGAGTACCCAACTCCTCTCTTTACAACCACAACCTCCTCCTTGAGGCAAGCTCCAATCCAACAAAACAATCACCTCACAACTTGAGGGATTAGCACAAATCAAACACAAGGATCACCTCACAACTTGAGGGATACAACTCAAGGCACAAAGCCAAGCAAAGATTGGTTTTACAACATGGTGGTCTAAACAATAAACCACAAACAATTCTTCTCCCACACAAATATCCTATAGAATGAGATAGTAGATGTTGCTCAAGTGCGGAGAAAACCAATGGAATGGAAATCAAAATCACAAAGAAAATCCTGGGAAAAACTGAAACCAAGATATAGAAGTTGAATCAAACTCTTTTCCCAAAAACCCTTTTCTTGGTTTTCCAAACCTTAGCAAAAACTCCAAATAGATTGTTCAATATGAGTTCAAAAACTTCTTTTGATTGCTGTGAAAACACCAGAGAGTAGGGAAAAATTCGCACCAAAAAATTCTTAGAGAAAACAGGCTATCAATGGGGTATTTATAGCCCCAGAAAAATATAGCCGTTGGCAGCAGAATCTGCCAAAAATACACTAACGGTCGACCGGCCGGTCGACCGTCCAACGGTCAAATTCTGCCCGTTGCCAGCTACAGGTCGACCGCCCGGTCGACCGAAACAAACAGAGACTAGCCTGCATGCAGTCGGTCGACCGTGCGGTCGGCCGGCCCAATAGGCAGCCAGCGTGCACGTATCCGTGCACGTCGGTCGACCCGAACGGTCGACCGGCTAGTTGGTGCGGCCGACCGTTGGGTCGACCGACCTAGCCTGGCAGAGGTTGTTCTGATCAGAAAAACTAAGGAATTAAATATCCAATAAATTCTTGTAAACTACTTAAAAATCCCCAAAAATAGTTTTGACAATTTGCATTGATATATAAACATATGATAAAAGTTTTGACTCAGATATCAAGCAATTAAAACTATTTTTGTTTCTCACTATATTTTCCAAAAACCAAAAACTGTATTTTCTAAAACTTAGATTTTGAATAGAAAATACATTTTGTCCAAAACTCATCTAAATACAAAAACATGATATTTAAACACTTTGAAGCTTGATGCATATGGATAGAAATCCAATATACATGAAACAAGTATATATCATAGTTTTTGACTTTAATTCCAAAAATATGTTTTGTTAGAAATACCAAAACATGAAACACATGAAATAGACTATCAAACTAAGTTTGTCTAAATAGTTGAAGCATGCATGTATATAGAACAAATCTAATATACATTAAACCATGTAAACTTGTTTTGATATAATATCTATTCATGCAAACCAAGATCGGTTAAACCAAAAACCGAAAACCAATATTTAAAACGTGAAACGTGTGTGTTGTGAACTTGAGCATATCATACTATTCTAATCTTTATAATTTGGATCTAAACACAAAACTAAATTATGGTACCGATGTCTTCTTGTAGAGTGCAATCTCCAAGCCGACTCGAACCAAAACTCCGTGATTCTCCGAGCTGACTCCAATGAGTGCTAGATATCATCTTTTCACGTCCAGGCTCTGAATCACCATGTGAAAGCTTCCAAATCATCTTGTTGAAGCTAATCACCAACTAATATCTTGATTAATGATCTGAAACTAAAATCACAAGATTATTAGTACACATAACTACATGAGTTAATCATCATCAAAACTAGAGTGGAAGGCCTTTGGGCCAACAATCTCCCCCTTTTTGATGATGACAAAACTCATGGAGTTATATATGCATGGATTAAAGTTAAGCTTCAAAGAAGCTCCCTCTTAACTCATGCATAGGATAAACAACTAATAAATAGCTCTAGATACCAATGAAATTATAAAACATGAAACATGCATAGATATGCATAATACAATAAATGGCTCTAGAAACCAATGGATGATACCAATGAAATTTTCAAAAACAAATAAACATGTTCTAGATACCGATTAACAAAAACAAAAACAGCTCTAGATACCAATGAAATTATAAAACATGAAACATGCATAGATATTCATAATACAATAAATGGCTCTAGAAACCAATGGATGATACCAGTGAAATTTTCAAAAACAAAATAAACATGTTCTAGATACCGATTAACAAAAACAAATAAACATGCTCTTGATACCAATTAAACTAAACAAATAAACATGCTCTAGATACCAATTAAACTCAATATATGCAAAACAAAACTAATGATCTAATGATCTCTTTTACAAGCTCTTGATACCAAAACTAAACATGTTCTTTAAATAATGCTTTTGATACCAATTGAACTTAATATAAAAACACATAAAAACATAAAATATGCATACAAACATGCATATAAACTCAAATTCTTCTCTCTTTTGTCAATCATCAACAAAAGGGTTAAAAACAAAACAAAACTAATAAAAACGTATTTTCCTCCTCTATTTGTTCAAAACAAAGAATCAATAAAGGGATGTTTCAAAAACAAAATATGCTCCCCCTTTTTGTCTAAAACAAAAACAATATTAATTAGGGGTCAAATCAAATATGATATCAATTAAAAATGTGTCAATGAAGTGCATCTAGATACCAATTAAAAATGAAACTATACCATTGAAAAACAAAAATCTTGACACCAATTGATAAGTAAACAAACAACATACCAATTGTAAATAAACAATCTTGATATCAATTGAAATTAAACATAACAAATTTTGAATTTCTAAACATAAATGTTGATACCAATTGAAATTAAACATAGATCTTAATACCAATTGAAATTATTATTTTAAGTATATAAACAAATTTGATTTTGATACCAATTGAAATTATTGCCAATTGAAATTATTATTTCTATCATAAAGTAAGGGAGTGGAATACTAAATACCAATTGAAAGAAGAAATACAAGATTTTCTCCCCCTTTACGAAATACCAATAAAAACTATGATAAGGCTCGAATAAAGATACCAATTGAAAGCTAAATCAATTGAAACAAAGTTGAAGCTCAAGCTTAGCATAAACAAAATCTTGTGCTTAAAGATATAGGGATATAAGAAGCACAAATAAAACATATATATGTATGAAAAGTAGATACCAATCGAAATTGATATTCTTTGAAATGAAAGCATACATACATAAAAATATATGAGTATACAAGAAATGTCAATTATTGATACCAATTGAAAGAATCCAATGATACCAATTGAAACAACAATAAGATCAAATGTATATCTCATATAACCTATCCTCCCATTCATGCTTAAGTTTAAAATGATTTTCAATAAAGCACATACAAGGCATGGTCGCCCAACCAACCGCCCTTAGATGGTAGGGGTTTTCAAAAATAGGTTACAAATATAGTATGTTTGAAAGACTCTACCAAAGAAGAATATCACAACTAGTTATATGAATCAACTAGTACGAGATCCTTCAAAGAAGGAATAACAAAAATTTTTTTCATGAAGACATATGTAAACCACATGGCACTAAAACACTCAAAATCCATATAGCACAATTTGTACTCATGAAAACTAAGTCATGAGAAAATATTAAATAAGGTGAGTGTACAAGTGTTGTGAGAAACATATCAACATGAAAATGGACAATCAAGCTCAATATTGAAAACATGAAATTCATCTAGGATGTGAAATCACCAATTGAAATCATCTTAAAAACATGAAATTCATCATAAATGTGAAATCACCTAGCAAACATGAAATTCATCCAAACGATTTAAACTTCAAGGCATATGTATGTCATGTACAAACTAAAGTATACATACATATCCTAAACATAATGAGTCCACAAAAGTATATGCATGAAGGCACGTGGCTCAAGGATGTACATGTATAATCAATAGTTTGGACAAGATAGACATATACATGAAGTTAAAACACATGATCATAGAAACATATCCAAAATGAGGAATACAAGTTAAAATGCATAAATCATCAAAACTAGACTATACTAGTACATCAAGTGAATACAATGAGCGTTCAAGCACAAACATATATAAAGGTCTATTTGTAGCTCACTAGTTGTACAAGTATAAATCCTAGTCTTAATGAAAACTATCATTCAAGCAAGTAGTCAAAATATGAAGCATAAAACGGGTCAACAATCAACATGATCATAATAATCAAAAACATGAATTATTAAAACAAAAAGTCATAGTCAACCATATGATGACAAAGACATGTGCATTAGATCTATGATTAACATGATAGCTAAAACATAAAGAGAACACAAAATATGGGTCCATACTAAACATGGGTGTCTCAACAACTAATCATGTAAAGCATAAGTCTAATAAACATGACAAATATTATACTAATCATGAAACAATAAAACATGAGTCATCAAAACAAAACATCATAAGCATCCATATGATCATTATGTATATGCATGTACATTAGATCTAGGGCATACATGATAGTACTAAATAAGGTGAGAACACTAATATAGATCCATATAAAACATGGGTGTCTCAAGTAACTAAACATGTATAACGCTAATCTAATGAACATGGCATAAGCATAATGAACACTAAAACATGTCATGCTATGAATGAAAGCATGTAAATGAAAATGGGAGTTAGAGAGTGATACCAAAACCGATGAAGGTGCATCTCTAGTTCTCCAAACCACGGTGGTCCTCCCACCAAATCCCCTTGAGAGTGAAGCATCCAAATGGTTCTCTTTTAAGCTTAGAACGCATCCACCTCAAGGCACCAATACTCTCACGTGATGCGAGAGCTCCCACCTACATCAAAAGTCAAGGAGGTGGTTTTTGGTACGATTTTCTTTGGGTCCACAGGGTTAGTATTTTTTCTAACCCAAACAAGATTATTTGCTAAATTTTCAATATGTAAACGATCATAACAAAATCTAGCAAGATGGCCTTTTCGGCCGCAATGTGTACATGTGTACACATGAGCATACGTGTGATGGTGGTGACCGTGGAAAGCATGTGTATGCCGTGTAGGGTGTGCATGCAAAGATGGACCTTGTTTCTT
This sequence comes from Agave tequilana, assembly GCA_038442645.1. Lineage (NCBI taxonomy): Eukaryota > Viridiplantae > Streptophyta > Magnoliopsida > Asparagales > Asparagaceae > Agave > Agave tequilana. The sequence continues at coordinate 432,084 of JAVJIF010001051.1, read as the reverse complement.
ATGAACCAAGGTTTCCAAACGTGTATGATTTAAAGCACATTGGCTCAAAGTGGAGCCCAAACAATCAACACTTTTCTTCAAAGCATTTATATCTTTTTCAATACTTGAAGATAAAGTGGAGCATGCAAGAGGTGTGCTAGAAGAAGAAGCTATACTAGCATGGCACACATGAGAATCTATATCAATTTTTAAAGATTCATTTTTCTTTAAAACTAAATCCAATTCTTTTGTAGTGGACTCAATTTTATTTTCAAAAACAAGGTTATCTTTTAAAACAAAATCTAATTTAGATGATAAAACCTCATTGTTTTCACAACATCATCACAATCATTTTTGCTTTTCAAAAATTCATTTTCTTTTAAAGCAAGTTCAAGTTGAGATTTAAGTGAGTCACGTTCACTTGCAATCTCTTCCTTTTCTTGCAAAGTCAATTCAAAATTAGAACACAAATCCTTTAATTCATCTTTCAAAACAAGGTTATCCTCTTTCAAAAGATTGTGTTTTTCCAAGAAATTTTCAAGCTTTTGAGCAAGTTCCAAATTTAAAGATTGAACTTCTAAACATCCATAGCAATAGGAACTAGAGCTATCATCTAATTGAGTGTCCGATTGTACCTTAAGGGAGTTCTTCCCGTGGACCATGAGGCAATGCTCTTCGGACTTTTCTCTCATAAATCTCCTCATCTTGTTAATAATCCTTGGAAGCTCGGGAGAAGTCAATATGCTCCAAACTGCAAAAGCCGAGTCATAACGATCAAATACCGGTAAAAGATGTTCATTAAGAGATGCTCTAAGTGCTCTAAGTGCTAATGCATTAGCCTTTTTATGTTTGCTACTATTAGGGAATGATTCTTGAGTAGAGGCTTGATAAACTAGATGTCCTAGGCTTTTTAAATGACTAACCATGTTGGCCTTCCAAACATCAAGTCTAAAATGGTCAAACATAGGAGGGCTACCCATAAGTGCAAACTAAATGAGTGGAAATGAAAATGCAAATGAAGATTAGCAAACCAAGATCTCACTCCTAGGTGGTTAAACCTAAATATCAAGAGCGTAGGCTCTGATACCAATTGAAAATCACCTAGAGGGGGGGGGTGAATAGGTGATATAGCTAATCTATGAACTCAATGCGGAATTTAAAAACTTAATGCAATACACTCAAGTGCAATCAACAAGTGATGCACACACAACCAAGCCAAGCAATTATGAATGCACAATATGAATAGTTGCAAGGCACAAAGTAAAGAGAGAGATAGAGAGAGAGTCAATGGATCAAGCGCAAACAATAAGATATGTTTCGAGGTTCAAGCACCCAGCTCTACATCCCCGCCTTCGACACACGAAGGATTTCTAATCCACTAGCTAGTCCACAAAGAACTCTCACAAGGAGTACCCAACTCCTCTCTTTACAACCACAACCTCTCCTTGAGGCAAGCTCCAATCCAACAAAACAATCACCTCACAACTTGAGGGATTAGCACAAATCAAACACAAGGATCACCTCACAACTTGAGGGATACAACCCAAGGCACAAAGCCAAGCAAAGATTGGGTTTTACAACTTGGTGGTCTAAACAACCACAAACAATTTCTTCTCCCACACAAATATCTTATAGAATGAGATAGTAGATGTTGCTCAAGTGTGGAGAAAATCAATGGAATGGAAATCAAAATCACAAAGAAAATCCTTGGGAAAAACTGAAACCAAGATATAGAAGTTGAATCAAAACTCTTTTCTCAAAAACCCTTTTCTTTGGTTTTCCAAACCCTAGCAAAAACTCCAAATAGATTGTTCAATATGAGTTCAAAAACTTCTTTTGATTGCTGTGAAAAACACCAGAGAGTAGGGAAAAATTCGCACCAAAAAATTCTTAGAGAAAACAGGCTATCAATGGGGTATTTATAGCCCTAGAAAAATATAGCCGTTGGCAGCAGAATCTGCCAAAAATACACTAACGGTCGACCGTCCGGTCGACCGTCCAACGGTCAAATTCTGCCCGTTGCCAGCTACAGGTCGACCGCCCGGTCGACCGAAACAAATAGAGACTAGCCTGCATGCAGTCGGTCGACCGTGCGGTCGGCCGGCCCAATAGGCAGCCAGCGTGCACGTATCCGTGCACGTTGGTCGACCCGAACGGTCGACCGACTACTTGGTGCGGCCGACCGTTCGGGTCGACCGACCTAGCCTAGCAGAGGTTGTTCTGGTCAGAAAAACTAAGGAATTAAATATCCAATAAATTCTTATAAACTACTTAAAAATCCCCAAAAATAGTTTTGACAATTTGCATTGATATATAAACATATGATAAAAGTTTTGACTCAGATATCAAGCAATTAAAACTATTTTTGTTTCTCACAATATTTTCCAAAAACCAAAAACCGTATTTTCTAAAACTTGAATTTTGAATAAAAAATACATTTTGTCCAAAACTCATCTAAATACAAAAACATGATATTTAAACACTTTGAAGCATGATGCATTTGGATAGAAATCCAATATACATGAAACAAGTATATATCATAGTTTTTGACTTTAATTCCAAAAATATGTTTTGTTAGAAATACCAAAACATGAAACACATGAAATAGACTATCAAACTAAGTTTGTCTAAATAGTTGAAGCATGCATGTATATAGAACAAATCTAATATACATTAAACCATGTAAACTTGTTTTGATATAATATCTATTCATGCAAACCAAGATCGGTTAAACCAAAAACCGAAAACCAATATTTAAAACGTGAAACGTGTGTGTTGTGAACTTGAGCATATCATACTATTCTAATCTTTACAATTTGGATCTAAACACAAAACTAAACTATGATACCGATGTTTTCTTGTAGAGCGCAATCTCCAAGCCGACTCGAACCAAAACTCCGTGATTCTCCGAGCTTGACTCCAATGAGTGCTAGATATCATCTTTGACGTCCAGGCTCTTGAATCACCATGTGAAAGCTTCCAAATCATCTTGTTGAAGCTAATCACCAACTAATATCTTGATTAATGATCTGAAACTAAAATCACAAGATTATTAGTATACATAACTACATGAGTTAATCATCATCAAAAACTAGAGTGGAAGGCCTTTGGGCCAACAACACCGATGCGCCAACTCACCCGGAGCCATCCCCATCTCCGTGTCGTGGTCTCTCCCTAGGCCACGCATCACCTGGCCGTGAAGCCCAACACCACCTTCCACCTCTTATTCCCTTGGCCATGGCCGCCCAACTCCCCACGGCGAAACACGGCACAACCCCTCCCTTGGTCTGGCGCACACCCACAGCACAGCCGAGCTCAGATCCCCTCTTTGCAGCACACCCGTAGCCCTTCTCCCCGTGGCATACACCCCCTATGCCGTGGCCAACATCTACCAAGGCAAGCCAAGCCCTAACCTTTTTGGCCAAGCATCCTCTGAGCCATCTTCTGTCTCTCCGTGAGTCGTCGTTGATCGCCGTCGGCGAGCGCGAACGTACCCGCGCCCCTCACGGCGAGATCCTCTATCCGTCGACATCCTCTGCGGCCTCCGCTGGAGCCTCTGTCGGCGAGCCGCGAACCTTGTCGTTCCCTTCTTGTTGCGTGCTGTAAATTTATGTGTAGGATGGCATCTTTCACCTCTTCGTCGATCGCCGTCGGCGAGCACGAACATACTCGCGCCCTTCACGGCGAGATCCTCTATCAGTCGACATCCTCCGCGGTCTTCGCCGCCTCTGCGGGAGCCTCCGTCAGCGCGCCGCAAGTCACCCCATTGCTTGAGTTTTCTTCTCCCTCTGTATATCTCATTTGTATATGTATGTGTGCGGGGGTGTACTCGTATGTGTGTATACTTGTGTTCGTGTGAGTTCATGTGTGGGTTACGTGTTACATCGTTTCGGACCTGTTTGGTGGGATCCGGACCCATTGCAGGAGATCCGGACCCGATTCAGATTGGCGTTCGTTGTGGACCCGGAACACTGGCGATTTGAAAACTGACCCAGGGAATGATCCGTATATCAGTACCGGTTCATGCAGTGAAGACCAAAAGGTGATTCGGTTCCAAAACCGTGTCATTTCATGTGAGTGTTTGCTTTTGTCTTATTTCCTTATTACCGTTGTATGTATGTATTTGTGTTTTACTTTTATCAATTCATGTGACTATTTGATGTATTTTACCAGTGTGATTACCTGTATCACTTCATGAGACATCAGTGAACATTCACCGTATTTATTTTGTTGATCTGAGTATTTATTAGCGTCATTTCATGTGTAGTTATTTACCACTATTGATCCAAGACTAGTTGAGGTATACCTTATACTGTGACTTTATTCGATCTACTGATCAGTTGACTTACTTTATATTTGAGGATAGAGGACCTATCTTATGCATAGTGTTTGTCGGCAGCTGTTGGTGATTATTCCGATTAGAACTCCTGTTGATATTGAGAAAGTGTTAGATATGACATTGCTTTAATCAATAGACTGATTTATCGATACTTGGATTGTCATTGACTTAGTTAGAGTTGGAGTTTACCTGAAATTGATATTCTTTACATTGGATTTGATTAGTAGACTCGATCGTGATGGACTTGATCCTGGGTTGAGAAGTAGGCGTAGATTGGGTTGAACTGACCTGGTAAATGTATATACATAATTGATTAGATACTTGGATTTCTGGATCTTGTGATTGAGCTTAATAGAAGTGGAAATATATATAATGATTTTAATCAAATTGGATAGTGATGATTGGTTAGATATAGATGATTATGTATTTTATATGTTGGGACCTGAATATATCGGCGACTTAGAGGATAAATACATTGATGATGTAGAGGAGGGATATACTGCTGAGTTGATTGGCATGAGGTTTGTGTTCTTTTCAGAGGAGTTGATTAGTGTTCTGATGAGAATGATGCAGTTGGGTTGATATTTGTGAGTATTCCAATTTTACCCCTGATTATACTATTGATTATTGATGATCTTGTGGATGTTGATTATCAGACGTAGAGGTATTCTAGATTCCACATTACTTGAGGATGTTCTATTCCTTATCTGTGAACTCGGTATTCTTTGTTGATCTCGAGGATATAATCAGTGTTCATGATTGGTTCTTCACTACTTCAGTTATTCGGTTTCAGAGATTGAGTTATTATGAGTATGATTTTCATTGACATCAGTATTAATATATATCCAGAGTTTGATAACAGTTATTGTTGGATCTCAGTTATTGGTGACTTAGAGGATCAAAGTTGATTGATAGGATGAGAACTGATTTTTGATTTAACGGACTTATGGTTTACGGCATCGGATACGGACTTAGTAGTTGATGTTCGTGATGGCTATTGAGATTCGGATTTGATGATCACGATGACTATTGACATTATGAGTGGTTGGTATTGTAATCAGTTCTATATGAGATCGTGCATGACTAGAACTGCAGGACTGTTACTGTGTAAATTCATGTTACTGAAAGTTACTGGGACAAGATTGTTTGACTGTAACACCCTGTACAGTCCTATTGTTCATCGTATACACGGTTACTGTTACCGTTCATTGTTACTAATATTGTTCACCATGTATACGATTACTGTTCACTGTTATACTGTACCGTTACTATCATTGTATCGTCTCAGCATATAAGTGACATGGATATTGATTGTCATGACCGAATTAAATAATAATGTAAATAGACAACTTACACTGGGATTGGGGAAATTGATGTAGAAGACGTCTGTATTTGGGTGGACCTAGGATACAGGTTGCGCAGTCGACTTACGATTCCACTACAGGATTCCGGGGGATGACTGACATCCCATATGTTTATTGTTCCAGTGTTACTGTGAGTATTATTCCACAGTGATGCTGTGAGTATTGTTACTGATTACCTGGCGGTAGGGCCTGGTTCAACGCCAGGCATCTGGGTCGTAATCCCGGGTATGTACGGGAACCACCTAAAGCATGGACAATGTCTCCAACCTATCAGTTTCAATAACTTGGGACTTCGATTGATACATGTGATAGGCGTAGTATGGGATGCGTCTATTACAGGTGACAGTTGGTGTTCGCTGACATAATTAATAATGATAAACTGTTATTGTATACTGTAATGACTGCACTCACCTGACTGAACTCATATATGTTATGATAGACATATGATTGTACACATGACTGGATTGTATACCAGACTAGTGACATATGTTAGGTCACACATCTTGACATTAGTTGCTTCTTTTTATCATGATATCAGTTATATATCGTTCATAGCTTTGTTCTTGATATTGATTATTTTGTTCTTTTATTCCAGTTTATCATGTTGTTATTGTTTACATTGTTTTTATGCACGAGCACCTTTCCCTTCCACACACTCATTAGGTCGCTTCTGACGATCCTAGATTTGCACGTCCAGATGCTGGATGTTTTATGCTCTTGTTCAGGTGTTCGTTGAGCTCATAACCTTTGCGAGCTAGGGTTTCTCCCTATTTGGTTCTGGTATTTTTATCTCTCTTGTCTTTCTGTTATTCCTGATTCTCGATATATATCAGATTCAATCTTTATTCCAGTTCTTTTTATATGATATTATGCATGGATGCTTATATGTGATATTGCAGTAATCATGATTCACTATAGTATAGATTTATAGCTTATTTCAGGTCACTTAAGGCTTAGCGCGTATACGTGAGATATTTTTCTTGCATATATGCGTCGTCGACTCACGTCGCGTCTCCGCTTCAGCGTATTTTGGGAAGCGGGACATGACAATAATGTTTCAAAATGTTGATATATTGCTTACCAATAGAAATTTTATTTAGCCCAGTCGGGGAAAAAAAAATCTGGCTACGCCCCTAAACTCAACCCCCCATTGGCCACAACCTGGTTGATACCATAAGATGAGGGAGCATTACATATCAAATTAGTGTAGGATAGAATCAACTTTCAATCCAAAACTTTAAGATAATAGGTCTTGGTTACCCAATATATCACTTAGACCATCACTTTTCATTTAAGTTTCTGATGTGGGACTTCGCACAATGATGCTGCAACACAAGTCTCACACATAAAAAACTGATCAAGTCATCATTGAAAACAAGACTAGTTTCTTTTCTTGCTACACAACATGCTATTTTAGACCATATTGTGACATGCAAACAGCACACTCTTGTATATAGGCCGCTATTAGTACTTTGTTAGGAATACAAATACTGGAACACTCCCAACAAAAATTTTCGTTCTTTGCATGGAATACCACTAGGGAATTCTACCCTACGTTTATAGCATTCTAGGAATAAAACTCACAGAAAGCTCCCCCAACATCAAATTCAAACTGATGCAGATCCTATTGTGATTAGTGATTTGTTGAAGCCTTCTTGGAGTTATCTAAGTTATATTTAATTAGATTGACTTATCTATTAATTAAAGTTTGATATGAGATGGGAATCAGTTGTAATTTGTTTGATTTTATTAGAATTGGAGTTTGAATAGGTCTTCAAATTTCTCTGTTCGATATAGTTTAGTTAAGTGGACTTCAAAAGTTTTAACTTTTTTCTTAGTTGCAAATTTTAAGTTAAATTAAAATTTTGATGTTTAATTGAAATATTGAATTAGGACAGTGTTAAATCTATGAATATGTTTCTTTGACTTAAAATTATTCTGATTAATGAAACTTTTATTGATTATTGAGATTTGTAAATCTGATCATTGATTGATTTGATTGGTTAACCAGGTCAAATCAGATTAGTCAAGTGAAGACCCTTGATCCTAACCTATAATAATATTGTTATTATCTCTGATCTTATATTAAACTGTGATATTTAGATGGATATTATATTTTGTTTAATGGATATGCAATCAGAATCACAGTTTTATTTGATGGATATGCAATGTGGAGTTTATATTATTTGCGATATAGATCACCCTTCATGAATACTTCTTTTTCTGATTTTTGACAAGGTTTGTGACTAGCAAAGAGCGATTGGGGAAGCACTGAAACCAAGGAATTTCGGTTTTTATGCTTTGCTTTTAGGTCAACCAGTTATCATTATAGTCAACAGATCTTTTCATCTTTATTAAGATTATTATCTTAGATATAAGTTGGGAGATCTGATTATGGAAAAGTTGGACACAGGAATTTCATCAGTATTCCAAGTATTTCAGGGAACTTTTAAAGTATGAATGATGTTTAAAAGATTGGAAGCTATAGTTTGCCGGTGATAGCGTAGTCATGGTTTATTGCTCTGAATTATACAGGATTGTAGCAGTTGTCATTCCCTGTTTTATTTTTTTGGGTGGACAGAAATGAATTCATCAAATGTAGACAAGTATTTGCAAGACAAACCATGATGGATTGAAGCAACAAACAGAGAAATGAACCAATAGCAATAAACAATGACCAAAAGACTTGGTGTAACCACCTTCTGGAAAGAATCTGGGCCCATCTGCTTCTCCAACATTTGAAGCACAGCTACCTGTCATGCAAATAAGAAATAATAATATGCCTTCGTTTGTGAATTATTAAGCTGCAGCAAGTACAGAGTTCTTACAGCTTTCCATGAACAGATTTTTCCATATAAACCAATAGACTGAGTTCCATACAGATCACTAGAAGCAGCAGCAGAGCCCAAAGCAGTCGCACCACTAATATCAACTTTACAAACAGCACAATTGGTCTACATTAAAATTTGCCAGAAATAAATACATATGTAGAACCAACAACAATGGTAATAGCAACATAAACAACAGACAAAGCCTTCATACCAAATTTTTTGATGCATGAAAAGAATCCTTTTTCTGTCATTCCGATTTATTAAGGGCTATCTTTTCCGTTAATTAGCATAACCATTTTAAATGTCTCAATTAACGTTCAATTTTGCCTCATTTCAGTGCTAATTACTGATTTTCAACCATATCACTATTGAAACTTTACTCTTTACAGTATAGCCAGTGACCTCGAGGCTCCTTCAAGTCACTATCTTTTCAAAGGCTTGCATATAATTTTTCCTGATCACCTTAGTGAGAGATTTTTGTAATACCAAGAAACTACCACAAGTTGGAGGTATATCTGGTCTCTTTGGTATTCTGATGATAAAGGAAAACAATCCAATGAACTTTGAGATCACCCCCTTGAAAGGGCAAAGCTCATGTCCACATCTCTAATTTTGAGAGATGACAGAGCATAGTTACCAGGAAGGGGACACCAAAGCTGGATAGAATACACGATACTGAAGTGGGATACGCATCACCTCTTTTGCATTTCTGGATAAGTTTCGCAAATAAATGAAAGGTTCCATAATAGTAGAATCATATGGTCCAGACAGTGTTTTAAATGTTGTCTGACATTTCGTTTTCAAGCCCTCACCGCCACGACATCCCCACCCTCATTTGATATGGCATTTTGGAAAATGTCGGCCGACATTTTGGGTAAATACCAAATGTCGGCCGACATTTAGGCGAAATGTTAGCCGCCATTTTGGAAAAATGTAGGCTAACATTTCAGGAAAAACCCAATGTATTGGTTAGTGTTGAAAGTTGGAACAATGAGAAATTTTTACAATGAGTTGTGAGTGTATGCAAAATATTAAAACAAGTATACCTATCATAAACATATTTATGTAATTTTGCATAAGTTGTGTATGTATTATCTTGATAAGAATTTTAAGATTACATTATTTAAGACAATTAGGATATATATTTGTTATCCGCCATGACGTCTAAATTTACTAGATGGCCCCGAAATATCTCCGAAATCTGAAATCCGACATCCGATTATGACATCCGACATTTCCTCGATATCCGACATTTAAAACACTAGGTCCAGAAAGCTTTGGAAACAGTGTCCTATGAGTTTCCAATGCAATATGTCATCAGTATCTAAAAATGTTCGCCCAGACAAGAGTGTCCCACAAACATGGAAAGTGCCCGGTAACTGTGCAACAAATATCATCCAGCATATAATCAAGTCACATCATCAGGCATGGACATAAATATAGAACCTTCCATCCAATGAGATGCAATCCTCCCATCAGAAGTAGCATCCCTCATGGCCATCGGTCTTCAAGGTAAATCAGGAGGAAATTTTATATAGGCTTATCAATTGAGATTGATCCTTTCTCCACCAAAGGATAACACTGCAGAGGGGCACTTAAAAACAGTTCTCAGCAAATCAGCCTCTCACTCAGTCTACCACCCAGTACTTCTTAATCAAATACTAAAAGTAAACATTCCTTGAACAATTACAAGTCTCCCCTCTTATAATTATTAATTGTTTGTTGAAGATTGGACTCACTCTCAATGCTAGACTGGCTGGATGAGTGGGAATACAACAAGAGAGGATAAGAAATGAGTGCATCCATAGAAAGCTACAAGTTGCTCCTGTTAAGGATAAAATGAGGGAGAATCCGCACCAAAGACCAATAAATACACCAATTAGTTAATAGTTAATGGGTTTAACAATGAGGGCTAGAGAGAGAGGCCTACACAAATTTGGATGGAAGCAATTAAGAAGAATATGGCAATGCTTCAAATTACTGAGGAAATGGCCCCTTAAAAAGTAAAATGGAAGAAAAAGTTTCATGTAGCTAACTCGAAAATTTTTGGATAAAGGCTTTCTTGTGGTAGGTGTTGCTTTATTCTTGTTGAAGATTTAAGGCTCGCTACCTCCTCGTTTTCAATGCATTAAAACTTTTTAACAAGTTGATCTTTTGAACTAGTTTTAGTTCTGCGGTTTTCTGTTTTTCTGATCTTCCACATTCTTTATATACCTCCTGTAAATTTCTTACCACGTTCCCACGCTCTAGAAGTATAACAGTGTTTGCAATCTACATTAACAAGAATTTGTAATCATATAAAGAAGCCTGATTTGCTGCTTAATGCAAAACCTTCAAAGAAAGCTCTCCCACTCGACAAGTCAGTGTTCCCAACCATGGTTTTTCCCACTCATCTATATATAATCCTCAACCACCAAATTAAATGATATCATATTACTTCTTGAGATAAAGTGGTTTCTCATTGTGATTTCGCCTTTACAGTGTGAAACATTTTGACCTCTCTCAAGCTTCTATTGCCAAATCAAGTGGAGAAAGAATATAGTGAGGATGAATCCATATAGTGAGGATGAATCCGACAATGTGTGCTACATGGTCCAAGGGAATGACTCCCTTGAGGTACATTCAGATACTCAACTAGATAGTGCTAACTCTTCTTTTGATGATCATGATAGTATGGATGCCGATGCATTAAATGAAGAGCTATCTATTGTTTGTGAGAACCTCTTGGAAAAATATAAAGTTTTGAAAAAGAAAACTTTTAAATTAACTAAAGAAAATAAAGGGTTGTTTTCTAAATTTAATATTGTTTTGCAAGAAAGAGATGAGATTTCTAATGAAAAGGATTCATTGAAATTCAAACTTGATTTTGCCCTAAAAGAAAATGAAATTTTGAAAAATAAAAATGATTGTGAAATTGTTTTGAAGAAAAATGAAACTCTATCTTCAAAACTTGATTTTGTTATAAAAAAAAATAATTCTTTAAAAAACAAAATTATTTCTATTTCAAAGGAATTGGATTTGGTTTCTAAGAAAAATATTTCTTTGAAAAATGATTTAGACTCACATGTTTGCTATGCTAGTATAGCTTCACCTCCTAGCATACCCAATGCATGCACCACCTCTTCTTCACTTATTGAAAATGATATATGTTTGTTAAAGAAGAGTGCTGATTGTTTGGGCTCCACTTTGAGCCAATGTGTCATGAACCACTCACGGTTGGAATTTATGTTTCGAAAGAAACTAGTTCCTTCTATGCATGCACACAAACCATGGCATACACATGCTTCTCACGTTCATACATATGATACGAGGCATGCTCATGTGTACACATGTGCACATTGTGGACGTAAGTGTCACCTTGCTAAATTTTATTATGATAGGATACATGATGTAAATTTAGCAAATAAATTTGTTTGGGCTAGGAAAGGTGCTAACGCCCATGGACCCAATAGAGTATGGGTACCAAAGACCACTCCTATTATATTGATGTAGGTGTGGGCTCTCACTTAACGTGAAAGTAATGGTGCCTTGAACTGGATGCGTTCCGAGCTAAACGATGACTATTTTGGATGCATCAATTTCAAGAGGAGTTTGGTGGAAGGACCACCATGGTTTGGAGACATGGAGATGTGTCCTCTTGGTTTTGGTAACGATCTCTAACTCCCATTTATGTTTACATGCTTTTCATGTCATTAATTTTCAGCATATCATGTTTTGATGATTATTATGTTAAATGCCATGATAGTTAGATTTGTGACATACATGTATAGTATTTGAGATGCACACATGTTCATATGGATTATTACTTTTGTGTTCTCACCATAGTTTAACTATTGTGTATATCATAATTCTAAATCATGTGCATGTACATATTAATCATTTTTAGTTTATGTTTTATTTTATGCTTCATGATTTGATTACATGTTTAGATGTTAGTTTTCATTAAACTTGTGCATATGCTTGTACAACTAATGGGCCACAAATTGATTATTATTTGTTTGTACTTGATTGCTCATTTGTACCCATTAGATGTACTAGTATAGCCTAGTTTTGATGATTCTTGCATTTTGACTTGTATTCCCATTTTGTATATGTTTTTCATGATGATATGTTTTAGCTTCATGTATATGTCTATTTTGTCTAAACTAATATTTATACATATACATTCTTGAGCCACTTGCCTTCATGCTTATATTTTTGTTGACTCGTTCATATTTGGATATGTATGTATGCTCTAGTTTGTACAAAACATACATATGCCTTGAAGTTGTATTATTAAAAATTTAATGATTTTCATGTTTTCATTTAGAAGGAATTTCATATTTGAGCTTAATTGCCTTTTTTCATGATTATGCTTTTCACATAATACTAGTACATTCACTTTACTTGATGTTTTTTATGATTTATTTTCATGAGTCATATATGAGCTTTATTGCTATTTGAGTGTTGATGATTATGTGATTTTCATATTTCATGGATATATTCTTATTTTATTCCTTATTTGAAGGATTTCGTACTTCATTTGGTAGAGTTTTCAAACATGATAAAACTATTTTCAAATCCTATTTTTGAAAACCCCCACCCATTCAAGGGCGGTTGGTTGGACGACCATGCCTTGTATGCTTAAATTGAAAATCCATTTAAACTTGTGCATGAATGGGTGGTAGGTATGAGTTATACACTTGATCTTCATCATATTTTTCAATTGATATCTCAATTGATATTTTCATAAGTTGTATACTCATATTTGATTTTCTATATATGTATGCTTCAAAACTTCTAAAGTATCAATTTCTATTGGTATTTACTTTTTCATTCATATATGATTTGATTGTGCTTATTATATCTTTATATCTTAAAGCACAAATTATATTTATGCTAAGCTTGTCTTAGTTCTTAATGATCATTATTTTTCAAATTGGTATCTTATCTAAGGTTATGCATGATTTTCATTGGTATTTCATAAAGGGGGAGAAAACTTCATGTTTAGTCTTTCAATTGGTATCAATTTAAAGTTCCTTAAATCAATTATTTCCAATTGGTATTCTATTCCCACACTTTCTGACATAAAGTTAAAATAATATCATTTCAATTGGTATTATTTTAAGATAATTTCAATTAGTATTGTTTTGGTATATTAAAAATGTTGTTTACTTTCATTAGTATCTTGAGCATGTGTTTATTTACAATTGATATCATGTTTATACATTTATGTATCTTTTAATTGGTACATATATATTTCAATTGGTATTAAAATATCAAATGTTTCATTTTCCATTGGTCTCAATGTTTACAAGATTTTTTTTTAATTGGTATCTTTTGGTATCTCAAAATATTTTGTTTATTTTCAATTGGTATCATAATTTGGTATCAAAAATGTTTTGATATGTATTTGCTTATATGCAAGCGGAGCTTAACTTCTCTTTATTGTTTTGTTTTTGAGTTTATATTTGCCCCTTTGTTGATGATTGATAAAAAGGGAGAGAAATATTTGTGTTTTATATGCATGTTTATTTGTGTTTTTCATTGGTATCTAGTGCATATATGTCAATAGATGTCAATTGATATCAAGAGCATCATTATATGTTTATGCATAGTTTTGATTTCAAGAGTATTGGTATCAAGAGATTATATTATTTATGCATAGTTTTGGTATCAAGAGCATTGTTTTGTTTATGAATAGTCAATTGGTATCGAGAGAATCATTATATGTTTATGCATAGTTTTGATATCAAGAGGTGATATCAAGAGATTATATTGTTTATGCATAGTTTTGGTATCAAGAGCATTGTTTTGTTTATGAATAGTTCAATTGGTATCAACAGTTTTATTTTATTTATGCATATTTATATTGAGCATTCATTGCATATCTTTATGTTTAATGCTATGTATGAGTTAAGGGGGAGCTTCTATGAAGCTTAACTTTAATCCATGCATATATAACTCCATGAGTTTTGTCATCATCAAAAAGGGGGAGATTATTGGCCTAGAGGCCCTTCACCCTAGTTTGATGATGATTAACTCATGTAGTTATAGCTACTAATAATCTTGTGATATTTAGTTCCAGATATTTGATCAAGATATTAGTAGGTGATTAGCTTCAACAAATGTGTTTTTAGAGCTTTCACATGGTGATTCAAGACCTCGTGCGTGAAGTTCACATCTAGCACTCGGTTGGAGTCAAGCTCGTTGGATCGCGTTTGGATCGAGTCAACTTGGAGACGACATTCTACAAGAAGACCTCGGTTTGGTTTAGTTTAAGATTTTGTTTTAGATCTTGTGTAAAGGTAGATAGTGTTGATATGCTCAAGTTCACAATGCACATACAAGTTTCATGTTTTGGTTTTTCGGTTTAGGCTTAAACCAACCTTGTTTTTCATGGATAGATAGAATCAAAACAAGTTTACATGCTTTAATATATATTAGATTTGATCAATATACATCTATGCTTCATCTATTTAGAAAAGCTTATTTTGATAGTCTATTTCATGAGTTTGGAGTTTTGTATTTAAACAAAACTTATTTTTGTATTTAATGTCAAAAACATGGATATAATACATTTCATATATATTGGATTATATCCATATACAACATGCTTAAAAGTTATTTTAATATCATGTTTTTGTATTTGTATGAGTTTTAGGGAAAACGATTTTTCATTTCAAAAATCTAAGTTTTGAAAAATACAGATTTTGGTTTAAGACAAAATTTTAAAGACACAAAAATAGTTCAAATTGTTTGAAATATGTGTTGAATTTTTGTCACACATATTTGTATTTAAAAGATATAATAAGAACTGATTTTTTTGGAATTTATGAGATTTTATGGGATTTAATTAAATATCAAAACCTAAGTTTTTAAATTCTGAAAATTTTCCCTGCTAGGCTCTGGCGGTCGACCGGCCGGTCGATCGGACCAGGAGTCGGTCAACCGGCACGGTCGACTGATGTGAACGGGACGTGCACAAAGGCCAAGTGGTTTGGCCGTTCGACCGTGCGGTCGACCGACTGAGATCACCCCACTCTCGGGTAGGGTCCGGTCGACCGGCGGTCGACCGTAGGCATTGGCACGGTCGACTGGGCAGTCGACCGCTGGCTCAACGGTCAGAAAAGTGAACGTTGGCCAGTCGACCGAAGGGCATTTCTGCCCTTTCCAGCTGCCAACGGGCAGATTTTTATAGGGGTTATAAATACCCCATTCCTTAAGCTAATTTTAACAAGTTTTTAAGATAGAAAATTTTCACATCTTCTAAGTGTTTTTCAACAAAAGTTTGTAGGTACAAAAGTTTTAATCTTTATTAGTTTTTAAACTGTTGGAAATTCAAAGAAAATAGAGTCGTTTGGGAATTGATTTTTGATCTAAAATTCAATATCTATTTGGAGATTTTCCTAAGTGTTTTTCTTTGTTCCAAACACTTTATTTTCTCACACTTGAGCTATCTATCTATCCTATCTATTAGGATCATTATTTAGTGAGAAAGAATTGGTTTGTGGTTGTGGATACCACCAAGTTGTAAACCCTCCTTACTTTGTGATATCCCTCTAGTGAGAGGTGATTGTTGAGGTTATGTTGGAATCCCTCAAGTGTGAGGTGATTGTTGTTGTTATTTGGCTAAGTGCCTATCCCTCATTTGTGAGGTGGATATTGTGTTGGCTTTAAGCCTCGCCTTTAGTGAGAGGTTGTATTTGTTGGAGAGAGGAGTTATGTACTCCCGATTTGTATTACCCAAATGCTCAGTGGAGGTTCCTGTGTGAGAAGTCCTGTGTGGACGAGTTAGTGGAAATCCTTCTGTGTGAAGGCGAGAACGTAGAGCTGGGTGCTCGAACCTTGAAACATATCTTTGTGTTTGTGCTTGATCCACTTTCTCTGACTCTCTCTGTTTTATATTGTGCCTTGCATTGTTTCATATTGTCATATCATTCATATATGCTTGGGTTGTTTGATGGTGTGCCCACACTTGTGTTGAACCAAGAGAGCTTCATATATCACTTCAACTCTTATTTAGAAGAATTTAGAGGAGATAGTCCAGAGCCCTTCACCGGGAATTCGGCTACACTCTTTGGTTACACTAAGTGTGTTGCAATTAGTTTTTAATTCCGCATCATTTATCATTAGATTAGCCTTACACCTATTCACCCCCTAGGTGTAATTTCATAAACACTGTTCATTATTTGTGCCTCCATCACTACTGACACCGCTTGTTTGTGCGCTTAACCGTTGCACTACTTTATCATTTATTTATGACTGTGAAGAGTTTGAAATATGGGATATGAAATGTTCTTAAAATATATTGGATGCTTGCAACCTGTTTGATATCTGTTAATCCTGATACTGCATCACGATTGACTATTGACTTGACTAAACAATATCATTTACATCAATTGTATATGAGTCTTGGTATAAACATCTGATACAGTACCATGATTCCTAACTCAAGACAAATATTCCTGATTCACTCCTAATTGGTACAGTGAATCCTGAACAGATAAAATACGAGATTCACAGATATTGCTTTTCAAGGATATTACTGAATTCCTAATTACGGAATACTGTATTATTGAATCTTGTACACGGACTTGCTCATAATACTCCTATTACTGATATTATGTGCGGAACAAAGTGCCACGTGGAACAAAGTGTCACATCACACGTTCTCGTGATGGGGGCCACCTTTTGAATCTTCTGGGGCCACCTTTAAAATTTCACATCTCCCATGTTACAATTTACCCATAAATCAATACATGAAACCCAACTGAAAATAATCCTGAACATCTCTAATGAAGATACAACTTACACTGGGTCGGGGGAAACTGATGGACTTCAATAAGTACATCTTCATAATGGTTCGATGCTGCAACACTGTTCAGAACTACCTGAGGCCACAAGAGTTCTGGTGGGGTATACTGGCACCCTGTACTGATCCTACTGTTCTTGATACTTTTACAACCTAGCAGGCTGGGATTGGAGGGTAGATCCAATCAACTGAGGCCATTGTCCGAGTATGCATGAGGCCCATTATGAACATGATACCTTGATTTCTCATCAGTATCCAGTAACCAACCTCAGGCTACTCTTATGTGAATGTATTGAACTGGGACTCTAGGGCACATACCTAGACATCCGAGTAGGATGAGTCTTAATAATAATATTAGACATACTACTGACTTAATTCCTGTACTGATCATAATTCTACTCACATGACCTGACCTGATAACACTAAGTCTCAGCAACTCTGGTTATATAGCCCAGTTGACGGTGAAGTGAGGTATATGGTATATACAAGAGGGTTTACTTATTTGGGTTATTCCCTCGATGTACTGATCTCTGGAGCCAGATATTGAGTCTATACAATTAGTTTTGCATACCTTATATTATATATATACAGTTGATGAATTACATATGCTTTCATTGATATGATTTAAACATGATTTCATGCATAAATAAATACGTTTTCACTTAATACCATATGCATCACCTGCTTGCATTGAGTGCATGATCCATTGGAACTCATGTGCATGTGTATTGCCTGTGCACGTCACGTCGCATTCTTATGTACTCGTTGGGTTGCATTCTGATAACCTTAGACCTGCATGTCTACATCTCGGAGTCTAAACGTTGGTGAACTTTTGATGCTGATCAGAATGCGCAGCGGGAGCATAGCAGGTTCGAGGATCGGAATCTGGCAGAAGCTTGGAAACGTATCAGATGATCTTACAGATCCATCTCCTTAATCTATTTCTCGAGATCCCTTTCCAGCTTGGGAGCCTCTTCTAATATTATATGTTATGAACATCTTGTAAATCATACTTTGGTATGTTCCTGTGATGTAAAATTTATGTAATATTGGATCACATGCAGTGATAACAATGTACTTGGACTGTAATGTTAGAATGTATAATACCATTGTGCTTTCATACTCTGATTTCTAACTGTAATGTTATGCTTATCGTTTGTATGTGAGGGTGTTTTCGCCCTGCGTATGTACGTTGCAGTAGCGTTTCCGTATCCGGTGGGGCGGGGTGTTACACTCCGTCATAGAAATCAATTGTCGGGGAGAAGATAAAATCAGATATATAGAGTTTTTTAACTCTCTATAGAAGATAGCCCAAAGTTTGAAGTTTAATGACATACCCAAGACTTGAAGAAGACAAAGCAAGACTGAAAACAGAGGCCCAGTTACCGCCCGATCGACTGGCCATGCATAAAAGTGCACAGGAGAAGGAAGGAGTATGGGTCAGTCGAGTACCCGGTTGACTGACATGCGCAGCAGTGAAGACAGGTAATTATCAATTGACAGCCCTGTCGACTGTTAAGAAGGCACAATTGGCGCTTACACAACTAACGATTGACCGTCCAGTTGACAGGCCAGAGCACATAACTAAAGCCTACACAGCTAGCAGTTGACCGGCCAAAGCACATAACTAAAGCCTACATAGCTAGCAGTTGACCGAGCTACTTCTGTTACTTTGTATACTTGTTCAATAACCGCATTATTGTTAAAAAATCTTGTTAACTTGTTACATGTATAAATATTGTTAACACGCTAGCATACTTGTATCCTGGTATACCAGCTATTAGCACAGTCACGCAAGCATTCGACGAAACATGTGTGGAACAAAGTGCCACACGGAGCAAAGTACCACATCACACTTATACGTGGTGGGGGCCACCTCTTGAATACGTGGAGGCCGCCTCTAGAATCCTCACTCCGCCTGGTGTTGGGTGACGATGATGTCTCTGGTGCTCTTCTTATAGATATTGTTACTGACCAAACTCGGTATTCTTATTATCCTTTATTCCTGTTATATACACAGTCATGCTGGTGTTCAACACGTGGTATGTGGAACTAAGTGCCATACGGAACAAAGTGCCACATCACATACATAGTGGGGGCCACCTCTAGAATCCCACATCGCGGGGTATTGGCATGATGGAGGCATCCTCAGCGCACTTGTTATTCAGACCCAATACAACATGATACATTTAATAATCCAACAATGGTAACGTCAGAAACACTTATTATTTGGTCACTCTCTCGTTCGGATAATGGTCACCGTATGCCATGTTCGGATGGGTTCGGCCGGAGTGCAGGCTCCGGTATGAACTGCCAGTAGTATGGGACATTGAAAAAGATTGATTAAAATACTAGGCGGTACTGATTGTTATTATTATATAAATAACGTGACTTGACCAATGCATGTATGTTTCTATTGTGTTATCATTTCTGATATTCTATCCACTATCATGTCACCTCTATAGCTTGTTACACTTCATAGTACTTATTACTCATTATGTGGTGACACACTATTCATATGCACACATAACCTGCTTTCCATATATTTTATTTCATGTATATATCCTGTTGTATATATCTTGTAGACATTATTACTGTATATTCACATCACTGTAGTATGTTTATGCTACATACATCATATCTACAAATTCATGTTCATCACCACACCTTTGTGCTGTAATTAATATTAGGTGAAACAAGAATGATAAAGTAAATAAAACTTGCTACATATGATTTATACATTGATGTAATCATGAACACCTAATACAGTATCGTAATACGCATATAAAGAATAATATAAAATGGTTTAACTTTATTGCCGGTAGTAACATAAACCCTCATGATGACTTGCCTATTATTTTGATAGCACGATCCAGATATATAAACTAAAAATGATGATGTGGTAATGACACTGTTAGAACGTGCTAGGCATTTATACTATTAAAATATGTTGCATGTATATTACTCCCTATTGTTATTATCATTATATTGTATCACTGGTAATTAAATATTATTAGATATTATTATCATGATTATATTGCTATATTATATATATATTACTGTTTCCTTCATTTTACCACTTACTAGGTCGCTTTCTAACGACCCTGGGGTTTGCGTGCCCAGATTGGAGACCCGAAATATCACTGTACCAGATATTTCTCGAGAGTATTTTAAGACCGTACTCTTTCCTATTCATAGGTATTTTTATTTTTTGTTTTCATTTGTTCATTTATCCCTGTTTCTATCTTTATTATGATTGCTGACCCCTTTTGCATGTATTCTTGTACTTATTTAATGCTAGATTATTGTATATATTGTGTATATTCCCTCTATTGAGGCTTAGCGCACTTACACGAGGGTATTTTTGCCCTGCGTATGTATGTCGCCGTAGCGTCTCCATATCCATTAGATCGGGGTGTTATAGAGTGGTATCAGAGCCTAGGGTTCACACCTGATGTGGGTAACCACCTGGGTAGTGCTCGGGCTCTTACCAATAACACAATTAGATTTAGGTTAGAACTCATCTGTATCTGAATTTGGGAATTCCAGCTGTGTACAAGAATTCCATCTTATTGACAAGTCATTCCTTGACCCTTTTCTATTCTTTAATTTCAGCATGATCGTCGCCTTTCTTGGAAGTTGATGTCATTATACTCATCACCCTCCATCTTCGATGGCTTCTTCTCAATACCAAGTAGGGCCTTGTGTGTGCCCTCCTTCACGAGCAACAATGTTACTTACATCTTCCACAACAGGAAGTTGGACTTCCGTCGAATTTCTCCACATTGAACTTAGTGGTCGTGGTCGTCTTGCTAGCCATCACTCTGATACTAATTGTTGTTGATCTATCACCGATCAAACAATAGAGAAACACTGATTTGAAGACTCGACAGCGGAAGCGAAAGCGTAAAAAATCTACCACTAGCAAGCAATTGAAACTAAATCACCACACAACTAAACAACACTAGATTTAACGTGGTTCAGCAATGTGCCTACATCCACGGAGAGGAGGGGAGAAATCTTTATTGAAAAGAGAGAAGAAAATATAAGAGTTACAAGATCTTTCTCTCACAACTCTTAATGTTGAAAAACACAATTTCTCTTAAAATCTTGACACCCTTAAAAAGGCCATCCCGAAGAGTTTTTATAGGCAACTTGGATGATCCTAGTTTAATATAAACTCCAATAATCAAATCAGCACCACCTTAGCGAAATAGAAAACCCAGATCCTGATCAAAACATGAAACAAAACCATATTAATAAACTGTCAGAACCTGTATTAGTCGACTAGGGCAAATTATTAGTCGACTAATACAAAGTATTAGTCCACTATACCCAAAACCTAGTCAACTACTGTAATGCATTCTGAGAATCCAACTTCTGTTGCAGGGCCTAATTGACTATACCAAAGCATCAATCGACTAGCCTATGACCTAGTCGACTGATATGATCTATTAGTCAACTAATAACACGCACAAGGTCTATACACGTCCGTGCTTGATTTGTGAAGCTTGTAACACCTCCACCTGAACCTGAATTCTTTTCCACTGAATATGAGTTACTCTACATACTAACACTATGAAGGTTAAGTGACTGTGATAGTGTTTCTGTTGCTGGCTCGCATATACTGCAGTTCCTACATTGCCCACCCCCTGCCTCCTGCAAACACCCCCTCCAATCGCGAGGGGCGGGGGGGGGGGGGGGTGTTCTGCTAATAACAACATATTGTTATGACAATGGATCTGAAGCAAATACAAATTCAAGATCAAAGAAAAAAATGTTAGATATGATGGGCAAGAAATGGACCAGAAGAAAAGTCTATGAAGAAGTTTAGTTTCATTGATAGAGCTCCTTATTCTTTCTCTATGTGGATTTGTAACATGGTTCCTAGAATAGTATGAGCTGTGACATATATCTCAGCAAATGCACTAAACAGAATATAGGACTCATGGATTGGCAATTTCTTAAAGATGTTCTTTGTCTAGCAACACCCGTTTCTCTAAAAATTTTCATTTCCCCTATTATTTAGAATAATTGTCACGCCCCGCTTTCTACTATAGTGAGCTAAGCATGTGACTTGGGCCGGTGACACGCTCAAAATAGCATGCTAAGCCTCTAACTTACAAATTATGTCATTTTTCTATTTGCTCCATATACATATCAAGTCTAAATAGAGTACACATACGTGAAATAAAACTAATCATAAGGATTTTCGACAAAAAAAGTTCAAAACTAAATAACTGGCATAAATTTAAATACTGAGAATGAGTCCAAACTCTCTTATTCATACATATATGAGGGAAGCAAATAACTAAAAGCAGTCTCCAAGTCTTCTACTGAGCTCATGCTGGATCCTCGCAATGCTCCTTATCCTCAGAAGATATCTCCATATATTCTCCACGTATTCTCCACTATTTGTGGTAAGCAAACACTAGGGAGTCAGAATCTCCTAACAAGTACAAATAAAGAAAAAGAAATATGCAATATGTGCAGAGCACGCAGATATATATGAATAAGAAAAGGACAATAATATGCAATTACATGATACTTATTTTCATTACACAATCATGTTTTGTAGCATGAGTTTATTACTAAAATCAGTATATAATGTTCAAGTCTTAATGATAAACAAGCATTTACAAAGCATAAGTTGAGTAAGTCAAGTATAATAAGTATAGCTAAGCAATCAATCAGCAGTAATCATCACAAGAAATACACAGCTACAAGGTTAATTATGAAGATGTCCCCAAGGGTTACAATTAGGTGAGACTGCTCCAACTGCCATGAGCAGTAGAACGTAGTCTATCATATGCGTGTCAATTAGGTCTTAAGACACAGAAACGACTGTGTCTCATGCCACAATCTATTCTCCCATATTAATTAATGATTATTATTGTTTGAAAAACTATTAGTGAAAAAACGTTCATGTACCCAGCGAAAAATCATGCCATGAGTAATATAGTATAGTAGTATGTGAATGGAATGAACTCATCAATAACTCATGTCATAAAGAGACATGCACCATGTAAAATAAACACCATCATACCTTGTACACAAATATGAGTACTCAAGGTACACTTTCTCAATTTTCACCATCAATTTCTCTATATTAGTCTCGTGTCTTATCATTTTTACAACCAATTTTATTATAGAATATGAATATCCTTGCGTGAATTAAGTGCCAAGATTAACCATGCCACTATGTCTATGTCAAGCTCATATAATAACCATGTACTACTTTCTTTAGTAATTTCAAATACATGCTTCACGTAAGCGTTTATCCATGTCATTTAAACTTTCGTATTCTTGTTCATATTCATGTTCATGTTTTCATGTCCAAGATGTCCATGATGTAATTTTTATATCATAGTGTCTTTCTACGTGAATAAAATCAGTCATTTGAGTTATTTGTCATCATGTAGCAATTTATTCAAGCATGACTCATAAATTAATTAATACAACTTATAGAAAATAATTTTTTTTATAAATATTTAATGATGTATAAATCAATATTAATACAGAAAGGGCTTTTCTGCAAAACTTTAAGCAAGAGAAAATAAAAACTATATTTTAAAATAGCAAGTTAAACTACAATAATTTTCAGAAAACTTGTAAGAACTAAACAGTAATATTTTAAGACTGAAAATAGAAATTAAAAACTCATGGACTAAACAGAAATTTAATTAAAAAAATGAATTCAGAATTAGTTAGGGACTTAAAAAACATTTTTTCAAGGCTGAAGCTATTTATAAAATAAAAAAAATCAGAAAATAAGGTTAATTTGTGAAGGTTAAGGAATTGTTTAAATGAAATAGTTTTAGTATCAAGAAAATTACAAATTTAGATTCACGCATGAAACAGGAAGTTCACTTGATTATGTTTGGGACCAAAATTTTAATCTAACAACAAATTATCTATCATTCAATGATTAAGTTAGAGTAGATCATTATATGAATAAAAGAATAAGAATCCCCCAGTTCACAAGTATCATGTCAACAAAATTGTTAATAACAGCCCTTTCAAAATAGAAGGAAAATTCTCAAAGAAAAAGTAATCAAATTGGGAAGTCTGTCAGTTAGTAGTTAGGCACAGACAGCAAGGCATTAATCAAGAGAAGGTGTAGTCCTACCAATAGCAAACAAAATAATGTAAACAATTATCTGACATTAGATAGTGATAAACATCAGTATATGATGGCATGTCGATTATTTATTTCAAGCACATGATGAGATTGAGTGTTGATTTCGAGTTAATGTCAGTAAAAGAAATTTTTATAAGTAAAACGAAGTGAAATACAACTAACTATAAACCGCAAGTATTGTGTTAAATATAATCATTTAAATATAATCATTCATCACTGTAAGTGTAACTATCAATGTCAGTTTATGCTTTACCTATTCTCGCATACTAATTAATGATTATTGTTATTTGAAAACTGTTAGTGTAAAAACCAATCGTGTAACCCAACGGAGAACTATGCCAGGAGTAATATAGTATAATATTATATAATTAGAATGAGCTCATCAATAACTCATGTCACAAAGTGGCATGCACTATGAAAATAAACACCACTATACCTTGTACGCAGGTACACTTTCTCACTTTCTTCCCTCAATTTTCCCATATTAGCCCCGTGTCTTGTCATTTTGCAACCAATTTTTTTTTTATAGAATATGAATATCCGTGCATGAGCTAGTGCCAAGATCAACAATGCCACCATATTAGCCATGTGTCTTTATCAAGCCCATATAATCACTAAATACCACTTTCTCAAGTATTTCTAAGTACATGTTTCATGTAAGTTTTTGTCCATGTCATTTAAATTTTCATATTCTTGTTCATATTCATGTTCATGTTTCCATGGTGGCTTTCTACATGAATAAAGTCAGTCTTGTCAGTTATTTGTCATAATGTAGCAATATATTCAAGCATGACTCATGTAATTAATTAATACAACTTATAGAAAATAATTTTTTATAAATAATTAATGACATATAAATCAATATTAATACAGAAGGGGCTTTTCTGCAAAACTTCAAGTAAGAGAAAATAGAAACTGCATTTTAAAATAGCAAGCTGGACTAAAACAATTTTAAGAAAACTTGTGAGGACTAAACAGTAATATTTCAAGGCTGAAAATAGAATTTAAAACTCAGAGACTAAACAAAAATTTAATAAGGAACAAAAATGAATTCAGAATACTCAAGGACTTAACAGTATTTTTTTTTCAAAGCGAAGCTATTTAAAAAAAATAAAAATCAGAAAATAAGGTTAATGTGTGGAAGGTTAAGGAATTGTTTGAATGAAACAGTTTTAAGTATAAAGAAAACTACAAATTTAGATACACGCATGAAACAGGAAGTTCACTTGATTATGTTTGGGACCAAAATTTTAATCTAACAACAAATTATCTCTCATTCAATGATTACATTAAAGTAGATCATTATATTAATAAATGAAATAAAATCTATATTGAATCCAGTAGTTCACAAGTACAATGTCCACAAAATTGTTAATAACAGCCCTTTTAAAATAGAAGAAAATTCTCAATGAAAAATTAATCCAGTTGGGAAGTCTATCAGTTAGTAAGAGCATGAATCAAGAGAAAGTGTATTCCTACCAATAGCAAACAAGATAATGTAACCAATGATCTGGTATAAGATAGTGATAAACATCAATACAAGATGGCTTGTCGGTATATATTTCAAGCACATGATGAGTTTGAGTGTTGATTTTGAGTTAATGTCAGTAAAAGAAATTTATATAAGTAAAAACGAAGTGAAATACAACTATAAACCACAAGTATTGTGTTAAATATAATCATTCACCACTGTAATTGTAATTTTCAATGTTAATTTATGTTTCGCTAGGAACATGGATAAATTTGATAGATAAAAATATATGAGCATTCAACATATAACTGAATTGAGTAAGAGCATAGTATCACATCTTGAAATTTGAAAAGGGAGGTAAAAAAATCAGTTAACATTCATGGATTGACGTTGAATAGTATCATAGAACTCAAAGTAAAGAAAATAACTGCAGAAGTAAGGGATGACATGATCTAGATCTTTAAGGAATTCCTAGCCATAAATCTACCAGTTTAACATCAAAGAAAGACTAGGTAGTAGCCTTTTTTATGATTAAGATTCAACTCTTGATCTAGCTTGGTGAATCCTCATGACCTCTTTTTCCCTCCTAGAGTAGATTGATTTTTAGAGTTTTGGGGATTAATTTCGAATTTATTTATAGGTGATCATATAAGATGATTTTATCATTTTTTTTAGTGTTTAGTTTAAGTTTGAATTGATTTTTAGTTAGGATTTAGTTATAACAAGAAATTTAAATGTTTATCTATTAGTTTGAACTTGATTTGGCTATTTTTTTTGGATAAGGAGAAATTTTATATGAATTTTAAATGATTTTTGTTTTATTTTACTTGGATACTCTTAGATATAAAGAGAGAAGGATTTTAGAGGAATTCAATTTTGATTTAGTTTTTATTGGGTATGGGTATGAAAATCTAAACCCTATTGGATAGTAAATTAAGTTATAGGCTTTGGGTCATAATATTATTATTACTAAAATATTTTTTATTCCTATTTATTATTTCCTATTTATTTTTTTATTCAATGCCTCCTAATATCACCTAGTTTTTAGGATATTACAAATTTCTTGTTTAGAAGAGTTCTATTCCATAACTTAGGAGAGATGAACATTCCATCATTTCTTAGTACTCTAAGAACTTGAAAAGGAAATACGCATCTTACAATCAAATAATAAACAACAACAACAACAATAGAAGTAAACATCAGTTACATACATTCTACCTAGCAAGCATCACAAGATATATAAATCAAAGTGGATTCCAAACATACCTATGCTTGCATCTTGTAACATTGCGCGTGACACCCATTGACTTCTGAGGTTAATTGTGGCCTTCAACATAATCAATCCTTCAGAATAATAGACTTCAACCTCGCAATACTTATTGCTAATTTCACATAAACCCAATCATAGAATTTGTCAACAAGCTAGAAATATGTGATCCTCCAGGATACTTTGATCAATAATATACCGATTACAGTCCAAAATCCTATAATAAATCCTGATGCAGCAATGCCATAAATCAATATCAGATCGGTCTCATCTTCTTTCTCTTCTGTACCTCCTTCATGAGATGGTGCTTGAGAAGGCTCATTAATTGAGCATTCCAACAAGGGCCATCCACATAGTTCAAGATTGCCATTGTAGATCGAGGGATCAATGAAGGATTGAAGTTGATTTCCCGATGGAATTCTTCCCGACAAGTTGTTGTGTGACAAGTTAAGGTGGCCTAGAAAATTTAGGTTGGACATGCTTATTGAAATACTGCCTGAGAGATTGTTCATTGATAGATCGA
This sequence comes from Agave tequilana, assembly GCA_038442645.1. Classification (NCBI taxonomy): domain Eukaryota; kingdom Viridiplantae; phylum Streptophyta; class Magnoliopsida; order Asparagales; family Asparagaceae; genus Agave; species Agave tequilana. Next base: position 404,375 of record JAVJIF010001051.1, on the reverse strand, counting down.
GTGATTCCAACTGTTTCATGGCGCCAATATTTTTGGGATCTCTCCGGTGAAGTGATTTCTGGACAAATTCAAGAAAACCAATCCATGTAGCTCTGTCAGATTGTAGGAATCTGTCCCATAAAACCATTGCAAGATAGGTCTATACTTGTCACAAGAGAAAGCACTGTAGTGTACACAATCTCCATTCCCTTTACCGTCACCATGAGACTCTCTTTGTAACCATAATAATTTTCAATCATTGGCTTGTTCACATTTAGTGTCTGAAGCATGGCACTGAAATTCAAAGAAGAGGGAGAAAGAATGCCCGAGAGATTGTTGTCTGCAAGGTCCAAAACCTGCAGATTGGTAAGGTGGGAATTTGGAAAGGAGATGTCGCCACGAAAAAGATTAGACCGTAATCGAAGAACTTGCAATAGAGGTAAGTGCAGTCCTATCCATGTAGGAATCTCCCCTGATAATCTGTTTTCACCGAGATCAAGAACAACCAATTGTCGGCGATGATGCAAGGACCAAGGGATCCTTCCAGTGAGACTATTATTTTCCAAATGCAATGATCGAAGATTTTTGAGGGATCCAATTGAGTCAGGTATATGACTTGACAAATTATTACTTGATAGATCAAGAACAAGAAGAGATGGACAATCAAACGAAGGAAGTCTTCCACCAAGGTTATTGTTTGAGAGATCAAGTACAAACAAACTTGGAGGGATAGGTGGTATGGTACCGGTGAGATGATCATTAGCTGCAGCCAAACTTGAAGGGATAGGTCCACAAAATGAGTTATTAGATAGATCTATCTCTCTTAAATAAGTAGGATCCAAATTAGGATATCCATAGTCTATGAAGGCCCTGCTGCCTACTACAACCACCCAAAAGAGCAAATAAAAATCAAGATCAAGGAACAGATTGTAGATATGATGGGCAAAAGATCGGACCAGACCAAGAGTCCACGAAGAAGTTCAGGTTCATTGATAGAGCTCCTTATTCTTTCTCTATGTGGATTTGTAACATAGTTCCTAGAGTAGTATGAAATGTGACATATCTGGGCAGATGCACCAAAAAGAATATAGGACTCATAGATGGCAATTTCTCAAAGTTACGTTCTTTTTCTAACGACATCTTGTTCCTCTAAAAATTTCCATTTTCCCCATTATGTAGATTAATTTTGTCACATCCCGCTTCCCGCTATAGCGAGCTAATCATGTGACTTGGGCTGGTGACACGTTCAAAGGAGAATGCTAAGCCTCTAACTTGCAAATTATGATATTTTTTCTAACTGCTGCATATAAATATCAAGTCTAAATAGAGTACATATACATGAAATAAAACTAATCAAAAGTTTATTCGACTAAAAAAGTTCACAACTAAATAACTGGTATAAATTTAAATACTGAGAAATGAGTCCAAACTCTCTTATTCATACATCTATGAAGGAAGCAAATAATTAAAAGGAGTCTCCAAGTCTTCTACTGAGTTTCAGCTGGCTCCTCGCAATACTCCTTATGCTTAGTTGATATATCCACCACGTATTCTCCACTATCTAGGATGAGTAAACTCCAGAGAGTCAGAATCTCTTGACAAGTACAAACAAAGAAAAGAAAATATGCAATATGTGCAGAGCACACAAATGTATATGAAAAAGGAAAGGACATGTAATATGCAGTTACATGATACTTATTTTCATTACATAATCATGTATTTGTAGCATGAATTTATTACTAAAATCAATCATATAATGTTCAAGTCATAATGATAAATAAACATTCACAAAGCATAAGCAGAGTCATTTTATAGAGCAAGTCAAGTATAACGAGTATAACTAAACAATCAATAGTAATCATCACAAGAAACACACAAGTACAAGGTTAATTATGAAGATGTCATTAGGGGTTACAATTAGGTAAAACTATTCCAATTTTCATGAGCAGTAGAATGTATTCTATCCTACGCCTACTACACATGTTAATTGGATCGATGGGTCTCATTTCATAACCTATTCTCGTATACTAATTAATGATTATTGTTATTGAAAACTGTTAGTGTAAAAACCACTCGTGTATCCCAACGAGGAACTATGTCAGGATTAATATAGTATAGTAGTATGTAATTAGAATGAGCTCATCAATAACTCATGTCACAAAGTGACATGCACTATGAAAATAAACACCACCAAATCATGTAAGGGTATAGGTATTCAAGGTACACTTTCTCAATTTCCTCCATCAATTTTCACATATTAGCCCCGTGTCTTGTCATTTTGCAACCAATTTTTTTATAGATTGCATGAGCTAGTGCCAAGATCAACAATGCCACCATATTAGCCATGTGTCTTGTCGTTTTTGCAACCAATTTTATTCTAGAATATGAATATCCTTGTGTAAGCTAAGTGTCAAGATTAACCATGCCACCATGTCTTTATCAAGCCCATATAATCACTATATACCACTTTCTCAAGTAATTCTAAGTACATGCTTCATGTAAGTTTTTGTCCATGTCATTTAAACTTCCGTATTCTTGTTCATATTCATGTTCATATTCCATGGTGGCTTTCTACCTGAATAAAGTCAGTCATGTTAGTTATTTGTCATAATGTAGCAATTTATTCAAGCATGACTCATGTAATTAATTAATACAACTTATAGAAAATAATTTTTTATAAATAATTAATGACATATAAATCAATATTAATATAGATGGGGATTTTCTGCAAAACTTCAAGTAAGAGAAAATAGAAACTACATTTTAGAATAGCAAGCTGGACTAAAACAATTTTAAGAAAACTTGTAAGGACTAAACAGTAATATTTCAAGACCGAAAATAGAATTTAAAAACTCAGGGACTAAACAGAAATTTAATCAGGAACAAAAATGAATTCAGAATGCTCAAGGACTTAACAGTATTTTTTTTCAAAGCTGAAGCTATTTTGAAAAAAAAAAAATATCAGAAAATAAGGTTAATGTGTGGAAGGTTAAGGAATTGTTTGAATGAAATAGTTTTAAGTATAAGAAAACTACAAATGTAGATACACACACGAAACAGGAAGTTCACTTGATTATGTTTGGGACCAAAATTTTAATCTAACAACAAATTATCTCTCATTCAATGATTAGGTTAAAGTTGATCATTATATTAATAAACAAATAAAATCTATATTGAATCCAGTAGTTCACAAGTACAATGTCCACAAAATTGTTAATAACAGCCCTTTCAAAATAGAAGGAAAATTCTCAATGAAAAATTAATCCAGTTGGGAAGTCTATCAGTAAGTAGCCAGGCACTGACATCAAGGCATGAATCAAGAGAGAGTGTATTCCTACCAATAGCAAACAAGATAATGTAACCAATGATCTGATATAAGATAGTGATAAACATCAATACATGATGGCTTGTCGGTGTATATTTCAAGCACATGATGGGTTTATGAGTTTGATTTTGAGCTAATGTCAGTAAAAGAAATTTATATAAGCAAAACGAAGTGAAATACAACTATAAACCACAAGTATTGTGTTAAATATAATCATTCACCACTGTAATTGTAATTTTCAATGTTAATTTATGTTTCGCTAGGAACATGGATAAATTTGATAGATAAAAATATATGAGCATTCAACATATAACTGAATTGAGTAAGAGCATAGTATCACATCTTGAAATTTGAAAAGGGAGGTAAAAAAATCAGTTAACATTCATGGATTGACATTGAATAGTATCATAGAACTCAAAGTAAAGGAAATAACTGCAGAAGTAAGGGATGACATGATCTAGATCTTTTAAGGAAGTCCTAGGCATAAATTCTACCAGATTTAACATCAAAGAAACAGGAAGGACTCTAGGTACTTGTCTTTTTGATGATTAAGATCCAACTCTTGATCTTACTTGGCGAATCCTCATGACCTCTTTTTTCTTCCTAGAGTAGATTGATTTTAAAGTTTTGGTGGACTAATTTCGAATTTATTCATAGGTGGTCATATAAGATGATTTTATCATGTTTTTTTTAGTGTTTAGTTTAAGTTTGAATTGATTTTAGTTAGGATTTAATTATACTCACAAATTTAAATGTTTATCTATTAGTTTGAACTTGATTTGGGTGTGTTTTTCGATAAGAAGAAATTTTACACGATTTTTAAATAATTTTTGTTTGATTTTATCTTTGGATATTCTTGGATTTAAAGAGATAAAGTATCAAGAAGAATTAATTTTGATTTAGTTTCTCATTGGGTTTGGGCATGAAATCCTAAACCCTATTGGATAGTAAATTAAGTTATGGGCTTTGGATCACAATATTTATTATTGCTAAAATTTTTTTATTTCTAATAATTATATTTCCTATTTATTTATTTATGTAATGCCTCCTAATATCACCTAGTTTTTAGGATAACAAATTCCTTGTTTAGAGTTTTATTTCATAACTGGCCCAATATCAGAGAAAAAGAGTGTTTGATGATAATTCTTAAGATAGTTCTTAGACAAAATGTCTCTTGGCCTTAAGATATGGAAAAAATCTCTATCTGAAACTCATTTTGAGTGTCGGGATATCCTGAATATCCTGATCGCCCCTGACCATGACTTTGTTTGCTGTTTCATCAGGCTCCTACTACTATAAGAAAGTGAAGAAGAAGAATGCATTTGAGAAGTAGTTCCCATGGATTCTGAAAGTCTTTAAATGACACTTAGGTTTTAGAACTTCAAGGGGAAAAAATGGAATAATGTTTTCTCATAATGACATTTCCAAATTTTGACAAAGGTAACTGTACTAACAAAAATATGTAGAATCTAATCAAGAAACTGTAGTAAAACTTTAGAAAAGAGAAAAAAAGAAAGAAAAGAAAAAGAAGTAATATTTTACAAGTCTATCTCATATTTCTATGTTTTAACTATGTCATACTCGGTTATAATAGTAACATCATAGAAGATAATTAGCTGAATAAAAAGATATTGTGTATGATAAGGCAACATTAATCTTACTTCTTGGCAATGATGAGTACTTTTAAAAATAGATGCATCTCTCAGTCTTAATCACTGTTATGATGGTGATTCTAAAGAAGAAAACTTAAATGGAGGAAGTAAAACAGACTAAAGGATCTCTTCAAAAAAGAGCAAATGAAGTAGCCTAGTAGGCTAACTGACAAACCACCCACACCGAGCCATCAAGGCTCTCTCTGAACACCCCTTTTACTAACTTAAATATGATAGTTATAGGAGAGGTGAACATTCCATCTTTTCATAGTACTCTAGGAACATGAAAAGGAAATACACGTCTTACAATCAAATAAATAACAACAACAATAGAAGTAAACATCAGTTACATACATTCTACCTAGCAAGCACCACAGGATATATAAATCAAAGTGGATTCCAAACATACCTATATTTACTTCTTGTAACATTGCGCGTGACACCCATTGACTTTTGAGGTTAATTGTGGCCTTCAACATAATCAATCCTTCAGAATAATAGACTTCAACCTCGCAATACTTATTGCTAATTTCACATAAACCAATCATAGAATTTGTCAACAAGCTGGAAATATGCGATCCTCCAGGATACTTTGATCAATAATGTGCCGATTACAGTCCAAAATCCTATAATAAATCCTGATGCAGCAATGCCATAAATCAATATCACATCGGTCTCGTCTTTTTTCTCTTCTGTACCTCCTTCATGAGATGGTGCTTGAGAAGGCGAGCATTCCAACAAGGGCCATCCACATAGTTCAAGGTTGCCATTGTAGATCGAGGGATCAGTGAAGGATTGAAGTTGATTTCCTGATGGAATTCTTCTGACAAGTTGTTGTGTGACAAGTTAAGGTGGCATAGAAAATTTAGGTTGGACATGCTCGGTGGAATACTGCCTGAGAAATGTTTATTGATAGATCGAGTGATTCCAACTGTTTCATGGCGCCAATATTTTCTGGGATCTCGCCGGTGAAGTGATTTCTAGACAAATTCAAGAAAACCAATCCATGTAGCTCTGTGAGATCTGTAGGAATCTCTCCATAAAAACCATTGCAAGATAGGTCTATACTTGTCACAAGAGAAAGCACTGTAGTGTACACAATCTCCATTCCCTTTCCCGTCACCATGAGACTCTCTTTGTAACCATAATCATTATCAATCATTGGTTTGTCCACATTTAGTGTCTGAAGCATGGCACTGAAATTCAAAGAAGAGGGAGAAAGAATGCCCGAGAGATTGTTGTCTGCAAGGTCCAAAACCTGCAGATTGGTAAGGTGGGAATTTGGAAGATTGGAGATGTCACCACGAAAAAGATTTGACCGTAATCGAAGAACACGCAATAGAGGTAAGTGCAGTCCTATCCATGTAGGAATCTCCCCTGATAATCTGTTTTCACCGAGATCAAGAACAACCAATTGTCGGCAATGATGCAAGGACCAAGGGATCCTTCCAGTGAGACTATTATTTTCCAAATGCAATGATTGAAGATTTTTGAGGGATCTAAATGAATCAGGTATATGACTTGACAAATTATTACTTGATAGATCAAGAACACCAAGATATGGACAATCAAACCAAGGAAGTCTTCCACCTAGGTTATGTTTGAGAGATCAAGTACTTCCAAATTATAGACATTGAATGGTGGGATGGTACCGGTGAGATGATTCTTTGATAGAGAGATGAAATTGATGCCCATAGCTGCAGCCAAACTTGACGGGATAGGTCCACAAAATGAGTTATTAGATAGATCTACCACTTCTAAATAAGTAGGATCCAAATTAGGTATATGACCATCAAAGTAGTTGAACTCAAATTAAGATATCCATATTGGATTCTTCGAAGAGATGGTGGTAGTTGACCCCTAATCTGATTGTTGGACATGCCCAACTTAACAAGATCATAATTCCAAAACCAAGAGGGAATGTTGTCTGAGATTCCAGCTTCAGACATGTAAAGAATCTCCAGCATAGTTTGGGTTCGGATTCAATTGGGGAAGTCTGACCCCAAGTGACAAGAGGACATATCAATTCCAGAGGCATTAAATGAGGAACCCAATCTTGACTAAAGATCATTTCAAGGTGATTATATGATAGATAAATATATATTAAATTTATGAGGTTGGAAAAGTGGGCCTCTGTCATGCTACCACAAATGAGTTATAGGAGAGAGACAAAACTTCCAGTTTAGACAGCTGGCCTAGTTTAGCTGGGATTGTCCCGTTCAAACTATTACCATATAAAATTAAATAATGTAGATCACTTCCCGGGCTACACCTGGACAATTCTTCTACTAGGCTCCTGATCTCGCCACCAATCTTGTTATCGGACAGCCATAAGATTTGCAGTTTGCAGAGGCTTCCCAGAGTTTCCGGTATTTTCCCGCTAATGTTATTAAAGTTCAAGCGGAGATATTGCAACTTGTAGAGCTTCCCAATGGTTTTTGGTATCTCTCCAGTTATTTCATTCTCAGACAAATCTAGATAGATCAAACCAGTAAAATTCCCCAGCGTCTCTGGAAGAGGACCAATAATATTGTTGTGAGCCAAATCTAGATGCTCCAATTTGCTGAAGCTCGCTGATACTTTTAAAATCCTCAGTGCCTTGAAAGAACAATACCCAAGGTCAAGATGCCGAAGAGAGGTAATATTAAATAGCCAATCGGGTATAAGAGAACTAAATGTGTTATGAGATAGGTCAATCGTGGCAAGTGAAGTGAGATTGATATGTGGCAATGTATTAGGAATGTTTTTGAGATCAACTTTTGATAGAAGAAGCACCGAGAGAGAAGGAAGCATGTTGATATCATGAATCCAGTAATCCCCTGATTTGGAGAGATTGACATTACTCATGTCAAGATACTCTAGAGAAGTTATCGTGGAGAGCCAATGAAGATCTTTACCAATGCTCAAGGAAGAATAACCATATGTATTGGAATGAAGATCAAGAGATCGCAAGCTAGAGAGGTTGCCCAGATGCGGAGGAATGCTTCCAAAGAATCTGGCATTGGATAGGTTGAGGTACTCTAGTTTTACCAAGGACCCAAGAAACTCAGGAATAGGGTTTGAGAAAAATTGTTCATGCTAAGATCCAAGTGCTTGAGATGTATCAAACCAAGCAGAGAAGAATTGAGCTTACTTGGACCGGGGCGAAGATTGTCATCTTCATGAATAAATGGTGATGAGAGAACATATGGGTAGCGGAGATCGAGCTCAACAACATGGCCAGTTACATTGTCACAGCCGACACCTTGCCAACTGCAACAATCTGTGCCATCCCTCCAAGTGGAGAGCCAATTATCGCCAGGTGGTTGGTAAATGCCTGCTTTGACAGCAAGGAGAGACCTCCTTTCGCTCTCTATGCAGCCACCACCTCTCTTCATCAAGTCGACACCGAGTTCAACACTAGCATGGGCATGGCAAAGAGAGGATAAAATGAGGAAGAATCCAATCATTCCTCTCAGCAGGAGACACTCATTTTTCCACATACTACTACTAGCATTAGCCATGAGATCAAGGACGACCTACAAGGCAACAATCGATTGTGTGGAGGCTTTCAAACAGCTCAAGGATAATTTATAGAAAAAGAAAATCAAGGGAGTATTGGACAAGTTAACTGTACAATTTGAGATTGAGCTACTTTTCTCACTCTTCACTGCACAATTTTCCAAACTAACTACTAGGTGAGTCAGTCTTCCTTTGAAAAGAAAGGTGTCGTCTTTGAAGGAACATGGTATGAAAATTGACTCTCTTTTGCAAGTCAAGTAAACACGAATCTTGTTTATCAACTCGGCATGTGTTGGCTGTTTGTGCTGGCTGTACTACCTCGCATTTTTCTTCTGGACTTGATTGGTGGAAATTGTGGCCGCAATAATCTCTCTGTAAATTGAATCCTTTTTCACATAAATAACAGATTCTTGATTAAATTACAATCTGCATTACATTTTATCATGAACCTGGTCTCTACAATTTAACAGCCAATTCCATTTATCAAAATCAAATATCTCAAACTCACATGTAACCTTTTTCTGTAAGAAGAGAATATTGATTTGCACAAATAGTTGATAAATCTGAAGAAATGAAATGAGCTCATCCTGTTGGAGGAGAGAGTACAGTAGAGGAAGTAAAGTCATGCCAGGTGCTGTTGAAGACTGCCAAGGAGTCTACGACGAAAGGCGAAGGAACAGCGGGCAGGAAAAAGAAGCAGCAGCAGCAGATTCCAGAAGTTCGGTCGACCGGCCGGTCAACCGACGTGCACGACGTGCACAGTGGAGTAGGCGGTCGACCGGCCGGTCGACCGCTATGAAGAAGCCGAGTTACGGCGAGGATCGGTCGACCGTCCGGTCGACCGATATGAAGAACCCAAGTCACAGCGAGAATCGGTCGACCGGCCGGTCGACCGGTCGTCGGGTTTTTGGGCGAAAACTGCTGTTTCGGGAAGTTATGTATTTAAGCTCTAATTGTAATTTTTAGGGTTGAGTGCCTTGAGAAAGTATAGCTGCGGACTCTCTTGTGTTCATAGAGATCCAGAGCTATTGTAATCCATCTTCCATAAAGAAAACTCTCTCCGTGGATTGCCCCGAGGACGTAGGCAAGTTGGCCGAACCTCGTTAGATCTGGTTTTTGCGATTGGTTCTTCTTCTAGTTTTGTTTTCATTGTTCTTGGTGATTGAGATCTGGTTGGATCATCTAAGGGTTGTTGTCTCCGAGCACAACAAGTGGTATCAGAGCTTCCAGGCTACGCTTGGGGATATTCTGAAGATTCGAAGGGCTCCAGATCTGATCAGGTGGAGATCGTGTGTCGATCTCAGGTCAGAGGTATTGGTGTTCAAGAAGATCGTGTGTCGATCTCAGGTGGACGCAGGGAGGGCTCGTTGAATCAGTGGTGGAATAGATCTGGTGAGAAACTCAAGCTAGGGTTTCAAGGAAGAGGTTTAAAATCACTTTTTTATCTCAGTAATAGATCTATTTTGCAAGTATTTGATCTTCCGCATACTTAGAGGGTCAAGGAAAGAATCTCAATGGCAGAGGAAACTAAGTCTGTTAAAACAATGAATAACTCCAGGATTGAAGTTGTTAAGTTCAATGGAACTAACAATTTCGGGATGTGGAGGTGTGAGGTTATGGATGCATTGAATGCACAGAACCTCGAGGACACGCTCCTTTTGGAGAAGAAGAAGGATACTACCACTGATGATGAGTGGGCAAAAATGAACAGGTCGGCATGTGGCCTGATACGCTCATGTTTGTCACAAGATATCAAATATTCTGTTCAACATGAGAAGTCAGCAAAGGATATGTGGAATACCCTCGAGAAGAAGTACCTGACAAAGAGCGTGGAGTCTAGGTTGCAGCTTAAGAGTAAGCTGTAGTTGTTCAGGATGCAGAGGGGAAGCACAGTAAATGAGCACCTCAACAGGTTTACAAAGCTTCTAACGGATTTGCTAAATGTGGTTGCCATTATAAGTGAGGAAGACAAGTCAGTCGTTCTCCTGAACTCTCTTCCACCGGAGGAGTATGAGATATTTACAATGACATTCATAAATGGGAGGCAAACCTTAGTCTATGATGATATATCGTCAGCACTGATGAGTTATGAGACAAGGAAGAATGAGAAACATTCAGGGAGGTCTAGTTCATCAGCAGAGGCTTTGGAGGTAAGAGGCAGAAGCTCATCAAGGAAGGGCAAGGAGGTGAGAGGAAGATCGAAGTCAAGACTGGGCTTAAGGGATCTTAAGAAAGACCAGTGCATGTATTGCAAAGAGTTTGGGCACTGGAAGGTTGACTGTCCAAAGTACAAGGGGAAGAAGAAGGAATCAAAATCTGAGGCAAATCTAGCAAGAGTAACAAAGGCAGCTAGCAGTAAATCACAGGCAGATGGATCAGATTCAGATTCTTCGGTATTCTCGTTTTCAGTGACTACTCCTGTTGTAGGTTACTCGGGGGATAACGAGTGGATCCTGGACACAGGTGCTACATATCATGTATACCCTAATCGAGATTGGTTTACTAGTCTTGAGAAGCTGGAGGGATGTTCGGTCGTCATGGGCGATGATCATCCGTGCATCATGGAGGGTGTAGGCACAATTCCTATCAGGATGTTCGACGGGATGGTAAGGGAGCTGAAGGAAGTGAGATATGTCCCTCAGCTGAAGAGGAACTTGATCTCAGTGGGTGCTTTGGAATCATTAGGGCTCGGAGTGTCTATTAAAAAAGGTGTTCTTAAAATGACAAAGGGCTCAATGGTGGTATTGAAGGCCAACCGCCGAAACAATTTGTATTACTTGAAGGGTAGTACAGTGACAGGGCAGGTGGCAGCTTCTACCAGTCAGAAGGAAGATCAAACCCGGTTATGGCACATGAGGCTGGGACATGCAGGGGAGAAATCTATGCAAGCTCTTGTGAGGAAAGGGCTGCTGAAGGGTGCAGAGACCTGCAAACTAGATCTGTGTGAACATTGCATCATAGGCAAGAAGACGAAGGTGAAGTTTGGTACAGCTTCACACTACACCGAAGGCATTCTTGATTATGTTCACACGGACGTATGGGGACCCACAAAGACTGCATCAATAGGGGGAACCCACTACTTTGTGTCGTTTATCGATGATTATTCTAGGCGGTGCTGGGTGTACACCATGCGACACAAGAATGAAGTCCTAGAATTGTTTGTGAAGTGGAAGGTTAATCAGGAAAGGAGTACGGGAAGAAAAGTCAAGGTCCTTCGTTCTGACAACGGAGGAGAGTACAAGTCAGACCCTTTCCAGAAGCTATGTCTTGATGAGGGCATAGAGAGACACTTCACAGTAAGGGAAACTCCGCAACAGAATAGGGTGGCTGAAAGAATGAACCGAACTTTGCTAGAGAAGGTTCGGTGCATATTGTCAAATGCAGGATTACCAAAGAAGTTCTGGGCTGAAGCTTTGGGGTATGCATGCCATCTCGTCAATAGGTTGCCGTCGTCTGCAATAGGAGGGAAGACCCCTCTTGAAGCTTGGTCGGGTAAAGTTGCAGAAGATTATGATGTGCTCCGGATATTTGGATGTCCAGCCTACTTTCACGTAAAAGAAGACAAATTGGATCCGAGAGCGAAGAAAGGGGTGTTTGTTGGCTTCAAGAAGGGAACCAAGGGGTTCAAGATTTGGGACCAACAGGACAACAAATTCATAATCAGCAGAAATGTCACTTTTGATGAGGCCTCGATGATGAAGCCTACAGTCTCTCAGCAGGTGGAGACAAAGAAGACCAAGGAGCTATTGCAGCAGGTGGAGAGTGATGCAGATCCACCATCTCTAGAAGACTCAGTATCAGTAAGGATCATTCCTGAGGTGACACAGGGAGGTGATCAAGTTGCAGAAGAAGATGCTGAGGTTGTTGAAGAGGATCAGGAACAGGTTATAGATACGGTTCCAGATCCCACTGCAGTTGGAAAACCAAGGAGGAATGCTAGGAGACCTGGCTGGCTCACTACAGACATGGTGATTGCACATGCACTTCCAGTTGTTGAAGAAGCCATTCCATCTACTTTCATGGAAGCTGAAATCAGTTCAGAAGCTGAGTTATGGAAAGGGGCTATGAATGAAGAGATGCAGTCTCTTTATAAGAACAACACATGGGAACTGACCAAGTTGCCCAAGGGGAAGAAAGCCATAGGGTGTAAGTGGGTATTTGCTAAGAAGCAGGGATCACTCAAGAAGACAAAGTGCACTACAAGGCAAGGCTGGTGGCTAAAGCTACGCACAGAGAGAAGGGATCGAATACAACGAGGTGTTCTCCCCAGTTGTTAAACACTCGTCTATTCGGATCCTATTAGCCTTGGTGGCGCAGAATGAGTTGGACCTTGACCAACTCGATGTGAAGACCGCCTTTCTCCACGGCGATCTTGAGGAGGAGATCTACATGACTCAGCCCACAGGTTACAAAACTGCAGGGAAAGAGGAGTTGGTATGTAAGCTGAAGAAATCGCTGTACGGTTTGAAACAGTCTCCAAGACAGTGGTACAAGCGATTTGACAGCTTCATCAGGAAGAAGAAGTACACACGAAGCCACTTCGATCCATGTGTGTACTACAACAAGTTACCATCTGGTGAGTATGTCTATCTACTACTTTACGTAGATGATATGCTAATTGCTTCTAGGTCAAGATCTGCAATTGATTCTCTGAAGAAGACTTTATCGTCTGAGTTCGAGATGAAGGACCTGGGGGAAGCAAGGAAAGTATTGGGTATGGAGATCACAAGGGACAGGGAAGCTGGCAGGATTAGCTTGACTCAGAAGGGCTATCTGGAGAAGGTACTGCAGAGGTTTAATATCGGGAAAGATACGAAGACTGTAAGTACACCAATGGCGCCACATTTCAAGTTGTCAGCGAAGATGTCTCCGAGGAGTGTTCAGGAGCGTGAGCATATGACTCATGTTCCGTATACCAATGCTGTGGGTAGCTTGATGTATGCAATGGTGTGTACAAGGCCGGATCTATCACAGGCAGTTTCCATGGTTAGCAGATATATGCATGATCCAGGTCAGGGTCATTGGGAAGCAGTGAAGTGGATCCTGAGGTACATCAAGGGTACTGTTGATGTAGGCCTCGTATTTGAGAAGGACAACACCGGGAAGCAAGAATGCATAGGGTACGTGGATTCGGACTATGCAGGTGACCTTGACAAACACCGGTCGACGACGGGGTATGTTTTCACATTCTCGCAGGCACCGGTGAGTTGGCGCTCCACACTTCAGTCCACAGTCGCGTTGTCGACTACAGAGGCAGAGTATATGGCCTTGACCGAGGCCATGAAGGAGGCGATTTGGCTTCAGGGTTTGCTAGATGACTTGGGAGTGGAATAGGAGATCTTGAAGATACACTGTGACAGTATGAGTGCCATTTATTTGGCAAGGAACCAAGTCTACCATGCAAGGACGAAGCACATCGATGTCAGGTATCACTTTGTTCGTGAGATTCTGGAGGAAGATGACATCAACTTATTGAAGATTCATACTTCGGAGAATCCGGCCGATATGCTTACAAAGGTGGTGTCGGGAGTAAAGTTTGCACACTGCAAAGACTTGCTCCAGATCCTTCAGGTGAATTGAGCTTACTGAAGCTCATGTGGATGAACTACGGATGGCTTGATCCCTTGGGCAAGGGGTACGTAGGCAACCAGATTGGTGCAGCCGCTATCGAGTCAGTGTTCGGCTCAGATTTAACAATCTTCACCGAGGTGGAGAATTGTTAGAGGAGAGAGTACAGTAGAGGAAGTAAAGTCATGCCAGGTGCTGTTGAAGACTGCCAAGGAGTCTACGACGAAAGGCGAAGGAACAGCGGGCAGGAAAAAGAAGCAGCAGCAGCAGATTCCAGAAGTTCGGTCGACCGGCCGGTCGACCGACGTGCACGACGTGCACAGTGGAGTAGGCGGTCGACCGGCCGGTCGACCGCTATGAAGAAGCCGAGTTACGGCGAGGATCGGTCGACCGTCTCGGTCGACCGATATGAAGAACCCAAGTCACGGCGAGAATCGGTCGACCGGCCGGTCGACCGGTCGTCGGGTTTTGGGCGAAAACTGCTGTTTCGGGAAGTTATGTATTTAAGCTCTAATTGTAATTTTTAGGGTTGAGTGCCTTGAGAAAGTATAGCTGTGGACTCTCTTGTGTTCATAGAGATCCAGAGCTATTGTAATCCATCTTCCATAAAGAAAACTCTCTCCGTGGATTGCCCCGAGGACGTAGGCAAGTTGGCCGAATCTCGTTAGATCTGGTTTTTGCGATTGGTTCTTCTTCTAGTTTTGTTTTCATTGTTCTTGGTGATTGAGATCTGGTTGGATCATCTAAGGGTTGTTGTCTCCGAGCACAACACATCCGACAGTGCATTGAAAAGAACATCTAGTTACACCACTAATGCAAAAATAGTGAAAGCAAATTATCTTTTAAACTAAAAAAGGAGCTAACGAATTATCTAGGTGACAATCATTTGACAGTAATTGCTTGACTGAAAATTTTAACAGTAACAGAAAACTAAGCTGTAAACTAGAACTCTATTATACTTAATTTTATTTTGGAAAGGCAGTGGAGTGGGAGTGCACCACCAGGACCAAGGCAAAAGTCAATAGATGTAAGGTATTGCACATGAAATTAAATAACATTCTCTATTTGATCACTAATGTAAAAAGTACAAGAGACACCGTCCGAGAACACAGCTTCAGCTCATAGGCTCTTATCCATGGCATTCTCATTTCTAACTCCAATATAACGTTACGTAACCAACCATTCATAGGGCTGCTAATTGTGCGAATAAGTCCAGCTTTGATGAGAAAGATTAGTCTTCCCGTCCATACAAGTCTTTCTCAGCTTTGATGAGAAAGATAAGTCTTTCCGTCACAGCAATCTGATCCATACAAGTCTTTCTCAACTTTGATGAGAAAGACACTTACAGAGAATTTATTTGCTGATAATTGACATCTTAGTGTGAAAGATACTTCCAGCGAAACTTCCAGTGACCAACAGGTAAACCATCAGTTGACGAAGACTTTGACAAAGCCTATATTATCGACAAAAGAGAAAAGACCTTCACTGTTGACTCAGCCAATAATGCGAAAATTTACTTAGCCTACCAGTATTTTTACATCCGCATAACCTGTATGTGACTCAAGCTGGTATCAATCAACACTTGTTTACTTACCTTTTCCTCTTCTGAAACAAAATGGCCAAGAAAGAATTCTTTTGGCACCTTTCCATTTCAACAGTGCTTCGGCTCATAATCATCCAATCCTTATTTCCTTGCCTGTATTCAGAGAATCAGAAAGAAAGCTGCATAGAAAGAAAGAGAACAACTCTTCTCACCTTCAAAGCAGGCCTCTAACGAAAGAGAATAATAGAATGTAACCAAAAAAATAAAAAAAATCAAGAAACAGATGAAGGTAGAACTAAAATAAAAGAAAACAAAGAACTTTGAAAGAAGAAAAATCCAGAAAAAAATTTAAAAAGAGAACTAACTAAAAAAAAGTAGAAAGAATAGAAATATAAATAAAATAATAAACTAAAAAAATATAGAAATGTAATTGAAAAGAAAAAGTTTGCAAAAATTCAAAAATAAAAAAGAAATAAAGATTATAAAAACAATAAATGCCAAAAAAATTCTTAATAACAAAAAGGAAGAAAAAATTCTAAAAAAAGATAGAAAACCTCTTTGAAGATGAGGACAAACAATATATAATATAAAATACAATAATAAAGAAAATAAAAGGTTTAGAACACACACACACACATATAAATTAAAGTATCAAATAAATACAAAAAACTTTGTAAATAAAAACAAATAACCAATGGAGGAAAAAATAAATAATTGGAAAAGAGAAAAGATAATTCTTTTAATAAAAATAAAAATTAGGAATTTTGAAAATTATGGAAAGAAACCAAAATAAATAATTAGAGAAAATGTAAGGAATATTTTGCTACAACCATCTACTTCACTTCATAATTAGAAACAAAACTCAGCTTGATAATTTTGTTCGCTACAGCATCATCCGTGTAAGCATAAACTTATTTTCCAACCACCACTTATTTATATATTTTATTTCCTCTTTTACCCTTCCCCATCACCCCCCCGACGTTGCTCTTCTCTCAACCATGACCCTGACGCCGAGTTTTTGAGGGAGCCCCCTCCCGGAGTATGGGCGAAGCCCTAGGAATTTTTTTTAAGATCGATCTTTTGTAAATTTCGTTTGTTCGGGCTCGCGATGAATTTTGTTTGGGTTTGAATCTAAAAAATATTAGGAATCATTCGATGTCAGTGTACAGGGTTTGCTGATGCTAACAATACTGATATGAGGATTGTGACTCATGATCGCAGTCATCTGTGAGGACTGACTCAGAAATAGGGCGTTTTGGAGGACTACGATCATGATCGCAGTCCTCACAAAAACATAAAAATAGGGCATTTTGTGAGAACTGCAACCATGGTTCTCTTTTAGGACTGCGATCTGATCGCAATCCTCATAAAGACTCAAATATAAGACATTTTTGTGAATATTGCGATCATGTTTGCAATCCTAATAAAAAAGACTTCAATCAAGGTCGCAATCTATAAAGCCTCAAAAATATGATATTTTTGTGAAAATTGCGATCATGATCGCAGTGATTGTAGTCCTCATAAATAATACATTTTATGAGGACTGCGATCATGATCAGAGTCCTCAGAATCGGGGCTACGATAATTTTGTTAGGATTGATATCATAGTCACAGTCCTCAGAAATAAGACATTTTTTGTAAGTACTGCAGTCATAGTCGGAGTTCTCTATATTGTTGTAACACTCCACTCAAGCGGGTACGGAAACGCTACTGTGACGTACATACGCTGAGCTAGTACACCCTCATGTATGTACGCTAAGCATCAGTATAGTCGAGAGTCAGAGTGTGAAAGTACAGTGGTAATATACATTCCAATAGAAAATGGTTACAAATACATAGTTATCACAGGGTGTAACTTAAATATTACATGAATACTACATCACCAGAAGGCGCAAGTAAGGATCTGTTTGGTTGTCGTAACTGGCCGTAATTCGTAGTTGTAATTGGTAAAGTCTTTTACAATTGTAAATGAGTTACATGTATGTAAATTTTACGGTGTTTGGTTGGTAATATAGAAGTGTAAAGTGAGAAAGTGTATTGTATTTTACGGTGTTTGGTTGTCGTAATGTATAAGTCGTAAGTGAAAAAGTTGACCACAAAATTAATTATTTGGTGATTTTAAAAGTTTTAATACTGCAAATAAATATTAAAAAAGTTAAATATTAAATTTTTTTAATATTAATATAAAAAATAATATAAATTTGTATGACCACAAAATTAACTGTAACTGGGCTGTAAGTGAGTGGTAACTGGATTGCAAGTGAGTGTTAGTTGAGCTACGTAAGTCTTTTACGAATTATGGTCCAAACAAACGCCGTAGTTGTAACTGGGTAGTAAGTCATTTACGAATTACGGAGTTTTACGCGAAACAAACGGCCCCTAAGTAAGATTATGAGACAAGAGAAGACTGGTAGATGCTCACGAGCTGCGAAAAGAAATCTCGTAAGCTAGTCAAGAGAGGGCAGATCGGGGATGAACTACGGCTGATCTGCTTGATCCACAAGGAAAGCTCAATCCTCCGCTAAAGGGTCCACTTCGTTCCACTCTCAAATATCTGGACATGAAAGTTTCGGGTTGTCAGAAGGTAACCTGGCGAGTATGTAAAATGAAGCCAAGTAGCGCGCACCGGCAATCACATGTGAGTACAACAATTAGTCAGCCAAATGGCTTGTAAAAATAATAATAGATAGTAAAACAGTATGTCCAACTTAAGTCGTACACACATGGATTGGAGGACTATAATACAATGGAAAGTCTTATGTGTAAGTAAATTAACATGCTGTATTTTGAGTTATACAATAATAATAATCAATCATCTGATATTTTAATCATTACTTTTTCAATGTCTCATACCACTGGCAGCCCATATTAGAGCCCTTACTCCAGTAGAACTCATTAGAATATGATATACGGGTACTATTAGCTGAATAAGGAAGTGACCAAATAACACAATTTCCTAATATCATCATTATTGGTCATTAAGTTACGTCGTGTATAGGGCCTAAGTAACTAGTTCACTGAGGATGTCTTCCTCATGCCAACCCACCGCATTATGGGATTCAAGAGGTGGCCTGATAATTATGATTATCATCTATATTTTGTACCACTTTTATACCTATTTTGTTTACACATTTATTACTGCATGGGTGTTTTTCTTTATATTTATATAGAATGTAGGTCAAAGCGCAAAAGAGACGAAAAAGCAGAAAATCGACGTTAAAGAGATGATTGCAGCAGTATATTTCAAGATCCAGATATCCAGGGATCTAATAGACTTGCCAAAACAGTCAATAAAATATAGGAAAGCATCTATCAAAATTTGAATTTCAAACAAGACAAAATTCGGCTGGTTAGCCGAATTTTCGGTTACACAGCCGTCCACTGCTCAACAGAGAGCAGAAATCTATTTTATACTCGAATTTAGACTAGACATGTTTTACTATTTCTATCCTACCTTTCGCTATACGAATCCAATTTTGATGATTTAAGATGCAACATAAAGAGGAATTAAAGGGCTATAATTCTTCTGTTGACACTGTTTCCTAATTCAGTCATATGTCGAGTCGTATTCAGCAATCAACACTAACTGTCTGCAAATCAATTTAGAATTAGATTTCCACACTAAATTAAAGTAGGTTTAGAAGTCTTAATGTATTTCTGATGTAATTGGCTCTAAGGTCTATATAAAATGTTGCAATCTCTTTTAACCTGATAATCTCATCAATCAATGTATAGAAACAAGCTTTGTAATTTAGGTTTTAGTTTCTCTTTTTCTTATATAAAATTCTGATTTTTTGAGAAGAAACTCTGGTGTTTTAGAAGAAGAAGATCAAAGAAGTGGTAATTAAGGATTAGACATGATCTTTAAAGTGGTGTTATCCTTCTCTTTCTCTTTTAATTTAAATATGAAGATAGAAATCATGTTTATTGTTTTGCTTTGTAATTTCTTTATCATGAGTTAAATCTTTATAAATAGGGCGTTGATGTAGGCAATTTAATTGAAGATTTAATCTTTTTATTTTGTGTTAGTTCTATGTTACTACTCCATTCTTCATGATAGATTCTATATATGTTAAGTTTTTATTCTCTTTCTTCATGTTATTAATTGATGCACACAATTATATAGATGGCTAAGTTTAAGACCGGGAGGAGATAATTTAGCAATGCTTCATGATAAAATAAATCACAACTTGATAAGTTGAGACGTAAAAGTTGTGTAATCTTATAGAAAGATTCACCGTGCTTAATACTTCCTCTTAACTTGTAAATCTACTAAACCGAGAGATTGTAGGTTTTGTATTAGAGGTTAGAATTAATATTAATCGAAAGAAAATATTAGTTAAGTTAGGGACTTCTTATTGTTAATATGAGTAGTATGTAGTTACTAGTACAATCAACTTATTAATTCAGATTATTAATTGTTGAAATCAATTGCCCTAGTGATTTTCTTATCTAAAGCCAGCATCTTTCTTGTTTATTTCACTTTCCAATTTATATCTTTCCTTCAAATAAAATCTTCAGTTAAGACACCAATGTTACTTAATTAGATAACAATTCTCGTGGTTTCGACACTCTATTCTATTATTTTATTACTTGTAAATAATTGGTGCACTTATCATTCGCAACATCAAGTTTTTTAGCGCCGTTTCCGGAGATTGTTTTATCTTTATTAATACCAATACCTTTTAACTCTAGTTTTACTTTGAAAATTTATCTTTATCTTCATTTATTTCTTTATCTTTTATTTTCAGGCCTATGAATTACAATTAACAATGGTCCTTAGAAAGAGTTGAGCCAATGCAAGTATGGAAGTGGTGTGGAGGAAATCATGTTAGTATGGCTTGTCAATATTATGCCAACAATTACACCTACAATCTGGCTTGGGGAGATCATCAAAACTTTTTGTGGAACTACAACAATCATGTAATCGAGCCTCAATAGTGTGAAAGATACTTCCAGCGACCAACAGGTAATGAGGTGAAACATCAGTTGACGAAGACTTTGATAAAGCTTATATTATCGATAAAAAAGAAAAGACCTTCACTATTGACTCGGCCAATAATGTGAAATTTTGAATTCAAAACACTTAGCCTACTAGTATTTCCAACATGTCGACTCCCAGCTATTATAAATTTTCAGCAGGCATGTGACTCAAGCTGATATCAATCAACACTTGTTTACTTACTTTTCTTCTTCTGAAACAAAATGGCCAAGAAAGAATTCTTCTGGCACCTTTCCATTTCAATATTGCTTCGGCTCAAAATCATCCAATCCGTATTTCCTTGCTTTTATTCAGAGAATCAAAAAGAAAGATGTATAGAAAGTAAGAGAACAGCCCTTCTCACCTTCAAATCAGCCTCAACGAAAGAGAATAATAGAATATAACCAAAGAAACTTCTAGAAACAAATGAAGGTAGAACTAAAATAAAAGAAAACAAAGAATTTTGAAAGAAGAAAAATCTAGGAAAAAATTTAAAAAGAGAACTAACTAAAAAAATAAAGTAGAAAGAATAAAAATATATATAAAATAATAAAAAACAAAAATATAGAAATGTAATTGAAAAGAAAAGTTTGCAAAAATCACAAATAAAGAAAGAAATAAAGAAAATAAAAACAAGAAGTGTCAAAAAATCTTTAAAATATAAAGGAAGACAAAATTCTAAAAAAAAAGTAAGAAACAATTATTTAAATATGAGTATAAAAATATATAATGTAAAATAGAATAATAAAGAAAATAAAAGGTTTAGAACATGTATATATAAACTAAAGTATCAAATAAATATAAAAAACTTTGTAAATAAAAACATATAAACAATGGAGGAAAAGGAAAAAAATAATTGGAAAAATGAAAAGATAATTCTTTAATAAAAATAAATAATAGAACATTTTGAAAATTATTTAAAGAAATCAAAATAAATAATTAGATAAAATGGAAAGATTAAATCTTGAAAAAGAGACGAAATAAAAAAGTAGAATAGTATCAAAAGAAAGAAGGAAAAAAATTAAAAAAAAAGAAGATTCACCTATGGCTTAAGAGTTCCATTACCCATTACTTGGCATATACCAGACTAAACTATGAAAACACATAAGAAATATAAAAGAAAAAAAATGTAGAATCTCAAAAAAAGAAAGAAAGGGGGAAAAAACAGAAAGAAAAGAAACAATTAAAACAAATTAGGTAAAATGTGAAATAAGGAATTTGTAAACAAACGAGATAATGAATTATAAATAAATAAAAGAAGGAAAATTTAATAGAAAACCAAATAAATTATTCAAATTAAGGGAATAATAAAAAGTAAAAGAAAACTCTAGAAAAATTGAAAGAGGAACATAATTTAAAATAATGTAAATAAAAAATCTAGAAAGAAAAGAACAGATAATAGTTAAAAACAAAAATAAAATGGTTATATTATATATATAGGGGCTACTGTACCTCGGTCGACAGCTGAGAGAGTTTCTCAGCTGGCATGACGTGGCTTCATATTAGCTACAGAGAAGTCAAAAATTTGGGCGGTAAAAGAAGACTATCAACCACTTTTCGTTGCCCAATGACTAAAATACCCTCAGTTTCACTTTTAACCTGGCTACAACTGTTCCTTCACTAGAAAAAATATAGATCTGAAAATTTTGAATTTTTTCAAACAAAAAAATTACAGATCCTGATTACTAAATTTTAGAAAAATAAATTATTTTAAAAGAATGCAACCATGATCGCATTAATATTCAAGTTTTTTTTTGAAAGATGTTTTAATCACAATAAAAAATCTATTACTGCGACTTGAAATAGTTTATTTTATTTTATTTTTTTATTTTCTGAAACTGCAATCGAAGTCGCTGTTTCTGAAAAGAAAAATTTTGGATTAAAATTTTTTAATATCATTTTCACTTTTTAGATTTATTTTTATTTTACATTGCGATCTTTGGTCGCAGTGTTGCAGCTTTTTTTTATTTTTTCGATTAGGGTTGTAGTATTTTTTTGACCTTGCTAAGCTAAATAGAATACTACGACCGTGATCGCAGTCTTATGAAATAAGAGTCGCAGTCAATTAAAGCAGTGACAATAATCTCGTAAGTTAATTAATTAAGATGATTAGAAGATTGCGACTTCGGTCGCAGTCTTATGTAACAACAGTCTTTTGAGAATGTTTTATTTGATAACAATGCGACCTTGGTCATAATATTTTTTATTAAATAATCTAAATAGAATACTGCGACCATGGTCTCGCATTCTTACGAAACAAGAGACATAGTCAATTGAAACAGTGAAGAAGGTCTCAAAAGTTAAGTAATTAAGATGGTTAGAATACTGCGACCAAAGCTGGTTAGAAGACTACGACATTGGTCACAGTCTTATGTAATTACAGTCTTTTTGAAAAGTTTTATTTGATAACACTGCGACCTTGGTCGCAGTATTTTATAACTTATTTTTCTAAATAGAATACTGCGACCATAGTCGCATTCTTATGAAACAAGAGCATAGAGACATAATCTATTGAAGCATAATATTTTTTATTAAATAATCTAAATAGAATACTACGATCATGGTCACATTCTTATGAAACAAGAGACATAGTCAATTGAAGCAGTGAACAAGGTCTCAAAAGTTAAGTAATTAAGATGGTTAGTGGACTGCGATCGAAAATGGTTAGAAGACTGCAATATTGGTTGCAGTCTTATGTAATAGCAATTTTTTTGAAAAGTTTTGTTTGATAGCACGGACCTTGGTCCCAATATTTTATAACTTATTTTTCTAAGGTCACAGTCTTTTTATTAATAAATTCTAATTGGACTGCGACTTTTGGTCGCATTCATAATAATAAATTGTCAGATAAAATTGAATTCTGTGATCATAGTCGCAGTAAGAAATTTCATCTTCAAATCATTTGTTTTACAAGACAGCGACTAAGATCTGACAACGTGAGGAGATACAGAGAGATGATATATAAAAGGGGAGAAAAAATAATAATAAAGAGTATAAAACTAATACAGCCTTCCAAGAAAAAAATAAATGATAGGGACTTTTACTAATTTCAATTATTTTCAAAAGCGGGACGTCATTTTAGATTGTCAAATAATGTGGCTCATAATGTGCCATGTCACCGCAAGCTGAGAGGGACTCTCAGCTATCGGCTGATATACATATTTCTGATATATATCCCCAAATTCTTGATATTTAGAAATTTATCCCCCAAATCGTTGATATTAGAAATTTGTCCTCAAAACCTTCTAGATCAAGTTTACTCCCTTTTAGAATAATAGATTATTCTTAATTGATTCTCTTACCTTGAATATTTTTTTTTAAAATGACTAAATTTTCCTTATTTAACTGATGAAACACTACATCCTAATTTAAACCAATACACTCATCTCCTTTTCTTATTTATCTCTCCACCTTCTCTTTTTTCTCAAATTAAACATATTTCTATTTCATTCATTTATCATTAAAAAACCCATATCAAATCATTTTCACATACTCTATTTAAGAAATTTTGAGAAAAGTTCCAAGAAATCTTTGGAGTGAATGAGAAAATTTGGAATACTTTAGGTTTCAAGGGATTATGAGAGAGAAGGGATTATAATAAAGAGAGAGGAGGAGGAGGAGGAGAAGAAGAGGGACGAGAACTTTGATTTTGATAGAATTTGGGTCAGGTTATGAAGAAATAATAAAGAAGAAAGGAAAATAGTGTAACAAGTAGTGTACTTTTATTTTACTCAAAATCTGGTTAGAGGAGTAAGTTATTGGAGTATGGTTATTTAAACCCAAATAAGTGATATATAAACCCAATGTTAGCCCAAAGGGCTATCACTCTAGTTTTAATGTTGATTAACTCATATAGTTATAGTACTAATGATCTTGTGTTATTTAAGTTTCAGATATTCAATCAAGATTTTAGCTAGTATTTAGCTTGAACAAAATTTTGAAGCTAATACATGGTGATTCAAGAGTTCAAGTATAAAAATTATATCAGGTACTAAAGAAAGAGTCTAGCTCGAAGAATTAGCTTGGATCAAGTCAAGATAAAGAAGAAGATTTTTCATGAAGGCTTGATTCAAAGGTTTGTAGTTTAGAATTTATGTTAAAGCATAGATTAGTTTTGATTGCTCAAGCTTACACATACACAAAAATTTGATGTTGATTTTTCAAATACAAAAGGTTTAATTTTTTGCTTAAGCCATTTTTGATTTCATGAATAGATTTCATCAAAAACAAGTTCACATTGGTTAATATGTGTATTGAATTTCATATATATACATTGATGCTTCTATTATATTTAAGAAACTTATTTTGATGAGTTGATTTCACGAGTTTAAATTTCATTTTTACCAAAAGTTGTTTTTTTAAAAATATATTGTCAAAAATAAGTTTATATCATTATATATATATATATATATATATATATATATATATATATATATATATATATATATATATATATATATATATATATATATAGATTGGATTCTATACATACACATTATAGTTCAATTGAGTTTTAGTAGTTTGTTTTTGCATTTATACAAGCTTTTAGAAAAAAAACTAGATTTCCATTTAAAGGTTTAGTTTTTGAAAAATACGGTTTCGTTTTTAAGATTGAAATTCTTTATCTCAAAAGAATTCACATGTTTATAACATGTGTTGATTTTTTTATCACTCATATTTGTACTCTGATGTATTTACATGAATATATTTTTGTAGAATTTAGTGAGATTTATGAAGATTTAATTGGATTTAAAAAGAATATTTAAAAATACAAAATATAATTTTGGGGCTGAGCCCGGTCGACCGGACGTGCACTTGCCTAAGGGTTGTGTATGTCGATCGACCGACCGGTCGACCATTAGAGACTCAGTGCTTTCTATTTGTTTCCGATCGACCGGTCAATTGACTACCGAGAGCTTTGTGCAATGGATGTTAGGTGCGGTCAATCGCCCAGTCGATCGGCAACCTCAATGGTCATATTTTTGACTGTTGACGGTCGACCAACAAGCCTATCTAGCTGAGATTTGACCCCAACAACTAGTTTTTCTTGGGGCTATATATTAGGATCGTTGGCTTGGCTTTTTGCAAGAGTTTTTCTACAAGTTTACAACTGCTTCCTTGCCTACTGTCAACAGAGTTTTTCAACAAGTTTTTTGACTTCAAATCTATATTTTTATTGTGTTTATTTAAAATACTTTAAAGTTTTGGAAAATAAAAAAACAAATTTTTGGAAAATACAATTCAAGTTTCTATATCTTCAAAAAAGTTTTCCCAATTGTTTCTAAAAAGCTTCATTTTTAAAATTTTTGTTTACTTACAAGCTAGAGTAAGCCATTTTCTATCTTTAGGAATCTTGTATTGTGAAATTTCTTATTTGTGATCTTTGTGATCACTAAGTGTTATAAACCATTTTCATTGCTTTGTACTACCCTTTTGTGTAGAGGTGTTTTTGACTTTATGCCCACCTTTTGTGTAGAGGTTCACTGGCTTTTTGCCCTCATCTTTTGTAGGAGATTGTTTTCTTTGTAGAGATAGTAAAAATATTTCTAGTGAAGGAGGGGACATAAAGCTTGGTGCATGAACCTCGAGATATATCCTTATGTTTGCTGGCTATCTCTTAACGCGACTCCCATTTATATCTTGCATTACTCTTATTGCTCATTTATATACATTCTTGATATTGTTTATGTGCTTACACTTGTATTGAATTGAGAGAGCAATTAAGCATCTCGACTCTTAATCAAGAGGATTCTTATGGAGAAGTTTTAGAGCCCTTCGTCAGGAATTCAAATTCACTATTTGGTTATCACTTTGTGTGTTGAGTTTTGTTAGTCTAATTTTAAATTTCGCATTTAATTAGCGCATCACCTATTTACCTCCCCCTCAAGGTGATTTTTAATTGGTATTAGAGCTTAGTACTATTAATTTAGATCTAACAATCTAGCGTTAAAGATCCTTAGTTTGCTAATCACATTATTTGTTTACACACATATGGATTTTTGTACACCTCTCATATTTGATATTCTTAACTTTCAATATTGGAAAGTTAAGATGTGTTGGCCCAGAGGCCCATCACTCTAATTTTGATGATGATTAACTCATGTAGTTATAGTTTAATAATAATCTTGTGTTTAAATAGTTTCAATAATTGACCAAGATATTAGTAGGTGTTTGGCTTCAACAAAGGAGTTGGGGAGCTTTCACATGTAGATTCAAGAGCTCGAGCGTCCAGATCGCATCTAGCACTTGGTTGGAGTAGAGCTCGTTGGATCGCGTTTGGATCGAGTCGGCTTGGAGAAGGAGTTCTACAAGAAGATCTCGGTTTGTTTAGTACAGTTTGTTTAGATCTTGTGTAAAGATTAGATAGTGTTGATATGCTCAAGTTCACATATACACGCAAGTTTAAATGTTTGGTTTTGGTTTAACCGGTTTTGGATTTCATATCAAAAACATAGATATATATATCTTACATGTATATTGGATTCTATCCATATACAATATGCTTCTAAGTTTATTCAATATCATGTTTTTGTATTTGTATAAGTTTTGGAGAAAATGATTTTTCATTTCAAAAATCTAAGTTTTGAAAAATACAGATTTTGTGTTTAAGCTAAATTTCAATATCACAAAAATAGTTTAAATTGTTTATAATATATGTTGATTTTTGGTCACACATGTTTGGTATTCAAAGATCCTATAAGAACTTATTTTTATAGAATTTTATGTGATTTTATAAGATTTAATTGATATTACAAAGACAAGTTTTTCAATCTTCAAATCCCAGCCTGACTGTACTGGCGGTTGACCGGACGGTCAACCGGCCCAGTGGTCGGTCGACCGCACGGTCGATCGATGTGCACGGGACGTGCACAAAGGCCAACCTATTCGGCCGGTCGACCGTGTAGTTGACTGACTAAAAGCACCCCACTCTCGGGTACGGGCCGGTCGTCCGGGTGGTCGACCGTTGGCTTTGGCCTAGTAGACTAGGCGTTCGACCGGAGGCATAACGGTAAAAGAAATGACCGTTAGCTAGTCAACCGGAAGGGCATTTCTGCCATTTCCTGGCTGCCAACGGGCAGATTTTTGAGAGG
The DNA here is from genome assembly GCA_038442645.1 of Agave tequilana. Taxonomy (NCBI): domain Eukaryota; kingdom Viridiplantae; phylum Streptophyta; class Magnoliopsida; order Asparagales; family Asparagaceae; genus Agave; species Agave tequilana. The sequence continues at coordinate 376,735 of JAVJIF010001051.1, read as the reverse complement.
CTATATATATGCCTTCTTTTGAGCTGATTTTAACAAGATTTGAGGAGAGAAAATTTTCTATCTTTCAAGTGTTTTTCAGCTGGAGTTTTTGTGGTTAAAAGATTTATTTTTATTTGTTTTTGAAGTGTTGGAAAATTCAAAGAAAGAGAGTCTTTTGGGAATTGATTTTTGATCTTGATTTCAATATCTATTTAGAGATTTTTCTAAATGTTTTTCTTTGTTCCAAACACTTTATTTTCTCACACTTGAGCTATCTATCTATCCTATCTATTAGGATCTTATTTTTAGTGAGAAAATTGGTTTGTGATTTAGTGAGATCACTAAGAGTTGTAAACCTTCTTTTATTTGGGTTTGTTGTTATCCCTCTTGTGTAGAGGTGATTGTGGAGGTTGTGTCTGGATTGGTTGGTATCCCTCTAAGTGTAGCAGTGATTATTGGAGTGTTAGTTAAGTGCCTTATCCCTCTAAGTATAGAGGTGATTGAGGTTGTTGTTTGGCTAAGTGCTCATCCCTCTAAGTGTAGAGGTGATTTGTGTTGTGCCTTGCCTCTTGTGTAGAAGTTGTTATTTTTGAGAGGAGTTGTGTACTCCAAATTTATATTACCCAAATCCTCAGTGGAGGTTCCCTATGTGGGAAGTCCTGTGTGGACAATTTAGTGAAAATCCTTCTGTGTGAAGACGGGAACGTAGAGCAGTGGCTCAAATTTCGAAATATATCTTTGTGTTTGTGATTGATCTACTATCTCTAACTCTCTCTCTTTTGTATTTTGCATTGCATCATATTGTTCATATCTTATATGCTTGATATTATTTGTGTGCCATACTTATGTTGAACCAAGAGAGCTTCAAATAGCACCTCAATTCTTATTTAAGAGAAATCTAGAGGAGTTAGTCCAGGCCTTTCACCGAGAATTCGGCTACATTCTTTGATTATACTAAGTGTGATGTAATTTAGTTTTTAATTTTGCATAATTTGTCATTAGATTAGCCGTACACCTATTTACCCCCATGTAAGTGTACTTACAATTTGTAACAGAGTCTATGCTCCTGATATTAGGTTTAAACACCTAGGAGTGAGATCTTGACTAGCTAATTTATTTTTGCATTTACACACATATTTATTTACACACACTCATGGATTACCTTGACCTCCCATGTTTGATGTTTCTAACATCGATATGTGGAAGCTTAGAATGAGTGCTTACTTAAAAATCCTAGGCTACCATGTTTACCTTACCGCTACCAAGAAATCTTATCTTGGTAATAGCAACCATATAGAGGCCAATGCGCAAGCCCTAATAGCACTTAGAAACACTCTAATCAAAGACTATTTATGTGTAGTTTCTCATTGTGATTCCGCCTTTGCAGTGTGAAACACTTTGACCTCTCCAAAGCTTCAAACGCCAAACTTTGTGGAGGAGAAATCTAGTGGAGGAGAGTCCAAACAAGCTTGCTACATGGTCCAAGGGAATGACTCCCTTGAGGTAAACTCGGATACTCAACTAGATGATAGTGCTACTTTCTTCTTGTAATGATTATGTTGATGTTGATACATTAAATGAAGAACTATCTATTATATGTGAAAAATTACTTGAAAAATATAAAGTTTTGTAAAAGAAAAGCTTTGGATTAAAAGAAGAAAATAAAAATTTGTCTTCTAAACTTGATATGATTTTGCAAGAGAGAGATGAGATTTCAAATGGGACGGACTCTTTGAAATCCCAACTTGAACTTGCTCTTAATGAAAATAAAATTTTGAAAAATAAAAATGATTGTAATGATGTTTTGAAGAAAAATAATGCTCTGTCTTCAAAATTTGATTTTGTGATAAAAGAAAATGAATCTTAAAAAATAAAATTGCTTCTATTTCAAAAGAACTAGATTTAGTTTCTAAGAAAAATATTTCTTTGAAAAATGATATTGATTCACATATTTGTCATGCTTCACCGCCTAGTATACCTATTGCATGCTCCACTTCCTCTAACATTGAAAATGATATAAATATTTAAAGAAGAGTGTTGATTGTTTGGGTTCCACTTTGAGCCAATGTGCCACAATCACACATGGTTGTAATCCATGTTTCACAAGAAACATGCTTCTCATATTCATGTACGCAAACCACGCCATATGCATGCTTCTCACGTTCATACTCACAACACCATGTATACTCAAGTGTACACTTATATACATTGTGGACGTAAGGGTCACCTTGCAAAATTTTGTTATGATAGATTAAATGATTTAAATTTTGCAAATAAATTTATTTAGGTTAGGAAAGGTGCTAACCTCCATGGACCTAATAGAGTATGGGTACCAAAAGTCACTCTTATTTTATTTGATGTTGGTGTGGGCTCTCACATGACGTGAGAGATTTTGGTGTCTTGATGGTGGATGTGTTCCGAGAAAACTGGTGACACTTTGAATGCATCACTTTCAAGGAGAGTTTGGTGGGAAGACCACCATGGTTTGGAGATAAGCCCTATTAGTTTTGGTAACTATCTCTAACTCCTTGTTTATGTTTACATGCTTTTAGATTATCGATTTTTAGCATGTCATGTTTTAATGATTATTGTGTTAAATGCCATGATTATTAGACTTGTGATATACATATGTAGTATTTGAGATACACCAATATTTATATGGACTTATATTTTTGTGTTCTCACTTTAGTTTAACTATTGTGTATATCCTAATCTAAAACATGTGCATTTAGCCTAATGATCATATTGGTTCATGTTTATGATGTTTGCACTTCATGTTTTGTTTACTTGTTTAGATGTAGTTTTCATTAAAACTTGTGTATATACTTGTACTAATGAGCCACAATTGATTCTTATATGTTTGTGCTTAAATTGCTTATTTATATCCATTAGATGTACTAGTATAGCCTATTTTTGATGATTAGTGCATTTCAACTTGTATTCCCTATTTTTGGATATTTTTTTTATAATAATGTGTTTAGTTTCATGTATATGGTAAATTTTTATTTAAAACTTTTAGATATACATGTATACCCTTGAGTCACTTACTTTTCATGCAAATTCTATTATGGACTCATTTGTGTTTGGATATGTATGTATACTCTAGTTTGTACAAAACATACATATACCTTGAAGTTTGTATTATTTTGATGCAAATAATATTTTCATGTTTTTCATGTTTTATTCCTTACTTGAAGTACTTCGTACTAGTTTACAAGATTTTCATTAAACTAGTTCGTATTCTTTAAATTGGTAGAGTTTTCAAACATGTTAAAATATTTTCAAATCCTATTTTTGAAAACCCCTACTATTAAAGGGTGGATGGATAGGCGATCATGCCTTGTATGCTCTTAATTGAAAATCTTTTTAACATGTGCATGAAAGGGAGGTAGTATGAGCTATATACTTGATTCTCATTATATTTTCAATTGGTATCACAATTGATATTTTTTTTATACTCATATTTGTGTTTTTCTATATATGTATGCTTTATCAAATAGTATTAATTTCGATTGGTATTTACATTTTCATACATATATATAGATATAGTTTGATTGTGCTTACAATATCTTTATATCTTAAAGAACAGATTATGTTTATACTAAGCTTGATTTAGTCCTTATTGTCAATTATTTTTCAATTGATATATTATAAAAGCTTATGCGTGATTTTTATTGGTATTCCATAAAGGGGGAGAAATTCGTGCTTTATCTTTCAATCAGTTTTTATTTCCAATTGGTATCTTACTCCCATTCTTTATGATGAAAAATGCTTTGTTTAGTCTATGCTAACATTTTCAATTTTGATATCAATAATCTTAATTGGCATTATTCTCAAATTGGTATCTATATTGAAATGAGTTGTGTTTACCTAAAAATTTGGTTTTTACTTTCAAATGGTATCAAAATTACAAAATATTTACAATTGGTATCAATATCAAGTTTTACAATATATATATATATATATATATATATATATATATATATATATATATATATATATATATATATATATATAAATTGGTATCATAAATGTATAATGTTTCATTTTCTATTGGTATCAAAAATTTACAAGATATTTTCAATTGGTATCTTTTGGTATCTTAAAAATTTTGTTTATTTTCAATTGCTATTATAAATTGGTATCATAATATTTTGATATGTATTGCTTATATGCAAGGAAAACTTAACATCTTCTCTATATATAGATTCATGTTGAGTGTATTCATATTGAGGAGTTTGACCTCTCTTTGGTATGTAGTACACGTGTGTAAAGGGAGCTTCACATCTCCTTTTATATATTGTATATTTTTCTTTATGTGGTTAGGGTTTAGTCATCTCTTTTCATATAAATGCTGTATGTAGGGGAGTTAACTTTACTTCTCTCCTCTTCATGAATGTATATCACATATATATAAATTTATTGTTTTATTTGACAAAAAGAAGGAGAAATTTTTTTAAGAGTTTATTTATGCCCCTTTGTTGATGATTTGACAAAAAGGGGGAGAGGAATTTTGGAGTTTTATATATGCATGATTATTTCATTTCATTATTTTATACAAAAAGGAGAATAAGAATTTTGAGAATTTATATATGCATGTTTATTTTTCAATTGGTATCAGAGCACATATGTTTTGTTTATGCAAAAAGGGGAGAAGTATCTATGTTTATTTCCTCATTTATGCATATATATGTTGTTTGGTTTATGCATATCATTGAATATCTTTATTGTTTATTGCTATGCATGAGTTAAGGAGGAGCTTCTATGAAGCTTAACTTTAATCCATGCATATATAATTCCATGAGTTTTGTCATCATTAAAAAGGGGGAGATTGTTGGTCCAAAGGCACATCACTCTAGGTTTGATGATGATTAACTGATGTAGTTATAGTTTACTAATAATCTTGTGTTTAAATAGTTTCAGTGATTGATCAAGATATTAATAGGTGTTTGGCTTCAACAAAGAAGTTTTGGAGCTTTCACATGTAGATTTAAGAGCTCGAGCGTGAAGATTGCATCTAGCACTCAGTTGGAGTCAAACTCGTTGGACGTGTTTGGATCGAGCGGCTTGGAGAAGGAGCTCTATAAGAAGACTTCGGTTTGTTTAGATCTTATGTAAAGATTAGATAGTTTTGATATGACCAAGTTCACATGCACACACAAGTTTAAATGTTTGGTTTTGGTTTAACCGGTTTTGGATTTCGTATCAAAAATATAGATATATATCTTATATGTATATTAGATTCTATCCATATATAATATGCTTCTAAGTTATTTCAATATCATGTTTTTGTATTTGCATAATTTTTGGAGAAAACGATTTTTCATTTCAAAAATCCAAGTTTTGAAAAATACAGATTTTGTGTTTAAGTTAAATTTCAATATCACAAAAAATGGTTCAAATTGTTTATAATATGTGTTGATTTTTTATCACACGTGTTTAGTATTCAAATATCCTATAAAAACTTATTTTTATGGAATTTATGTGATTTTATGGGATTTAATTGATATTAAAAAGACAAGTTTTTCAATCTTCAAATCTCAGCTTGACTGCACTGGCGGTCGACCGAACGGTCGATCGGCCTAGCGGTCGGTCGACCGGCCCGATCGATTGATGTGCACAAGACGTGCACAAAGGCCAATCTATTTGCCCTACTCTCGGGTGGGGGTCGGTCAACCAGGCGGTCGACTGTTGGCTTTGGCCCGATCGACCGGGCGGTCAACCGGAGGCACAACGATCATAAAAATGACCGTTAGCAGGTCGACCGGGCGGTCGACCGGAAGGGCATTACTGCCCTTTCCTGGCTGCCAATGGGCAGATTTTTGAGAGGCTATATATATGCCTTTAACAAGATTTGAGAAGAGAAAAATTTCTATCTTTCAAGTGTTTTTCAGCAAGAGTTTTTATGGTTAAAAGATTTATTTTTATTTGTTTTTAAGGTGTTGGAAAATTCAAAGAAAAGAGAGTCTTTTGGGAATTGGTTTTTGATCTTGATTTCAATATCTATTTGGAGATTTTCCTAAGTGTTTTTCTTTGTTCCAAACACTTTATTTTCTCACACTTGAGCTATTTATCTGTCCGATCTATTAGGATCTTGTTTTTAGTGAGAAAATTGGTTTGTGGTTTAGTGAGACCACCATGAGTTGAAAACCTTCTTTTATTTAGGTTTGTTGTTATCCCTTTTGTGTAGAGGTGATTGTGGAGGTTGTGTTTTGATTGGTTGGTATCCCTATAAGTGTAGAGGTGATTATTGGAGTGTTGGCTAAGTGCCTTATCTCTCTAAGTGTAGAGGTGATTTAGGTTGATGTTTGGCTATGTGCCCATCCCTCTTAGTGTAGAGGTGATTTGTGTCGTGCCTTACCTCTTGCATAGAGGTTGTTGTTTGAGAGAGGAGTTGTGTACTCCAAATTTGTATTACCTAAATCCTCAGTGGAGTTTCCCTGTGTAGGAAGTCCTGTGTGGACGATTTAGTGAAAATTCTTCTGTGTGAAGGAGGGGACGTAGAGCAGTGACTCGAACCTCGAAACATATCTTTGTATTTATGATTGATCTACTATCTCTAACTCTCTCTTTTGTATTTTGCATTGCATCATATTGTTCATATTTTATATGCTTGATACTGTTTGTGTGCCATACTTATGTTGAATCAAGAGAGCTTCAAATAGCATCTCAACTCTTATTTAAGAAGAATCTAGAGGAGTTAGTCCAGAGCCATTCATCAGGAATTCGAATACACTCTTTGGTTACACTAAGTGTGTTGCAATTTAGTTTTTAATTCCTCATCATTTATCATTAGATTAGCCGTACACTTATTCACCCCCTCTAGGTGTACTTACAAGATGTCCATTTATCTTAAAGCCCTTGGTACACTTGTTTATCTTGCTACTACTAAAAAATTATATATTGTAAATGGTAATTATCTTGAGGCTAATACAAAAGCTATTCATGCTTTAAAGCAAAACCTAAAAGATGATTATTTAATCTTGATTCAGCTTTTGTAATATGTAATACTTTGATCTGTCTTGATGAATGAATGCCAAATGACAAGGAGAGAGATTCAGATGAAGGTAGTGACACTTCCAACATGTGTTATATGATCCAAGGGGATGACCCCTTGAGATAAACTCTGATTCTGAGATTGATGAAGATGATAAGATGTCTTATGATGAGCTTGCATTGTTTTATTAAAAACTTACTGAAAGATATGATGTTTTAAAAGTTGAAAACAAATTTTTGAAGAAAGAAAATATGTCTTTGTTAAATGAAATGTTTTTTTTTAAAAATCAAGTTTCCAATGAAAATATTTTTCAGAATTAAGTATTGTTTTGAAAGAAAATGAATTTATGAAAAGGAGAATATTTCCTTATCTTTAAAATTGACTGTTATTTTTGAAGGGAACGATTTTTTGAAAAACCAAGTTGATACTATTTCTAGAGAAAATGAAATTACTTTGAAAGAAATGATGTTTTATCTATTTCCTTTGAAAATTTTAAAAAAGATTTTGATTCCCATGCTTATTATGTTTTCATGCTAATATTGTTGTATCCTCTTCAATTGACAAGAATGAAATTCATGTTATGAAAAATATAATGGATTATTTGAGCCCAACTTTGAGCAATTATGCCATTATCATGATAGATTGGAATATTTGTTTCATAAGAAATATGTTTCACATATGTATGCACATCCTCCATGGCAAATACTACATGCATATCATGCTCACACTGATATGTATGTTAGAGTGTACACTTGAACACATTTTAGCTGCAAAGGTCATCTTATAAAATTTTATTATGATAGAATAAATATTTTCAATGCTAATGTTTGGGTTCGAAAAGGTACTAACCCTCAAGGACCCAAAAGGATTTGGGTACCAAAGACCACACCAGTTATTTTTTATGCAAGTGTGAGCTCTCACAAGGCATGAGGGGGTTGGTGCCTTATTGATAGATGTAGTTGGACTTGATAAACAAACCAATGGATGCATCATTATCAAAGAGTTTAAGTGGGAGGGCTACCTTGTTTTGGAAAAATAGAGATTGGTCTATCGGTGTTGGTAACTATCTCTATTTTCTATCTTTTATTTATGCTTTAAACTAGATCATTAGCATATCATAGTTTGCATGTTCTGTTTATGTGTTTAGATGAAATTTTTTGTTAAAACTTGTGATATACTTATATAGTTTTTGAGATACACTCTTGATTTTGTGCCAAATTAGATTCATATCCTTTGTGCACTCAATTCTTGTTTAGCTATGTGTGTATATCCTAGTTTTGATGATTTTTGCAATTATATTTATACTCTTTTCTAAATGCAGTTTTGAATCATTCTTTACATTTGGTATTTTAAAACTATTTTCAAATACTTATTTTTTAAAAATGGCACCCTTGGTAGGAAGTTGGTTGGGTGATCGTACCTTGTACATACCTAAATGACTATCCTTTGACATGTGCATGTAAGTAGGTAATTTTTAATGAGTTATATCATAATTGTCATGATATTTAATTTTTGTATACACATTCTTTTTTATCTATATATATGCTCTAAATTGTGAATGATATCAATTGGCATACATACATATATATGATCCATTGTGCATATTTAACAATGTTCATATATATTTTTTATAGCACAATTGATTTAATGCTAAGCTCATATTCTTTTCAAATTGGTATTATAAATTGGTATTATTTCTTAAGCTTGTGCATTGGTTTTGTGATTATCTCAAAAGAGGGAGAAATTCCTTGTTTTATATTTCTATTGGTATCTTTATCTTTCTTGAGAAAAATATTTTTTTTTAGCAAATGTTCATATTTTCAATTGGTATCAATTATTACAATTGGTATCTATATTTTAAATTGTTTTACTAATTGGTATCCATGTTTATCCATTTGATTTCAATTGATAATCTTTTAATTGGTATCATGCTACATTTTTAATTAACATCCTTTGCATGATTTTCAATTGATTCTCATTTGTATTCATTTATTTAAAATTTACAATTGATATTTATATTTATTTTTCAAATTTATGTATCTATGTTTATTTTCAATTGATTTATCAAAAAATTTCAATTGGTATATATTGCTTATATGCAAGGAGAGTTAACTTAACGTCTTTCTATATGTAAATTTATGACGAGTGTATTGTATAAAGAAGAGTTTGATCTCTCTTCTCTATATCATACACGTGTGTAGAGAGAGCTTAATATCTCTGTCTATACATTGTATAGTATGCTTATATGGGTTAGGGTCTCATCATCCCTCCACTACGTAATGCATGTATGCAGAAGGAGTTAACTTAACGTCTCTCTTCTTTATAGATTTATATTGCATATAAATTTACTATGCTTTGTTTACCCCTTTGTTGATGAATTGAAAAAAAAAACGGGGAGAATTTATAGAGTTTTTATATGCATGTTATGTTTTATGTTTATGCATATGTGTAAGATATGAATGATATGATGTATTGTTTATGAGTTTCATTAAATATATTGTTGTTTATTTGCTATGCATGAGTTAAGGTGGATCTTTGAAAAAAATTTCACTAATCCATTCATATATAACTCCATGAGTTTTGTCTGAAAGTCCACCCAGATGGGGGGTGGTGAATAGGTGTATGGCTAATCTAATGACAAATAACGCGGAATTAAAAACTAGTTGCAACACACTTAGTTAACCAAAGAGTGTAGCCGAATTCCCGGTGAAGGGCTCTGAACTATCTCCTCTAAATTCCTCTAAATAAGAGTTGAGTTGTTATATGAAGCTCTCTTGGTTTAACACAAGTATGGCACACAAACAAACTAAGCATATATGAATGATATGACACTATGAATCAATGCAACGTAAATAAGAGAGAGAGTTAGAGATAGTGGATCAAACACAAACACAAGGATATGTTTCGAGGTTCGAGCACCCAACTCTACGTCCCCGCCTTCACACAGAAGGATTTTCACTATAGCGTCCACACAGGACTTTCTACACAGGGAAGCTCCACTGAGGATTTGGACAAATATAACTTGAGAGTACTCAACTCCTCTCTCAACAAATACAACCTCTCACTAGAGGTAAGGCACAACACAAATCACTTCTACACTTACAGGGATGGGCACTTAGCCAAACAACAATCAACCTCTCACTAGAGGGATAAGGCACAAAGCCACAACTCCACCTCTTTACTAAGAGGGAACACAACTTCTACAATCACCTCTCACTAGAGGGATATCAACACAATCACCTCTCACTAGAGGGATATCACAAAGTATGAAAGATTTACAACTCTTTGTGGTATCAATAACCACAAAACAATTTTCTCACAAAATAGATCCTAATAGATAGGATAGATATGATAGCTCAAGTGTGAGAAAAACAAAGAGTTTGAAAATCAATAATCACAAAGAAAAACTCTTGGGGAAACTTCTAGAATAGCTATAGAAATGAAGATAAAAAATCAATCCCAAAGACTTCTCTTTTTCTTTGATTTTTTTCAACCCTTTAAAACAAATGAAGATCAAATATTTTGGCACAAAAACTCTTTTAAAAGTTTGCTGAACGATAGAAAATTTAGCTCTTAAAATTCTTAGTGAAATCTGCCAAAGAATGGGGTATTTATAACTCATAAACAATTCTGCCCGTTGGCAGCAGGAAAGGGCATTTTGCCCTTCCGATCGATCGGCTAACGATCATTTTTATGACTGTTGTGCCACCAGTTGATCACCTGGTCGATCGGGCCTGGAACCAGAGAGCAACGGCTCTCTAGCCGGTCGATCGGAACTGGATACAGAGAGCAGACTCTCTGTCGGTCGACCGGGCCATTTCTAGAGAGCAGAGATCTCTGGCCGGTCGACCGCCCGGTCGACCGGCCTACTAATCCATGGTTGCGTGCATGTCGGTCGACTGGACCAGTCAACAGACTTCTGCTTCTGTCGACCGGACAGCCAGGTCCAACTTTTTAGGGATTGAAAACTTTTCTTTTTATTATCAAATAAATCACATAAAATCACATAAATTTCACAAAAATCAGTTCTTATTATATCTTTGAAATACAAACATGTTTGACTAAAATTCAACACATATTATAAATAATATTAACCATTTTTGTGTTCTTGAAATTTTGCCTTAAAACCAAAAACCGTATTTTTCAAAATTTGAATTTTTGAAATGGAAAACCGTTTTCTCCAAAATTTATGTAAATTAAGAAACATGATATTGAAATAACTTTGAAGCATATTGTATATGGATAGAATCTAATATACATGAAAAGATATCTATCTATGTTTTTGACAAGAATTATGAAGCCGGTTAAACCGAAAACCAAAAACCAATAAACTTAAAACATGTGTGTGTATTGTGAACTTGAGCATACCAATACTATCTAATCTTTACCTATGATCTAAACAAGACTATACTAAACAAACTGAGATCTTCTTGTAGAACTCCGTCTCCAAGTTGACTCGATCCAAACACGATCCAACGAGCTTGACTCCAACCGAGTACTAGATGCGATCTTGACGCTTGAGCTCTTGAATCAATATGTGAAAACTTCAAAACACCTTTGTTGAAGCTAATCACCTACTAATAACTTAATTAAATATCTAAAACTCAATATCACAAGATTATTAGTAAACTATAACTACATGAGTTAATCATCAAAACTAGAGTGAAGGGCCTCTAGGCCAACAATCTTCCCCTTTTTGATGATGACAAAACTCATAGAGTTATATATGCATGGATTAAAGTTAAGCTTCATAGAAGCTCCCCCTTAACTTATGCTTAGCAATAAACAATAAAGATATGCAATGAATGCTCAACATAAACATGCATAAACATGCATAATAAACATATATGCATAACATGCATATAAGAAAACAAATGCTCTTTATACCAATTGTAAAACATTCAAAACAAATGTTCTTATACCCATTGTAAAAACAATGAAGTAAACATGCTCTTGATATCAATTGTAAAAGTAAACATAAAGTAAACATGCATATAAACAACATGCATATAAACTCCAAATATATCTTCCCCCCTTTTTGTTAATTCATCAACAAAGGGGTGCAAAATAAACTCAAAGGAAATTTTCTTCTTTTTGTCAAAACAAATAGGTAAGCCAAATTATGATACCAATAAAAAATGAGATAATGTATGTTATTGATACCAATTGAAACAAATATATGTTGTAAATCGTGATACCAATAGTAAATATTAGTACCAATTGAAAATACTTTATAACTTTGATACCAATTTGAGAGATATATATATATATATATATATATATATATATATATATATATATATATATATATATATATATATATATATGAGTATTGATACCAATTGAAAGTAAAAATCAATTTTTTTTGAGGTAAACACAACTTATTTCAATATGGATACCAATATAAAATGAAGCATGATACCAATTGAAAAACATAAACCAATCTTTTTGGTTAAACACTAAAATCATTTTACAATAAAGATACAAAATAGAGAATAATATCAATTTAATATTTTTGATACCAATATTGAAAATGAAACATATATTAATTGAAAATAATTTACACTTTTGATACCAATTGAAAATATTTTTCATTAGAAGCATAGGAAACCAATTGAAAACTAAGATTTCAATTTCATTTTTTAACATAAAGAGTGGGAGTAAGATACCAATTGTAAACAAAACCGATTGAAAAGTAAAACATGAATTTTCTCCCCCTTTATGAAATACTATTGAAAATGATGCATAAGCTTGTATAAGATATCAATTGAAAAATAATTGTCATTAAAGACTAAATCAAGCTTAGCATAACAAAATTTGTGCTCTAAGATATAAAGATATAGTAAGCACAATCAAAACACATATATATGTATGAAAAATGTAAATACCAATCTAAATTGATACTATTTAAAATTGAAGCATACATATATAGAAACAATATGAGTATACAAAATAAATGTCAATTGTGATACCAATTGAAAACTCAATGAGGGTCAAGTGTATAACTCATAAAGACCTCCCTATCCTACACATGTTTAAATAGATTTTCAATTTGAGCATACAAGGCATGATCACCCATCCAGCCACCCAGAGAAAAGTAAAGGTTTTCAAAAATAAGTTTGAAAATAAGTTTAGCATATTTGAAAACTCTACCAAAATGAAGAATATGAACTAGTTTAAAATAGTTTGAAATAACTAGTGATAGATTCTTCAAAACATGAAACTAAGTCATATAATTCATGAAGCATGCATTCAACACAAAATTGACACTCAAGATATAGAAAGCTCAACAAAGTACTCATAAAACAAGGTAATGAGTAAACATAATTAAAGTGAGTGTACAAGAGTCATGTGAAAAGCATAATCATGAATGTAGGTAATGAAGCTCATATGAAGCTCCTTAAAACAAATGAAAATCTAGTTTTCATCAAAATAATACTAACTCCAAGGCATATGTATGTTTAGTCTAAACTAGAAGTATACATAAATATTCAAACACAATTGAGTCCATAAAGAAATTTTGCATGAAAGGCAAATGACTCAAGGTTATACATGTATATCCAATAGTTTTGACAAAATTAACATATACATAAAGTTAAACATATCATCATGAAAAACATGTCCAAAAATAAGGAATACAAGTTGAAATGCATGAATCATCAAAATTAGGCTATACTAGCACATCTAATGAGTACAAATAAGCAATCGAGTCCAAACATATAATAATCTATTTGTGGCTCACTAGTTGTATAAGTATATGCACAAGTTTTAATGAAAGGTTACATTTAAACATGTAATCAAAACATGAAGAATAAAACAAAATATAAACTAATATGATCATTAAGTAAATGCACATGTCTTAGACTAGAATATACAACATAGCTAAACTAAAGTGAGAACACAAAGATATAAATCCATATAAACATGGGTGTATCTCAATTACTAGTTATGTATGTCACAAGTCTAATCATCATGGTATTTAAAGTAATAATCATGAAAACATGACATGATAAAAAATCAATAATATAAAAGCATGTAAACATAAATGGGAGTTAGAGATCGTTACCAAAATCATGAAGGCAAACTCTAGGCTTCAAACCATGGTGGTCCCCCACCAAACTCCCCTTGAAAGTGATGCATCCAAAATAGTCATCGTTTAGCTCGGAATGCATCCACCTCAAGGCACCAATACCCTCACGTTAAGTGAGAGCCCACACCTATATCAAATAAAATAGGAGTGGCTTTTGGTACCCATACTCTTTTGGGTCCATGAGAGTTAGCTCCTTTCCTAACCCAAACAAATCTATTTGTAAAATTTGAATCATTTATTCTATCAAAGCAAAATTTTACAAGGTGGCCCTTACGTCCACAATGTGTATAAGTGTACATATGAGCATACATTGTGTTATGTGTATGAACGTGGGAAGCATGTGTATGCCATGTATGGTGTGCATGCATAGGTGGAACATGTTTCTTGCGAAACATGGATTCCAAACGCGTGTGGTTCAAAGCACATTGGCTCAAAATAGAGCCCAAATAGTCAACATTCTTCTTCAATGTATTTATATCATTTTCAATGTTAGAAGAAGAGGTGGTGCATGCGTTGAAAACAATAGAATGTGAAGCTACATTAGCATGATAAACATGTGAGTCAATGTCATTTTTCAAAGAGATATTTTTCTTTGAAACCAAATCCAATTCTTTTGAATTAGAAGCAATTTTATTTTTCAAAATATCATTTTTTTTAAAGTAAAATCAAGTTTTGAAGACAAGATCTTATTTTTCTTCAAAACATCATTACAATCATTTTTATTTTTCAAAATTTTGTTTTCATTAAGTGCAAGTTCAAGTTGGGATTTCAATGAGTCACGTTCATTTGAAATCTCAACCTTCTCTTGCAAAGCAACATCAAGTTTAGAAGACAAATTTTTATTTTCTTCTTTTAAAGCACAACTTTTCTTTTTCAAAAGTTTATATTTTTCTAACAATTTTTTACAAACAATGAATAATTCTTCATTCAAAGCATCGGCATCAACTAAATCATCACCGGAAAAACTAGTACAATCATCTAGTTGTGTTTCTGAGTTTACCTTAAGGGAGTTATTCTCTTGGATCATGTAGTAAGCTTGTTCGGATTCACCCTCATTAGATTCCTTCTCCATAATGTTTGGCGTTTGAAGCTCAGGAGAGGTCAAAATGTTCCATACTGCAAAAGCGAAATCACAATGAGAAACCATACATAAATATTCTTTGCTTAATGTGCTCCTAAGTGCCTCAAGGGCTTGTGCATTTGCCTCTATATGCTTGCTATTACCAAGATAGGATTTCTTGGTAGCGACAAGGAAAACATGCATCCTAGGGTTTTTAGGTACATGGACATCCTAACATTCCAAACAACAAAGTTGAAAGTATCATACATGGGAGGGGTCATGAAGTCCATGAGTGAGTGTAAACAAATAAGTGTGCAAATGTAAATATTAGATTAGCAACCAAGATCTCACTCTTAGGTGGTTAAACCTAATATTAGGAGCGTAAGCTCTGATACCAATTGAAAGTATACCTAGAGGGGGTAAATAGGTGTATGGCTAATCTAATGACAAATAATGCGAAATTAAAAACTAATTGCAACACTTAGTGTAACCTAAGAGTGTAGCCGAATTCCCGGTAAAGGGCTTTGGACTATCTCCTCTAAATTCCTCTAAATAAGAGTTGAGGTGGTATATGAAGCTCTCTTGGTTTAACACAAGTATGGCACACAAACAAACCAAGCATATATGAATGATATAACACTATGAATCAATGCAAGGTAAATAAGAGAGAGTTAGAGATAGTGGATCAAACGCAAACACAAGGATATGTTTCGAGGTTCAAGCACCCAGCTCTACGTCCCCGCCTTTACACAGAAGGATTTCCACTATAGCGTCCACACAGGACTTCTCACACAGGGAACCTCCACTGAGGATTTGGGCAAATACAACTTGGGAGTGCTCAACTCCTCTCTCAATAAATACAACCTCTCACTAGAGGTAAGACACAACACAAATCACCTCTACACTTACAGGGATGGGCACTTAGCCAAACAATAATCAACCTCTCACTAGAGGGATAAGGCACAAAGCCACAACTCCACCTCTTCACTAAGAGGGAACACAACTTCTACAATCACCTCTCACTAGAGGGATATCAACACAATCACCTCTTACTAGAGGGATATCACAAAGTATGGAAGGTTTACAACTCTTGGTGGTATCAACAACCGCAAACTAATTTTCCCACAAAATAGATCCTAATTGATAGGATAGATATGATAGCTCAAGTGTGAGAAAAACAAAGAATTTGAAAATTAAAATCACAAAGAAAAACTCTTGGGAAAACTTCTAGAATAGCTATAGAAATGAAGATCAAAAACCAATCCCAAAGACTTCTCTTTTTCTTTGATTTTTCCAACCCTTTAAAACAAATGAAGATCAAATCTTTTGGCACAAAAACTCTTTTAAAAACTTGCTGAAAGATAGAAAATTTAGCTCTTAAAATTCTTAGTGAAATCAGCTAAGGAATGTGGTATTATAACCCATAAACAATTCTGCCCGTTGCAGCAGGAAAGGGCATTTTTGCCCTTCCGGTCGACCGGTGGTCGACCGGCCAATAGTCATTTTTATGACCATTGTGCCACCGGTCGACCGCCCGGTCAACCGGGCCTAGACTAGAGAGCAGACTCTCTGCCGGTCAATCGCCCGGTCGACCGGGGCCATTTCCAGAGAGCAGAGCTCTCTGGATGGACCAGCCTACCAGCCTATGGCTCGTGCATGTCTGTGCACATCGGTCGACCGACTTCTGCCTCGGTCGGTCGGTCCGGTCGACCGAAGATAGCTGGGTCCAACTTTTTTGGGATTGAAAACTTGTCTTTTTATTATCAAATAAATCTCATAAAATCACATAAATTTCACAAAAATCAGTTCTTATTATATCTTTGAAATACAAATACTTGTGACTAAAATTCAACACATATTATAAACAATATGAACAATTTTTGTGTTCTTAAAATTTTGCCTTAAACCAAAAACCGTATTTTTCAAAACTTGAATTTTTGAAATGGAAAACCGTTTTCTCCAAAACTCATGTAAATTAAAAAACATGATATTGAAATAACTTTGAAGCATATTGTATATGGATAAAATCCAGTATACATGAAAAGATATCTATCTATGTTTTTGACAAGAATTCCGAAGCCGGTTAAACCGAAAACCAAAAACCAAAACCAATAAACTTAAAACATGTGTGTATTGTGAACTTGAGCATACCAATACTATCTAATCTTTACATATGATCTAAACAAGACTATACTAAACAAACCGATGTCTTCTTGTAGAACTCCTTCTCCAAGTTGACTCGATCCAAACACGATCCAACGATCTTGACTCCAACAGAGTAGTAGATGCGATCTTGACACTTGAGCTCTTGAATCAACATGTGAAAGCTTCAAAACACCTTTGTTGAAGCTAATCACCTAATAATAACTTGATCAAATATCTGAAACTCAGTATCACAAGATTATTCGTAAACTATAACTACATGAGTTAATCATCATCAAAACTCATCAAAACTAGAGTGAAGGGCCTCTGGGCCAACATTGTCATCATAAAAAATGGGGAGATTATTAGCCCAAAGGTCCATCACTCTCGTTTTGATGATGATTAACTCATCTCGTTTTAACACTAATAATCTTGTGGTATTTAACTTTCATATATTCAATCAAGACCTTAATTGGTGTTTAGTTTCAGCAAAAGAATCAAAGTCAAGTTTTGAGGTAACACATGGTGATTCAAGAGCTCAAGTATAATGAACACATCAAGTACTTAAGAAGGAGTCTACCCTGAAGAATCAGTTTAGATCAAGTCAGGATAAAGAAAAAGATTTTCAAGAAGATTAAGTTAAGAGTTTGTAAGTTTAGAATTTATGTTAAAATATAGATTAGTTTTGATAGCTCAAGCTTACACAAACACACAAAAGTTTGATGTTGATTTTTAAAGTATAAAAGATTTGGTTTTTGGTTTAACCTGCATTTGGTTTCATGAATAGATTTCATATAAAACAAGTTCACATTGGTTTATATGTGCATTGAATTTCATTCATGCACACTGGTGCTTCTATTTATTTAATAAACTTATTTTGATGAGTTGATTTCTTAAGTTTAAGTTTATTTTATAACAAAGTTATTTTTTCTTTAAAATAAATTGATAAAAATAAGTTTACATCATTTTATATGTGTATTAGATTCTAACCATATACATTGGACTTCAATTGAGTTTCAATAACTTGTTTTTGTATTTATACAAGTTTGTGGAAAAAACTAGATTTCCATTTAAAAGTTTAGATTTTGAAAAATACGGTTTCATTTTTAAGATTGAAATTATTTATCCCAAAAATAAGTTCTCATGTTTGTAGTATGTGTTATTTTGTTATCATATATATTTGTACTCTAATTTATTTACATGAACTTATTTTTGTAGAATTTATTGAGATATAATTGGATTTAAAAAATATTTCAAATAACAAAATATAGTTTTGGAGTTGAGCCCAGTTGACCGCCCAGTTGACCAAAAGTGAACATGTCTAAGGGTTGTGCATGTCAGTCGATCGATCAGTCGACCGTTAGGGACTAGTGCTATCTGTTTTATTCCAATCGATCAGTCGGTCGACTGCTAAAAAGCTTTACTCTTTGAATGTTGGGTGCAGTTGATCACGTCGTCGATTGGCAACCCCAACAGTCATATTTTTTACCATGGATGGTCGATCGACAAGCCTATCTGGCAAGAAATTTGACCCTAATGACTAATTTTTCTTGGGGATATATATTGGGATATTTGGCTTTGGTTTTTGCAAGAGTTTATCTACAAGTTTTGCAAGTGCTTTGTTACCTACTTGCAACAGAGTTTTTCAATAGTTTTTAGGCTTCAAATCTATATCTTTATCGTTTTTATTTCAAGTACTTCAAAGTTTTGGAAAATTAAAAAAATAAGTTTTTGGGAAATACAAGTTTTGCTCTTCAAGTTTCTTTATATTAAAGAAGTTTTCCTAATTGTTTTCTAAAGAACTACATTTTCAAAATTTTTGTTTTCTCACAAGCTTCAGCTTTCATCTCCAAATCTATCCTTTAGGATCTTGTATTATAAGATTTCTCGTTTGTGATTTTTGTGATCACTAAGTGTCTTAAACCATTTTCATTGCTTTGTGCTACATTTTTGTGCAGAGGTGTATTTGGCTTTGTGCCCACCTCTTATATAGAGATTTATTAGCTTTGTGCCCTCTTTTTGTATAGGGGATTGTTTTTTGTTTGGAGTTTCTTTGTGGAGATCATTTTAGACGAAGGCGAGGACGTAGAGGTTGGTACTCGAACCTCGAAACATATCTTGTGTTTCCGTTTGGCTATCTCTCAACTCTACTTTCATTTGTATCTTGCATTACTCTTATTGATCATTTATATACATGCTTGATATTGTTTATATGTGTTGTGGGTAATTTTCTAAAGAATTAATTCACGCACCAAATTATGATGAAGGATTAAATAAATCTCAGAGAAGGAAACACAAACACAACGAATTAAGTGGAAACCTGAATGGGAGAAAATCATGAAAGGAGAAAGAAAAATCCACTGTAACAATAGCGATTACAGTGGCATTCTCTGGTCTGCTAGGGTTTCTTAGATCAAACCCTTTCTACATTGGAAGGGCTCTCCCATTTATACAAGTCTTGTCTGTTAGATAAGATTATGGATATAATCATGTTTAAATACTTGACCACTTATCATGGAGGCGGTTAAAGCTAAACATCCAGTTTGAACCGATCGAGTGAGAGTCCAGCTTTATCTAGTAGTCTTCATCCAGTTATAGGCATGGTTGATCTGTTCCCTGGCTGCAACTATTGAGTTCAAATGAAGATTTGGCATATAGATAGGGATACTTGTAACTATTTTTACCCTTTCTTCTAACCACCAGAACTGCTTGGAATTTGAGTTGAGTAAGGACTCGCCTAAAAGTTCTGGAAGTGGCCATATGTCACTCTCCTGTTTGGTGCCGGATGGACACATGGCATGATCTTGAAGAGGCTGAAAGCTGATCACTATAGATGCCCCTCTGTTTTCCTCTTTTCGAAGGAGGTTAAGAGTATTCCCTCAGGAACTATGAGTTCCCAAAAACTCTTAGAGATAAAGAGGTCAGAGATGGTGTAGGTAACTCTATGCTTAGACTCGGGTCAATTTGTTGCCGCTTCAGCTCTTACCTCGTAGTGACATGCGTGGCTAAACAGGCTAACAGAGCCTTCAATGCGCATCCTATCCATAGTCACGCTAGTCAATTAACTACTCCCTTTCGAGGAGTTGAGATGTTCGAGGAGGGTGTGGTGTATCCAGAGCGTCAGTTTGAATCAGATCTATTGTGAAACATGTAGGCAATCTGAACGGTTAGCTTTTGGACTTCTTCTGCTTCTATAAATAGGGAGAAACTCTTCAGTAGAGATCTGAGCTATTTCTTGAAAGTTCCTTGCTGCTAAAATCTTTCATCGTTCTGCGAGTGATAATTCTCCTTTCTTCTTCATTCGGTGGAGGAAGGAGAGGTAGAGGATGGCGATGGTTATCGCGCTCCTAATGCTTAGGAGTCTGTTTGTCAAGGAGTATCAACTTTCATGATGGGCTCATCAAGGAGTTTTGGCTCTCTTAATGAGGCCCAGCTACTTAGAGGGATAGGGAATGCTCCAGTTTTTGCCTAGTCTGCAAGTCTAGACTCTGACCCGAGCAGACTAGGTAGGGTTGGGGCCTGACCCTCTTTTCTTTCCTTGCAGCGAACATAGAGCAGGAAGCATAAGGGAATTTGATGTCAGTTTCGGTCTTTGAGGCCGGCCATCTGTACTCTTATGAGGTGTCACTACCTTGTCGGCCACCGCTACCATGTTATGATTTAGGCCTTGATATCCTTCTCGTCTTGCGGGATTCAATCTTCGGTTTGAGGTGAGATCTCCTTGCTAGTGTCTTCCAGAGAGTTCTTAGTTTCATTGCCATCCCAACCATGATGGATTTGTTGGCCCAAAGGCCTTCCACTCTAGTTTTGATGATGATCAACTCATGAAGTTATGTTTACTAATATTCTTGTGATTCTAAGTTTCAGATCTTTAGCAAGATATTAGTTGGGTGATAGCTTCAACAAGAGGTGTTTGGAAGCTTCACAAGTTAGTCCAGGGCTCAAGCATCAAGATCACACCTTGCCTAGCTCATGGATGGAGTTTGTGGATCGAGTCAACTTGAAGATGACGATCGTCAAGAAGACTTAGGTATCCATAGTTTAGTTTAGTGTGTTTTAGATCCATTTGTAAAGCTTAGTATAGTTGATTTTCTCAAGTGCACAATACACACACATTTCATGTTTTTGATTGAATCGGTTTTGGATTTCAAATACATGTATCGGGTTTTGGATTTGAACCAGTTTTAGTTCTACTGATCTGCTTGACACCCTTCTATAGTTATTATCATAACTTTTTATTTTTATATTCAAATAACATGATTTAACTTGCATTTAAAAGATAGCTTTCAGATCTAAATTTCTTATTTAATAACCATTTTCAGATTCTAATTTTATAGTTGTCAAATATTGGGTTGAAGTCTGTTCTTATTCTAAAAACAGTTTACAGTTTCTGATTTGATACCTTTTAGTATTTTATTGATAACTTTCAATTCTGAATTGATATTGATTTGATTTAAGTTGCATTAGAAAGAAGACTTCAATATATACAACTTCATCCTATATACTTATTCCCAAATTCGAACGTTTTAGACCTCAAAAATATGCTCCAATCTGACCTATTTTGTTGCCTGCTAGGCTGGGCCGGTCGACAAGTCCGGTCGACCGGGACAAGCGGACGGTCGACCGGCCGGTCGACCGGACGTGCATGAAACCGTGCACGTTGGCTGTTTTTGTAGACGGTCGACCGTGCGGTCGACCGACTGTTAGCAGATTGGTCTCTGTTTGTCTGGGTCGACCGCCAGGTCGACCGGCAGCTGTCAACGGCTATTTTTTTGACCGTTGGACGGTCGACCGCGCGGTCGACCGCCAGGCCTGTCAGGCTGCCACATCAGCCTAACGGCTAGTTTTCTGTTTGGCCTATATAAACCCCATTCCTTTGGGATTTTGGCTAAGATTTTTACAAGAGAAAAATTCCAGTTTCCATAGTGTTTTATACTGTTTTCAAAAGAGTTTTTAAAGCTTAAAGATTTCATCTTTATTGTTTTTCAAGGGTTTTGGAAAATCAAAGAAAACTAGGTTTTTGGGATATTGCTTTGGTTTGTTATTTCTATCATCTACAAGAGATTTCCCAAGTAGTTTTTCTTTGTTATTTGTTCTTCCAAAAACACCTTGATTCCACACTCGAGCTATCTTCTATCCTAATCTATTAGGATCTATTGTTTGTGGAAAAGAGAAAAAGGAAAGAGGTTTGTGGTTGAGATAGACCACTTATTGTAAACCCTTGATTTCTTGTGTTGCTCCCTCTTTGGTAGAGGTGGAGATTGTTGTTTACTCCCTCTTGGTGAGGTGGAGTTGGTGGTTGGTTGTAAACCTCTTCGGTAGAGGTGTTTGTTGGTTGTTGTTGGTTAACCCCTCGGTTGTGAGGTGGTTGTTTGAGAGAGGAGTTTTGTACTCCTAGTGTTGTAACAAATCCTCTTTGGTAGAGGTTCCCTCGGTGGGAGATAGTGGATTAGAAATCCTTCACGGTGGTGAAGGCGGGGATGTAGAGCTAGGGGCTCGAACCTCGAAACATATTTGTGCCTTTGCGATTGATCCATTGTCTCTCATCTCTCTCTCTTTACTTTGTGCAAAGCATCATTCTTATTGTCATCCATATCATACATTGCTTGCATTGCACCTTGCATATTATTCATATTGCGATATCTTGTCTATGCTTGGTTGTTTGTGTGCATCACTTATACTCATCCAACAAGAGCTTCACATAGCGCCTCAACCCATTTCAAGGGGAATCAAGAGGAGTTAGTCCAGAGCCCTTCACGGGGAATTCGGCTACACATGTTGTATTGTATTAAGTGAGTTGCATTATTTGCATTAGCTTCCGCATTTAGAGCTTTTAGTTTCTAGATTAGCACTTACACCTATTCACCCCCCCTCTAGGTGTACTTTCAATTGATATCAGAGCTAGTGCTCCTGATACTTAGGCTTAACATCCTAGGAGTGAGATCCATTGATTGCTAATCTTGTTTGCATTTGTTTGCTTGTTTGCACACATATAGTTTACCATGGACTTCATGACCCCACCTAGTTTTGACCCTTCCAACATTGATATTTGGAAGTATAGGATGTCCATGTATTTGAAGACCCTAGGTTTACATGTCTTTCTTGCCGCTACCAAGAAATGCTATCTTGGTAATGGTGATCATATAGGGGCCAATGCTCAAGCCCTTGAGGCTATTAGAAGCACATTAAATAAAGAATATCTTTTACGTGTTTCTAACTTTGATTCCGCCTTTGCAGTATGGAATATGTTGACAACCACAACCACCACCTCCGAGCTTCAATTGCCGATCCAACAAGAAGAGGAATCTAGTGGAGAATCCGAACCACAATGCTTCATGGTCCAAGGGAATGACTCCCTTGAGGTACAATCGGAAACTCTATTAGATAGTGATGATTGCTCTAGTTCTTCTAATGATCATATTGATGCCCATGCTTTGAATGAAGAACTATCTATTGTATGTGAAAAATTGATTGAAAAATATAAGCTTTTGAAAAAGAAAAGTCTAGATATTGAAAAAGAAAATAATTGTTTGCATACTAGACTTAACAATGTTTTGCAAGAGAAGGTTGAGGTTTCTAATGAAAGGGATTCATTAAAATCTCAACTAGACCTTGCCTTAAAAGAAAACGAATTTTTAAAATCTAAAAATGATTGTGGAACACTTTTGAAGAAAAATGAAACTTTAACTTCAAAAGTTGAATTTGTTTTAAAAGAGAATGTTGCTTTGAAAAATAAAATTATTTCTATTTCAAATGATTTAAATGATTGCTTAAAGAAAAATGATGTTTTGCAAAATAAGATTGTTGCACATGTTTGCCATGCTAGTGTAGCCTCTTCATCTAGTCTACCTAATGCATGTACCTCTTCTTCAAAAATTAATGATGATATTTGTTTGCTTAAGAAGAGTGTAGATTGTTTGGGCTCCACTTTGAGCCAATGTGCCATGAACCATACACGCTTGGAATCCTTGGTTCGAAAGAAACAAGTTCCATCTTTTCATGCACACCCTCCACGGCATACACATGCTCCTCACGGACACCATCACACGTATGCTCATGTGTACACTTGTACACATTGTGGACGTAAGGGTCATCTTGCTAGATTTTGTTATGATAGATTACATACTCCAAATTTAGCAAAGAATTTTGTTTGGGTTAGAAATGAGACTAACCCCCATGGACCCAAAAGGCAATGGGTACCAAAGACCACCCCTAGAGTTTTTGATGTAGGTGTGGGCTCTCACATGACGTGAGAGTGATGGCACCTTGGAGTGGATGCGTTCCGAGCTTCATGGAAATCAATTGGATGCATCACTTTCAAGGGAAGTTTGGTGGAAAGGACCACCATGTTTTGGAGACAAAGAGAGTTGCCTTCTAGGTTTTGGTAACAATTTCTAACTCCTTATTATTGTTTACATGCTTTCATATTCATTTGTTTTATAGCATGTTTTCATTGTCTATGGATTAGTATGTACATGCCATGTTTATTAGATCCTTGAAATACATGTATAGTATTTGAGACACACTTGCTTATATGAACCCATATTTAGTGTTCTCACCTTTTGTTTAGCTATAATGTACATCATGAATCTAATACATGTGAATTTACATAGTAATCATGTTTTAGTTTTATCATGTTGATTTTATCTTGTTTTGATGCTTAATATTTGAATATATGTTTAAGTGTTAGTTTTCATTAAGACTAGTTATATATTTGTACATAGAGTGGGCTCCAAATAAATCTATCTATGTTTGTGCTTGAATGCCTATTTGAACCCATTAGATGTGCTAGTATAGTCTAGTTTTGATGATTCATGCATTTTAAACTTGTATTCCTATTTTTGGATTTATTTGAAAGATCATGTGTTTCCAATTCATGTATACGTTTATTTTGCCAAACTTTAAGATATACATGTATAATCCTTGAGTCATTTGCTTTTCATGCAAATTTATATATATGGACTCAATTGTGTTTAAGGATATGTATGTATATTTATTGTGTTGACAATTTATACATATACCTTGAAATGAAATTTGTTAATGAAAATTTAGTTCTTCATGTTATTCATGTTTTCATGTATTTACGTTTTAACTTCATGTATATGTCAATCTAGTTCAAACTATTCTTATACATATACATTCCTTTTTGAGCCACGTGCCTTCATGCATATATCTTTGTGGACTCGTTATGTTTTGGATATGTATGTATACTTTAGTTTGTATTAGACATACATATGCCTTGAAGAATAAGTGGTTTAAATGTTTTTCATGTTTTCATGTTTAAAGGAATTTAATTGAACTTAATTGAAAAATTTTCATAATTGTGATCTACACATTTTATGTACACTCACATTTTTATTGATTACTCATGTTTAGTTTTTCATGAGACATATTTATGCTTCATTGACTTAGAGTGTTAACTATCATGTGAATTTCATATTTTATGAAAAATTATTTATTTTTA
This sequence comes from Agave tequilana, assembly GCA_038442645.1. NCBI lineage: Eukaryota > Viridiplantae > Streptophyta > Magnoliopsida > Asparagales > Asparagaceae > Agave > Agave tequilana. The sequence continues at coordinate 351,003 of JAVJIF010001051.1, read as the reverse complement.
TTCCTTGCTTGAAGGATTTCATACTAGTTAACAAAACTTTTAATTTTAACTAGTTCATATTCTTCGTTGTGATATGAGATATACACATGCTATTGTGGTTATTTCAATTGATATCATTGAACTCTTTCAATTGGTATCAATTTGATCCTTTTGTATACTCATAATTGTTAATTGTGTATGCATGCTCTCATTTTGTATCATCTATTGGTGATTGGTACTCATTTTTATTTCATACACATATACTTATTTTATTTTGTGCCTACTATATTCCTATATCTTAGAGCACAAATCTTGTTTATGCTAAGCTTAAAAATTTTTTTTTTTTCTAATGATTGATTTGTTTTCAATTGGTATCTTAACAAGCTTCTGCATATGTTTAGTTGGTATTTCATAAAGGGGGAGAAAACTTGATTTTGTCCTTCAATTGGTATTTGATTCCCACTCCCTTACTTTATGTTAAAAGAACATGTTTTATCGTTTCAAATTGGTATCATATGTTTAAAAGAACATGTTTTATTTGCTCGTTTAATCTTTGTTCATAAAAGAATATGTTTTGATATTGCTCTTACCCCTTTGTTGATGATTGACAAAAAGGGGGAGAAAGATTTTGAGTTTATAGAGTTTATATGCATGCTTACATTTTTGCATATATGATGTTTTAATTGGTATCTAGAACATGCTTTGTTTTCTATATTCCATTTGGTATCTGGAACCTTTATGGTTTATGCATTATCATTCATGCATATTATTGTTTATTTGTTCATGCATGAGTTAAGGGGGAGCTTCTTTGAAGCTTAACTTTAATCCATGCATATATAACTCCATGAGTTTTGTCATCATCAAAAAGGGGGAGATTGTTGGCCCAAAGGCCTTCCACTCTAGTTTTGATGATGATCAACTCATGAAGTTATGTTTACTAATATTCTTGTGATTCTAAGTTTCAGATCTTTAGCAAGATATTAGTTGGGTGATAGCTTCAACAAGAGGTGTTTGGAAGCTTCACAAGTTAGTCCAGGGCTCAAGCATCAAGATCACACCTTGCCTAGCTCATGGATGGAGTTTGTGGATCGAGTCAACTTGAAGATGAAGATCGTCAAGAAGACTTAGGTATCCATAGTTTAGTTTAGTGTGTTTTAGATCCATTTGTAAAGCTTAGTATAGTTGATATGCTCAAGTGCACAATACACACACATTTCATGTTTTTGATTGAATCGGTTTTGGATTTCAAATACATGTATCGGGTTTTGGATTTGAACCAGTTTTAGTTCTACTGATCTGCTTGACACCCTTCTATAGTTATTATCATAACTTTTTATTTTTATATTCAAATAACATGATTTAACTTGCATTCAAAAGATAACTTTCAGATCTAAATTTCTTATTTAATAACCATTTTCAGATTCTAATTTTATAGTTGTCAAATATTGGGTTGAAGTCTGTTCTTATTCTAAAAACAGTTTACAGTTTCTGATTTGATACCTTTTAGTATTTTATTGATAACTTTCAATTCTGAATTGATATTGATTTGATTTAAGTTGAATTAGAAAGAAGACTTCAATATCTACAACTTCATCCTATATACTTATTCCCAAATTCGAACATTTTAGACCTCAAAAATGTGCTCCAATCTGACCTATTTTGCTGCCTGCCAGGCTGGGCCGGTCGACAAGTCCGGTCGACCGGGACAAGCGGACGGTCGACCGGCCGGTCGACCGGACGTGCACGAAACCATGCACGTCGGCTGTTTTTGTAGACGGTCGACCGTGCGGTCGACCGACTGTTAGCAGATTGGTCTCTGTTTGTCTGGGTCGACCGCCAGGTCGACCGGCAGCTGTCAACGGCTATTTTTTTGACCGTTGGACGGTCGACCGCGCGGTCGACCGCCAGGCCTGTCAGGCTGCCACATCAGCCTAACGGCTAGTTTTCTGTTTGGCCTATATAAACCCCATTCCTTTGGGATTTTGGCTAAGGTTTTTACAAGAGAAAAATTCCAGTTTCCATAGTGTTTTATACTGTTTTCAAAAGAGTTTTTAAAGCTTAAAGATTTCATCTTTATTGTTTTTCAAGGGTTTTGGAAAATCAAAGAAAACTAGGTTTTTGGGATATTGCTTTGGTTTGTTATTTCTATCATCTACAAGAGATTTCCCAAGTAGTTTTTCTTTGTTATTTGTTCTTCCAAAAACACCTTGATTCCACACTTGAGCTATCTTATATCCTAATCTATTAGGATCTATTGTTTGTGGAAAAGAGAAAAAGGAAAGAGGTTTGTGGTTGAGATAGACCACTTATTGTAAACCCTTGATTTCTTGTGTTGCTCCCTCTTTGGTAGAGGTGGAGATTGTTGTTTACTCCCTCTTGATGAGGTGGAGTTGGTGGTTGGTTGTAAACCTCTTCGGTAGAGGTGTTTGTTGGTTGTTGTTGGTTAACCCCTCGGTTGTGAGGTGGTTGTTTGAGAGAGGAGTTTTGTACTCCTAGTGTTTTAACAAATCCTCTTTGGTAGAGGTTCCCTCGGTGGGAGATAGTGGATTAGAAATCCTTCACGGTGGTGAAGGCGGAGATGTAGAGCTAGGGGCTCGAACCTCGAAACATATTTGTGCCTTTGCGATTGATCCATTGTCTCTCATCTCTCTCTCTCTTTACTTTGTGCAAAGCATCATTCTTATTGTCATCCATATCATACATTGTTTGCATTGCACCTTGCATATTATTCATATTGCTATATCTTGTCTATGCTTGGTTGTTTGTGTGCATCACTTATACTCATCCAATAAGAGCTTCACATAGCGCCTCAACCCATTTCAAGGGGAATCAAGAGGAGTTAGTCCAGAGCCCTTCACGGGGAATTCGGCTACACTTGTTGTATTGTATTAAGTGAGTTGCATTATTTGCATTAGCTTCCGCATTTAGAGCTTTTAGTTTCTAGATTAGCACTTACACCTATTCACCCCCCCTCTAGGTGTACTTTCAGGATTGTTGTTTATGAGCTGTCTCTAGACATGTTAGGAGTGCAACAGAGGGTATACCTATTTTTTTCTCTCGGGTAGAAACATACTTGTAATAGGACTTGTATTATGCTTGTTAGATGTAATCATACTTGTAAGAGGATGGATGTAATCAATAATACTTTATAATAAAGCAAAGAATTTTTTTAATGACAATATTGTTTGGATCTTGCTTTGTTCATTGAGTATGATTTTGCATCCGCTTGGGGAGCTGTTTAGGTTTCTAATTGTTCAGGACAATTTGGAATATAGTTCTCGAATGGGGTTTTGCTCCCCCAAGACCTGTGAATGTTACATGAGTAGGAGAATCCCTAAGCTCTGAAGTAGTGTTGTCAGTTTGGCCATTGGGTATGACATGGGGTAGATTGTTGACTTCCTCAAGTGGCTGTCGGGGTAGATCCTATTGGTAGGCTAACTTTTAGCATCCGACATGGGAGAGCCTCCTCCCGAGAGGTCCCCATTAGGGCAAGGACCCATGTAGGTTGTGTGTCTTCTCTGGCGGGCAGCAGGGTACATCCCATTATAGGTTGGCCCAGAGCATCTAACATGGGAGAGTCTCCATCTTTCAAGAGGTTCTCTGAGGGGTCGTCGTTAGGGTGAAAACCCGTATAGGCTGTGGAATTGCTCAGGCAGCCATCAGAGTATATCCCACTATAGGCTGGCTCTGAGCATTCGGCATGGGTGAGCCTCTGTCTTTCAGGGGGCTCCCCGAGGGGTCGCGATCAGGGTGAGGACCCATGTATGATGTAAGACTGCTCGGGCAGCCATCAGGGGATATCCCATTATAGGCTGGCTTGAGCATCCGGCTGGGGCGAGCTTCCATCTTTCAGGGGGCTCCCCAAGGTGTCGTCATCCGGGTGAAGACCCATATAGGCTGTGGGACCTCTCGGGCAGCCGTCAGGATATATTCAATTATAGGTTGGCTCTGAGCATTCAGAATGGGCGAGCCTTCGTCTTTTAGGAGGCTCCCCGAGGGATCGCCGTTAGGGTGAAGACCCATATAAGCTAGGAGACTGGTTAGGCGGCCATCATGGTATATCCTATTATATACTAGCTTTGAACATCATGTATGAGCAAGCCTCCATCTTTCAGGAGGCTCCCTAAGGAGTCGCCATCATTGTGAAGACCCATATAGTCTGCGAGACTGCTCAGGCAGCCTTTGGGGTATATTCCATTATAGGTTGGTTCCAAGCATCTAACATGGGGCGAGCCTCTGTCTTTCAAAAAGCTCCCCGAGGGATAGCCATCAGGGTGAGGACCCATATAGGCTGCAAGACTGCTGGGCGACCATCAGAGTATATCCTATTATAGGCTGGCTCTGAGCATTCGGCATGGGCGAGCCAACGTCTTTTAGGAGGCTTCCTGAGGGATCACCGTCAGGTGAGGACCCATATAGTCTACAAGACTACCCGGGCACCATTAGGGTATATCCCATTATAGGCTGGTTCTGAGCATCCGACATGGAGAACCTCCATTTTTCAGGGCTCCCTGAGGGATCACCATCAGGATGAAGACCCATATAGGCTTCGAGACTGTTCAGGCGGCTATCAGGGTATATATTATTATAGGCTGGCTCCAAACATCCAGTATGGACGAGCTTCAATCTTTCAGGAGGCTTCTCGTAGGGTTGCTGTCAGGGTAAAAACCAATATAGGCTACGAGGAGTATGCTTGATATGCAGGGCAGGTATTAGGCTTTAGTGTAATGCAAATAAGGCAGCAAAAAAAGATCTTTTCATCGATGTTACATGGCTCAAGTGAAAAGAGTTCCATTGCTTTTTAAGTTAGTTCCCATCCTAGTCGGCTAAGGTGTACGACCCCTTGTCTCCCCGAGCAACAACGGTGTAGGGACACTCCTAGTTGGGTCCCAAGTTTCATTGATCCCTCGGTCACATAGTCTGAATCATGCTTTTCAAGACCAGGTCGCTGACTTGAAACTCCTATGAGTTCACCTTCTTGTGGTGAGCGGCCCGAATTTTGTGTTGATAGGCACGATGTAGATTTGGGCCTATTGTTGCATTTTCTCCTAGTGATCCAGCATCAAGCAAAGTAAAGCATCATTCTAGTCATGGAGCATTTCTTCCACTCTCAGTGTCGGTATGCTGATGTCGACCGAGGTGATCGCCTCTATTCCATATGCTAACAAGAAGAAGGTTTCTCCAGTTGGGACACGTTTGGTGGTCCTGTAGGCCTAGAGTACTCTGGAGAGTTTCTTTGCCCACTTACCTTTAGCTTTATCTACACTTTTGTACATTTTATCGAGGATTGTGCGGTTGCTGATTTCTGTATGTCCATTGCTTTGAAGATTAAGGTGAGGAGAATCGATGTGTTATTTTGTATTTGGCGCAAAAGTTGGCTACTTATGTGCTGGCAAATTTTGTTCCGTTGTTAGAGGTGATAGTGTGGGAGAGTCCGAAGTTGTACACTATGTTCTGTCAGAGAAACTTGACAATCTGCTACTCGTTGACTTTGGAGAGTGGTACTGCCTTAACCCATTTGGTGAAATAGTCTGTGGTGCCAGCAGGAATCACAGCTGAGACTGTGCTAGGGGAGTGGTCCAACCACAAACTGCCCACATGTCATGAAGGATCAAGGACTGCGCAAGGTGTAGAGGTCTGTGCTCGGCCTACTTTATACTTGAGTAAACCATTGACGTTGCAGGTACTTCTTCATGAACCCTTGGCATCGTCAAACATTTTGAGCCAGTAATCCCACTTGGTTGATGACTTTTTAGGAGAGGGAGCGTCCTCCCGCATGGTTCTTGTAGTCTTCATCGTGGATTTTCTGCATTACATTTTGAGCTTTGTTTGGCCGAAGACACCTCAAATACAGGTCATAGTGGAGCTCAGAGTATGATTTTTTGTATAACACATCTCGAGAAGTTTGTATTTGAGAGCCAAATGTTGGAGCTTCTGTGCCTATGTCCTATCATTGGGAAGTGTTCCAACTTTCAAGTAGGAGATAATGGGTTCCCTCCACCATGGCGAGGTATCAAGGCATAGGACTTCCCTAAATATTTGCTAGATTCTAGGGTAGGCGATGTGCTCTACGGGGATTTTTCGTATAAACTGGAACTCCTTGGCTGCCCCCAAGTTCGCGAAGTTGGCCTAAAGGTCCATCACTCTAGTTTTGAAGATGACTAACCATGTAGTGATAGTAATGATCTTATTGTGTCTAAATTTTAGATATTGATCAAGATCTTAGTTGATATTTAGCTTCACTAAAGACTCCGAGTCTGGTTTGAAGTTATCACGTGATGATTCAATAGCTCAAGCCAAAAGATCACATCAAGCACTCAAAATTGGAGTCTAGTTTGGAGAATAAAGTTTGGATCAAGTTTACTTGAAGAAGAAGATCTACAAGAAGATTTGAGTTTAGAGTTGGTGAGTTTAGATCTCTTGTAAAGAATAGATTTGTTTTGATTCCTTAAGCTTACAAACATACACAAAAGTTTAGTTTAAGTTTAATCGGTTCACGTTTCGTGTATTGGTTTATAAAACATATTTCATCAAAAATAAGTTCATATCATTTTGTTTGTGTATACATAGGCTGTTGAGCTTCAAATATATTTGAACAACTTGTTTTATATTATGAAGTCTTGGAAAAACTAGTTCATTTAAAGTTAGGTCTTCAGAAAATACGGTTTTGGTTTCCAGATTGAAATTCTTCGTCTCAAAAACAAGTTCACATATTTGTAATATGTTGTGATTTTTTATCACACATATTTATGCTCTATTTTATTTACATAAACTTATTTTTGTGAAATTTATGAGAATTTAATTGGGTTTTAAAAGATGTCTAAAAATACTATTTATATTATGTTTTTAGGCTAAGCCGGTTGATCGCACGGTCAACCGACAAAAGAGCTCATTTGCTCTGCCGATCGATCGAATGGTCGACCGACATGCACAGATATGTACAACTCAATATTATGGGAGCTCGGTTGATTGGTCACTAATATTGCACATTTAATATCATATTCTCCTACTTATTTTAGAATAAACTCTACATTGTCCTAATTAAATGTTTAATTTATTTGCAGGCCCATTCCTAAAGGAGAGTGAAGAGAAATGAGCCCAAAAGCCCACCAAATTTTGAATTAAATCAGAATTAATTCGAACTCAGTGAATCAGGGCAAAATCAGAGAGGTTGAAAACTGGTTGAGAAGAATCCTCCCAGAATCGATCGGTTGAAGCCAAGGAAAAAGGCCATTTCGTCACAATCCCGAACCTAAACGAGAAAACCAACTGAAGATAAAGTCAGAACGTGAAACCGGGAAGACCCACAAATAGGGTGTGGCCACCTGGCCACACCCTGGCCGCGGAAACGTGCCAAAGCCGCGTTGTTGCGGCTTGGTTAGAGAATTAGGGGGAGCGTTTGCTCCCCTATCTTCATAAGATCCTGTAGGTAGGGTTTTGCCTATAAATACTGGGATTTTCAGAGCCTCCAGGGGACGACCATGCAGAGATAGGATTTAGTCTAGTTTTCCATTTTTTAGTGTAGGTTTTTGTTTTTCTTTTCATGTAACTTTTAGATTTCATTTATGTAATTCAGAGGAGATCAGACTTTCATAGAAGAACAAGAATGAAGCTTGTGCTGAGAGTGACACTGGTGTAAGGTTTCTTTCTTTTCTTTTATCATTATGAAATCGAATCTGTATTCTCTCTTTGTATGTACTTCGTTTTAGTGTTCTTCTTCTTCTTCTTTTCTACTTCACTCTTCTTTTGGTACAATTGTCTTCCATGTGAGTCTAAAAGCATCGCAAGAGCCTTGCCTTTGCGAGTGCTGCCGATAGCTCATGACTATGGATTTGAGTCTCTCTGTATCATTTCATGCTTGAGTTGTCTTGATGATGTAATATGAAAGAGACCAATAATCAACTCTTATGGGCTATACGCTGATTGCCTCTACTTCAGGTAACATCGTCGCTAAAGACTCAAGGTAAGCTTTTGGTGAAAAGGAGGTAAGTAATTATTTTTAGTTTTTCTTTCTTGTAACTTTTAGCTTAGATTACCAACACTACATCTCCCAAATATTTTTCCTCCTTTTTCAATTCATCTGTACATAGTCATTTTCTGATTTTCTCCATCTTCTCCATCTACCGCTTTCTTTCTACTTAACATAACTCCTTTTCATTTTCATTTCTGAAAACAAAGAAGAACCTTCATTTTTCTTCACAAAGATTTCAATACAAACCTTAAACGCTTCTATCACTAACCCTTCTTGTGGATCACGACCCGCATAGCCACTTGCTATCGCGGAAGAATTAAGCACTTGCACATCTCTATTTTGAAGTTCTGAAATACCGTATTTTTTGTGCAGGTTAAAGCATAAATCAAATTTTGGCGCCGTTACCGGGGAGGGTAACGGTTTTTATTGAAATCTGATTTTTATTCAATTTTTAGAACTAAAACAAATTTTTCTTCTCTGTTGCAGGTTACAGGGCAGGAAAAGCAGAAAAAAAGATTGCAGTAACATATAGGTGGTCTTGGGCCTCTGCTCTAGAAAGCAAAGACCAAGTGCCCTCTGATTTGCCGCATTTTCGCGGCCAAAGCCGCGGATCCGCGACAAAAAGGAGTTGACTACTAACAGGTTTTGTGCAGGGTTGCTTTCTTTGCAAAAACATAGCTGCTACAAATCTTAATTCTTGTATGCTCTCACCAGGATCCTGCTAATAACACAACAGTAAAACATTCGTTGAAAATTTTAAAAAATTGATTAGACGTTTGCATTTAAGGCACGTGTCTTTTCAATTCATTTACTTTACTGTTGAAGAGTGCTGGAGCAAGGTACGTTCGCATTGCATTTAGAATAGGACTCATCTCTAGGTTGATTTACATCGCTTTGAGTGAATCTTGTTTACATATCTTGTACACTTGCACAAACTGATCTTAAGGGCACCACCCCATAACAAGATAAGGTGGGGATTTAATCACCCTTCCTTGGCCCAAAAATCAGATTCCAAGCACTCACTAACCTAAGACTAACTAAAAATGAGTAGACGTTGGCCCTAGGGACATCTCGGACTCAATTAGGAGATTATCATAAGGGGGAAAGGTGTTAGAATTTGACTCCTATCAAATCAGTGTCTAGGAAAGGGATTAAGGGCCGAAAGCCCGAAGATTGGTGGTTATTTAATTAAGGAACGTCTTTGACGGATAACCTCCCACCAATCTTGCCCTGACCTGGCTGATTAGCTTGTGGTCAAAGTCTGCATTATACCTCCCGTGGACTGTCTAACCAATTAGGAGTCATCTAGGTCATAGGTCTACCCTAACTTAGTTTAGAATTTTTTCTTTTTATTTGTTTGCTTATTTGTTTGTTTTTCGTTGTTTGTATTCTATTGTGTGATATGGCTTATAATAACAATTTTTTCAATTTTAATAGTAATCCATATTACACGCCGACCTCTTTTTCAGATATTACCAACTCGGCATATCATAACTTTAACCAACCTAGTGTGCCGGATTGGTCTTATCCGAATCAATATAACCCATGTCCCCAAGCTTATAACCATAATTTTCATAATAATTTTAACTCTTCACAGAGTCAGTGGGAATTCACCTCCCCCGAGCCTAATTTTCAACCAACTTGTCCTCCTTATCCACCTAGTCCACAATATTTTCAAGATTCATACTCAGTTCCACCAGTCCAAAATAGAAGACCATCAATTTTGAAAATGAGTATGCGTGAGTCCAAACAACAATCACAAAATCTGATGGACTCACAATTTCACTACCAATTCCAAAACAACAATTCATCTTTTCAACAAGACGATGAACCCATCAACTATGAAAAGATGCTTGAAGCCATGACTCAGGCTCAAAACGCTTGTAATCGTGACATAGATATGATGGTCCAAACTCTACATTCTCACCGTTTGACCAGTTCTGATGTCGCTAACCATTCTGTTAGAGCTGAAGAGTCATGTTGTCTTGGAAAACAAGGTTTTATTTCAGAACAATCATTTGAACTTGCCCAAACTACAAATTTTGAAAGTGACATTGACAGTTTGGCAAGTTATCCCTTCCTGAAATTGAACTTGAAAATGAATATGATCATGAACTTCAACTTAGTGATTCAATTCTACTTCCTGATTCAATAATGGCTCCAGTATTTTCACCAGATTTCAATCTCTTTCCCGAGTCAACATTGGATCCTGTGCCAATTCATTATGAAATTGAATCACCCATCTTTGATGATCATATTGAACTTGACCAATTTTACACTTTTGAAAGTCCTATTGACAAATTGGTAAGTTCTCATTTTTATGATACTGAATTCAATGAGCAATGTGACCTAGATTCTCAAATCTGTGATCCAGTTCAAATTCTCGAATCAATATTGACTCCTGTTTTGTTACTAGACTTGAGTAATATTTTAGAGTCAGTTTTGATTCCCACACCTATCATTCCTGAACTTGAATCACCAATATTAAGTCACATTCCATTGTTGGAAAATAAATGTGGACTTGAGTTTCAACTTCTTGACTTGGACACACTTCTTGAACCAATCTCGACTCCTGAACCTTTACTTGACTTAAGTTACTTTCTGAGTCGGTATTAGTTCCAGTACTTTCTGAGTCCAAATCAATCATTCTATCTTTTCACACTCATTTTGGGACAAGGCGGTTGATAAGTTTGACTCCAAAATTAATTATAGAATTTGGAAATTAGATGGGGTTAAATTTTAGTAAAAATCCTTTATGGATGCATCATTTTAATGAGTTATATTAGAGAGATTTCTGGTGGGTTCCTCCGAATCCCACGAAAAATCGATTGGGCGGTACTTCGTGGACCAATCAGACCACCACCGGAACCACCACCTTAAGGTAACATTTTCCTTCCCTTTCTTCTTTTTCATGCATCTATGCATTAATTCATACATTGAGGACAATGCATGAGATAGGTGTGGGGGAGGGTTCTAACATAACTTAGGTTTTTCTTTTTATTAAAAAAAATTTCTTTGCTTTTAAAAACTTTTTGAAAATAGAAATAATATTTTGACATATTTTTTGTAAGAAATTAAGTTAATTTTAAGGAATAGGAAAATCCAAATTAGGATTTCTTATACTTGGTCAAAATAAGATTATTTGTTTGATTTTTTAGAGTTAGGAAGAAAATTTATCAAAGTAATTTAGTCTTGATCTTTACCGTAATGAAATATGCATACTTCATACACTTACACACTTAGGGTTCAAAAATAAAGATTCTTATGCCTTATAAAAGAAAGAAAAAAAAATATCTATGAAAGATGAACGAATCTAATTATTGATTAGCTAGATACTTTGGCCTAAGCAAGCCTTAGTATTTATGCGAAAGATGTTTAGATAAGTTTGAGGAAAAAATATAAAAATCCTCTGATTAAGCTGGGTATTTGTGCCTAATAAAGCATAAGTATTCACGCCTAAAAGGGGTTCAAATAATAAAATCCTTAGTTTTGTGGCCTTGTTTGCTCGAGTCCTTAAGTCCTTGGGGTGTTTTCTCACCTGGTGCCCTAAGACCGTTTGGTTTGGGAGTCATCAATTAAAGGCTTGTTACATGGGCAGATTCGAAAGCCTAATAGAACTAAGGAATAATACCATAAAAAGTGTGTATATACACACACACACACACACACACACACATACATATATATATATATATATATATATATATATATATATATATATATATATATATATATATATATATAAGGCATAAGAGTTAGAGTTAATGAACCCTTAGTCAAAATTTTCACAATCACAAAGTGCATATGACTTAGGGTACAATTTGACTCCTTATTTTGATCGACAACAAATTTTTGAATAGAGACTAAGTTTAGGAATGAAAAATTCAGTTTTCCTATAACTTATAGATTACTTAAATCTTACAATTATATTTCAAATATTTTTCTCTTTCAAAATGCTTTTCGAAAATACTAACTCTTTGTTTCTCTTTCTTTATGGATTTTGTGGGTATAATCCACTGAAAACCCTCACGAGACAAAACTCGTCCTCTAGGGGAAACCTAGAGGTTTAACGGCTTGTTGCACATGCTCAGTGCAATCGCGTGACCTGCTAAAGTGGTCCAATAATCCTTAGTATAGTTTAGTTGTTTTGCTCGAGGACGAGTAAAAGATAGGTATGGGGGGTGTGATTGGTCACTAATATTGCACATTTAATATCATATTCTCCTACTTATTTTAGAATAAAATCTACATTGTCCTAATTAAATATTTAATTTATTTGCAGGCCCATTCCTAAAGGAGAGTGAAGAGAAATGAGCCCAAAAGCCCACCAAATTCTAAATTAAATCATAATTAATTCGAACTCAGTGAATCAGGACAAAATCAAAGAGGTTGAAAACTGATTGAGAAGAATCCTCCCAGAATCGATCGGTTGAAGCCAAGGAAAAAGGCCATTTCGTCACAATCCCGGACCTAAACGAGAAAACCAACTGAAGATAAAGCCTGAACGTGAAACCGAGAAGACCCACCAACAGGGTGTGGCTACCTGGCCATACCCTGGCCACGGAAACGCGGCCAAAGCCGCGTTGTCGCAGCTTAGTTAGAGAATTAGGGGGAGCATTTGCTCCCCCTATCTTCATAAGATCCTGTAGGTAGGGTTTTGCCTATAAATATTGGGATTTTCAGAGCCTCCAGGGGACGACCATGCAGAGATAGGGTTTAGTCTAGTTTTTCATTTTTTAGTGTAGGTTTTTGTTTTTCTTTTCATGTAATTTTTAGATTTCATTTATGTAATTCAGAGGAGATCAGACTTTCATAGAAGAACAAGAATGAAGCTTGTGCTGAGAGTGACACCGGTGTAAGGTTTCTTTCTTTTCTTTTATCGTTATGAAATCGAATCTGTATTCTCTCTTTGTATGTACTTCTTTTTAGTGTTCTTCTTCTTCTTTTCTACTTCACTCTTCTTTTGGTACAATTGTCTTCCAAGTGAGTCTAAAAGCATCGAAAGAGCCTTGCCTTTGCGAGTGCTGCCGATAGCTCATGACGATGGATTTGAGTCTCTCTGTATCATTTTATGCTTGAGTTGTCTTGATGATGTAATGTGGAAGAGACCAATAATCAACTCTTATGGGCTATGCGCTGATTGCCTCCACTTCAAGGTAACATCGTCGCTAAAGACTCAAAGTAAGCTTTTGGTGAAAAGGAGGTAAGTAATTATTTTTAGTTTTTCTTTCTTGTAACTTTTAGTTTAGATTACCAACACTACATCTCCCAAATCTTTTTCCTCCTTTTTCAATTCATCTGTACATAGTCATTTTCTGATTTTCTCCACCTTCTCCATCTACCGCTTTCTTTCTAACTTAACATAACTCCTTTTCTTTTCATTTCTCAAAACAAAGAAGAACCTTCATTTTTCTTCACAAAGATTTTAATACAAACCTTAATCGCTTCTATCGCTAACCCTCCTTGTGGATCATGACCCGCATAGCCACTTGCTATCGCGAAAGAATTGAGCACTTGCACATCTCTGTTTTGAAGTTCTGAAATACCGTATTTTTTGTGCAGGTTAAAGCTCCAATCATCGGTCGATCTGTCGGTCAACCGAAAATAGAGATCGGCCTACTAATCAGTCGACCGTCCAACTCTGCAGTGCTCTCAGGTTTTCTCGGTCGACTAGCTGGTCGATTGGCAAACCCCAACGATCAAAAATTTTACCATTAACGGTCGATCAGCAAGCGCATCTGGCCTGTGTTTGGATCCCAACGGCTAGTTTTTGTATGCCTATAAATATGGGTGTTTTGGACTGCTTTTAACTAAGATTTTGAGGAGGATTTTTACCTAATTTTCAAGAGCCTTCTTTCCCATTTTCTAAAATGTTTTTAACACATTTTTTTAGCTTCAAATCTACATCTGTTCATTTGTTTCAAAGTTTTTGGAAAAATCAAAGAAGACAAGTTTTAGTAAATTCTAGTTTCAAGTTTCCAATTTCTATACCATTCAAGAAGTTTTCCCAAGTATTTTCTTTTGTGTTTCATTTCAAAAATCTTTGTTTTCTCATGAGCTTGAGTTATTCATTGCAAAGTCTATTCTCTAGGATCTTGTAGTATGAAAGGTGTTGTTTGTGATCTTTGTGGTCACTAAGTGGTGTACCCTTATTTTCTTGGGTTTGTGCCTTGGGTTTGTGGTTCCCTCTTGTGTAGAGGAATTGGCTTGTGCCCATCTCTTGTGTAGAGATAATTGGCTTTGTGCCTCCTCTTGTATAGAGGATTGAGGTTTGTATCCTTTGTAGAGTTCCTTAGTGGAGATAGTAGAAATCCTTCACGCAGTGAAAGCGAGGACCTAAAGAAAGTGGCTCGAACTTGAAACATATCCTTGTGTGTGTCTGGCTATCTCACACAACACTACTCTCTTTATATCTCACAATGTTATTATTGTTCATCTATACATGCTTGATATTGTACTTATATCAATCCAAGAGTTCAAATACTTATATCAATCCAAGAGTTCTATTGAAGCACCTTAACTCTTAATCTAGAGGAATCTTGTAGAGAAGTTCTAGAGCCCTTCGCCAGGAATTTAGCTTCACTCTTTGGATATCACTTGTGATTAATTTTATTAGTGTAAAAGTTTTTAATTTCAATGGTAAAGGATTGATCGATGATGGATTCTTCTAGAGTAGTCAGGACGATCCTGATGTCTGCGCCCTTACTATTTGAAGCTCTGTCCATGTTTAGGACCCTCTAGTAAGTCAGCTTGCTCTACAGATCCCGAGGTGAAATCAGCTGTAAAGTCAGCTTAGACCTAGTTGATTGCTGTCTAAGTCCGTAGGGCCTTATCTCCAATGACCATTTTGATATCCTCCCAGTTGCTTCTGGGTTTTCTTCTAGGTTTTCTACAATGCTTCTCAAGGGGGTGTTCTGTGAGGACTATGATCGAAAAGGTTTGAAAGTAGTGTTTAAACTTCCTTAAGATGATGAAGAGGGTACTAACTTCTCTAGCCTTTGGTATCAGGTTTGCAGGATGTTCATGGAGTGATTGACGTAATACACCCACTTCTGAATGCCTTTGTCTTCTCGAACCAAGGCTCCACTCATAGTTGAGTCTCATACGGTGAAGTACAGGTATAGAGTCTCTTTGAGGAATGCTTTGGCAGCAGGGTTGGTGCAGCCAAGTACTTTTTCAATCCTTGGAAGGTTGTCTCGCATTCCTCGTTCCAGCGGAAGTTGGCCCCATTCTTCTTCAAGGCTTGGAAAAATGGCCTGCATTTTTCTGTGGATCAGCTGATGAATCAATTAAGGGCTGCAAGATGTCTATTCAGCATTTAGACTTCCTTCACACAAGTGGGTGACTTCATGTTTAAGATTGCAAATATCTAGTCGGGGTCGGCTTTGATGCCCCATTGAGTGACCAGAAATCCCAAAAACTTTCCAGAGGCCGCCTCGAATGTGTACTTCTCGGGGTTTAGCTTCACCTTGTATTGCCTAAGGAGATCAAAGGCTTTGACTAGGTGTTAGAGATGATTCATGCGTTGCACTCTCTTTACCAACATAACATTAACGTATACTTCGATGGTGCCCCTGATCAAATCCTTAAAGACTTTGTTGACCATTAATTGGAAAATGGCCCCTGCGTTCTTGAGTCCAAAATAAATTATCTTGTAGTAGTAGATTCTCCAACTGGTAGTGAAAGCGATTTTGCCTTGTCTGATAGGTGCATTTTTGTTTGATTGTAGCCGAAATAAGCGTACATGAAGCTGATGAGCTCGTAGCCTGTCGTCACCTCTACTAGTTGGACAATCCTCAGGGGGAGATAATTGTCTTTCGGGCAAGTTTCATTGAGATTGGTAAAGTTGATGCAGACTCTCTATTTCCCATCCTTTTTCTTCATGAGGATGGGATTACAGAGCCAGTTGGGGTAGAACGTCAATTGTATGAAGCCAGCTTGAAGTATGCGATCAATTTCATCACTGATGGCATGACTCCTTTCTTTTTTATTCTTATTGGCTTCTACTTCATTGGCTTGGCATCCGTTTTGATGGAAAGCTTTATGATAGATGACCTCGGGATCAATTCCCTACATGTTGGTGGTGGGACTACATGAAACATCTAAATTCTCTGACAATAATTCTTTAAACAATGTCTTCTCATGCGGATGCAGGTTAGAGCTGATTCAGAGTGTCTGTTCTAGGTGATATGGGTCCACACTGAATGTTTCAGGCTCCTTCTCAGTCCTGCAATTGGGATTCTCTGACTCATTGGGTGAATCGGAATCTCGGCTTTCGCCAACTACGATTGCTATTGATCAGCAATCCTATTTTACTTCTTATCCATAGGGTATTCTTCATAAGAGCATGCTCGGGAGGTCCTTTGCACCCTGCCTGACTTCTTTTGGGCTACCGCAGCGACCGTCCTAGCCATCACTTGGTCACCGATAATGCTGATCATTCTAGATGGTATAGAGTACTTTAGCAGTTGACGATGGGTGGAAAGGACTGCTCTGATCATGTGGATCCATGATCTCCCAAAGATGACATTGTATGGTGAGTGGACATCAAGGATACAAAAATATGTGACAACATTAAATGGATCTGCATGGACCGAGAACTTACTGTGCTGGGGACAGGGGCCTCGCTCCTATCGAATTCATAGAGGAGTGAATGGGTTTATGTGGATGATCAACTTTCGGGCCAGCTCGGGAGTGCCCTCCATTTGATGTAGAGCATGGTCATAAAGGATGTTGACACTACTCCCCCATCAACTAAGATCTTCGACACTTTGTAGCAACCAATATGTACGGGCATGACCAAAGCATCATTATGTAGGAAGTACATGAAATGGGAGTCTTTTTTCGAGAAAAGACTGGCCTGCAAGGAGATATGGGTGGGTAAGTCACCACTATTGAGTAGTTGTCTCTCCAGGCTTCATTGACGTAGAGGGTTCTCTCCTTGGTGATTGTGCCTTCTACCAGGGAGTTTCTGAAGACAACTTTTACCTCCTTATATTGGACGAGGGTGCTGCCCGCGCATTTGTCTATGGTCTCTGGCTACCTCTGCACTATAATCTTCGAAGGTAGTCCTGGGTTGAGGACGAACTCTTAGAGATATCCTTCGTTGACTAAATCCTACAGGTGTCGTCAGAGGGTTCAAAAATCCACCGTGAGGTGGCCCCTCCCTTCATGGAAGGCATAGTAGTCATTGGACCCAGGTCCCTCTGGTTCGATGAAAGCGGTCTGGTTGGGCGCCTGACCCAAGGTTGGTTTGTGATTGTGTTGAAAATATGATCAATGGGTACCTTAAACGGAACATGGTTGGACTCTGCTTCACTCCCCTTGCTGGGTTTGGTAGCGCACCTGGCAGGCTTATGTACAGCGAAGGAATTATGGCTTGGGATCTTCCTCAGGGGGAACTGTGGCTTGGGCTTTTCGACCTCAGGACCTTGTCTCGGGGGATGACCAGAGGCAGCCTAGGTCATCTCTTCAATCTGTATGTACTTCTGCACCTGGACAAGCATATTCCACATCTTGGTGACATCATTCTTTAATAGATATTTGTAGAATGGGTTAGTGACCTGCAGCCAAGCTGATGAAGGCGGCAATGACTACGTCCTCATTACAATTGTATACTAAGGTCATCTGGCTCTAAAAGAAATTGACGTTGTTTTTTAGGCTCTCGAATTTCATCTTGACCGTAAGGAGATGGTTGCTACTCCACTGGAATTTTCTCTGAGAATCAAACTGGTTGTAAAATATGTCAGTCACATCATGGAAGCTCTAGAGAAAATTCTTCAGGAGCAAGTAAAACCAATGGTAGCCGGATCCCTTGAGGCTAGATGGGAACACTCAATAGAGATGAAGGTCATCGTGAGCATAGATCTCCATTCTGTCGTGGTACTGACGAAGATGTAGGAGCGTGTCAGAGGTTCCCGAATAGTGGTCGAATGTCGGCATCACGAACTTTTCTTGGAAGTTAAGCTTGGTGATTTCCCCTGACAGTGGTGAGTCAGAGGGCCTCAAGCTGTTGTACTCCATCCCTTTCGAAAACTACTGGCTCATTTGGTTGAGCCGCTTCTGGACTAGATCCGCGATGTCCTTTATGCAAGGGAACTTCAGGGTTCAGGGATGCCCTGAGTCCCCAGAATTCGCAGCATCATTGTAGGTCTCTGATCAGTTGTGCCTTGAGCTTCTGGTGGAGTGCTCGGATTCCCGAGTGCGCATTAGTGATGAGGGAATCTGTGCATTTCCTTCTACAGTAGGAGAAGATTGTGACTTCCACTGTAACTCGACATGTTTGCATGTCTGGACACAGATCTCTACATCTTTTTCATGATTAGTCGACTCGCAAAGTCGGATCATCTCTGTTTGTTGTCCTCC
This sequence comes from Agave tequilana, assembly GCA_038442645.1. NCBI lineage: Eukaryota > Viridiplantae > Streptophyta > Magnoliopsida > Asparagales > Asparagaceae > Agave > Agave tequilana. The sequence continues at coordinate 332,687 of JAVJIF010001051.1, read as the reverse complement.
ATCCGCTTTCGTAGGGTGGAAAGCATCATCAATTTTCTACAAAGTAAATAATATAGTTGTTATTATTCATAATTTACTCTAGGTTTATCGGAATCCCACTCACCTTCAAGTTGAGCATTCTATAAGGGATTTGTACCTAGCACCGTGATCGGTCACTAATATTACACATTCATTATCATATTCTCATACTTATTATAGAATAAACTCTATTTTTTCCTAATTATTGTTTTATTTATTTGCAAGCCCATTCCTAAAGGAGAGGGAAGAGAAACGGGCCCAAAAGCCCATCAAATTTTGATTTAAATCAGGGCAGATCAGGTCGGTTCAGAGATTGAAAATCAATTAAAAACATATCTCTTCAAATCAATCGGTTAAAACCAACGATCAAAGGCCGTTTCATCAAATTTAGGAGCCAAAATGAGAAATCCAGCTGAAGATAAAACCAGAACGTGAAACCAGGAGGCACCACTCCCCGGCTGTGGCCACCTGGCCACAGCCAGGCCGTGGAAACGTGGCAATAGCCGCGTTTTCGTGGCATTGTTGCTTCAGTTGGAGGAGTGTTTGCTCCCCTATCTTCTCACGCCTCTCCCTCTAGGTTTTTACCTATAAAATGCAGGTTTTTCACTGTAAATGGGAGCGACCATGCAGAGATAGAATTTAGTCCACTTTTTCATTCTTTGTAGTATAAGTTTTTGTTTTTCTTTTCATTTAATTTTCAGTTTTAATTTATGTAAATCAAAGGAGATCAGAGTTTCATAGGAGAATGAGAACAAAGCTTGTGCTGAGAGTGACACTGGTGTAAGATTTTCTTCTTTTCTCTTATTGTTATAAAATTGAATCGTAGTTTCCCTTTTGTATGTATTTTGTTTTTATTCTTCTTCTTCTTCTTCTCTACTTTTCTTCTTTTGGTACCAATTGCTATCCAAGTGAGTCTTAAAGCATCAAAAGAGCCTTACCTTTGCGAGTGCCACCAATAGCTCATGACGATAGATTTTGAGTTTCATTTTGTACCACTTCATTCTTGCAACGTCTTGATGATATAATGTGGAGGAGATGGGAATCAACTCTTATGGGCTATACGTTGATCGCCTCACTTCAAGGTAACTTCATTGCAAAAGATTCAAGGTAAGCATTTGGTCAAAGGAGGTAAGTAACTTTTAGATTCTTTTCTTTTAATTCTTTAGTTTAGAACACCACAATCTATCACTTCTTTTATCACTCATTTTCTATTTCTTTGTACATATCATTTCTAGTTTCTCCATCTTCTTAATCTACCATCTTCTTCCTAATTCAACTTTAACTCAATTTTTCCTTTTTCTTTTAAAGAACTAAAGAAGAACTTTAACTATACTTTGTAGCCTAAAAGAGAACTTACTAAAAAGCTTCCATCACTAGTCTCTCTTTGTGGATCACGACCCGCATAGCCACTTGCTATTGCGGTACTATTGAGTACTTGCACATTTCTATTTTAAAGTTCTGAAATTCTGTAATTTGTGTGCATGTAGAACCTCAATCAAATTTTAGCATCGTTGCCTGGGAGGGACGGTAAGTAATTCTCATTAAAGTTTACATTTTTGGTTAACCTTCTTCTTTGTTTTTGGTGTACAGATTTAACAACAAGGAATTTTTGCTGCAGTGGACATATAAGTGGCCTTGGACTCTGCTCAAGAAAGCAGAGCCAAGAAGCCCTCAGATTTGCTACATTCCTGTGGCAATCTGAGTGAACTACTAACCTGTATTTTCTGTAGGTTAGCTGAATTGTAAAATTTAATATCTATAACTATTTATTTTCTTGTTTGACTCACTGTATATACATTTCTAACACAACCGTAAAATGATGCTTGTTAAATGCTAAAAATGGTTTAGACTTTCATTTAGGCACGTGTCTAATTCGTTTACATTTTACATTACTGTTGAAGAGTGCTGGAGCAAAGATACGTGTGCATAGCATCTAGTATAAGAACATTTTTGGATTGTTTATATTGCTTAAGTGTTGCTTTTCTTGTACAGTGCACTAAATTGATTTAAGGGCTTGTCCTATAAACAAGATAAAGTGGGGAAGTCATTACCCTTGGTTGAGCTTGAACCTGCACACAAAATACAGAATTTGAGAACTTCAAAATAGAGATGTGCAAGTGCTCAATTCTACACGATAGCAAGTGGCTATGTGGGTCGTGATCTACAATGAGGGACTAGCAATGGAAGCTTTTTAGTAAGATCTCTTTTATGCTACCATTAATGGTTAAAGTTCTTCTTTAGTTTCTTAATAAGAAAAGAAAAATAAATTACAATGAAGTTAGACAGAAAGTGAGAGATTGGGAAGATGGAGAAACCAGAATTGAATATGTACAAAGAAATGGAAAAGGAGTGATGAAAGAAATGGTATTGGCGATCTAAACTAAAGAAATAAAAGAAAAGAAAGAAGATTAAAGAAATACTTACCTAGTTTGGTTGGTGACTTATCTGGAACCCTTGCATGTTCTACCTTACTTCGGAGGCGTTCAACGCATAAGTCATAGGATCGAGCTCAGTCCCCATTCACATTACATCATCAAGACACACAAGAATGAAATGATACAGATCTTGAGGAGGAGAACGTCATAATGAATTATCGTTGGCACTCATACAAACATTGTTATACTGATGCTTCTAGATTCACTTGCATTCTCATCAAAACCAAAAGAGGTAAGGTAGAAAGAAGAAGAAGAAAATAAAATTAAAGAAGAACATAAAAAATATTACCTTTTATTGCTTGTAGTAACGATGGAAGAAAGGAGGAGGGTACATTGGTGTCACTCTCAACATAAGCCTCTCTCTCTTTCTTACATGAATCTCAATCTAACCTAAGCTAACATACAAATTAAAATTACATAAAAAGAAAATAAAAACTTATACTACAAAGAGTGAAAAACTGGACTAATTCCTATCTCTGCATGGTCGTCCCTTTTTGCTCAGCTGAAACTAGTATTTATAGGGCAAAACCAAAAGGGGGGAATCTCGGGAAGATTGGGGGAGCAAATGCTCCCCCAACTAACCTAACGAGGCCGCGAAAATGCGGCTAGGGCCGCGTTTCCATGGCCCTGGTGTGGCCAGGTGGCCACACCCAATTGGTGGAGATGCCCGGTTTGATGATTTGCCCATATCTTCTGCTGATTTTCTCATTTCAGCTTCAGGATTTGATGAAACAGCCTTTGATTGTTGGCTTCAACCGCTTGATTCAGAGAGGATTCTTCTCAACCGGTTTTCAACCACTTGATATGCCAAGATTTAGCCATGATTCCTTGATTTCGAATTTCTTCTGAATTAAATCAGAATTTGGTGGGCTTTTGGGCTTGTTTCTCTTCACTCTCCTTTAGGAATGGGCCTGCAAATAAATTAAACATTTAATTAGGAAAATGCAGAGTTTATTCTATAATAAGTAGGAGAATATGATATTAAATGTGCAATACTAGTGACCAATCACACCCCCATACCTATCTTTTGCTCGTCCTCGAGCAAAACAACTAAACTATACTAAGGATTATTAGACCACTTTCGAAGGTCACTCGATTGCACTGAGCATGTGCAACAAGCCGTTAAACCTCTAGGTTTCCCCTAGAGGATGAGTTTTATCTCGTGAGGGTTTTCAGTGGATTATACCCACAAAATCCGTAAAGAAAGACAAACAAAGAGTTAGTATTTTCGAAAAGCATTTTGAAAGAGAAAAATATTTGAAATATAATTGTAAGATTTAAGTAATCTATAAGTTATAGGAAAACCGAAATTTTCATTCCTAAACTTAGTCTCTATTCAAAAATTTGTTATCAATCAAAGTAAGGAGTCAAATTGTACTTCTCATCTAGTCTATTACTTTACCCTAAGTCATATGCACCTTGTGGTTGTGAAAATTTTGACTAAGGGTTCATTAACTCTAACTCTTATGCCTTATTTATTTATATATATATACTTTTTTTATTTTTGTGGTATTATTCCTTAGTTCTATTAGGCTTTCTAATCTGCCCATGTAGCGAGCCTTTAATCGATGACTCCCAAACTAAACGGTCTTAGGGCACCGGGTGAGAAAACACCCCAAGGACTTAAGGACTCGAGCAAACAAGGCCACAAAACTAAGGATTTTATTATTTGAACCCCTTTTAGGCGTGAATACTTATGCTTTATTAGGCACAAATACCCAGCTTAATCAGAGGATTTTTATATATATATTTTTCTCAAACTTATCTAATCATCTTTCGCATAAATACTAAGGCTTGCTTAGGCCAAAGCACCTAGCTAATCAATAATTAGATTTGTTCATCTTTTATAGATCAATTTTTTTCTTTTTTTTATATAAGGCATAAGAATCTTTGTTTTTGAACCCTAAGTGTGTAAGTGTATGAAGTATGCATATTTCATTAAGGTAAAGATCAAGACTAAATTACTTTGACAAATTATCTTCCTAACCCTAAAAATCAAACAAATAATCTTATTTTGACCAAGTTTAAGAAATCCTAATTTTGATTTTCCTATTCCTTAAAATTGACTCAATTTCTTACAAAAAATATGTCAAAATATTGTTTCTATTTTCAAAAAGTTTTTTAAAAGTAAAGAAATTTTTTTTTAATACCTAAGTTATGTTAGAACCCTCCCCCACACCTATCTCATGCATTGTCCTCAATGTATGACTTAATGCATAGATGCATGAAAAAGAAGAAAGGGAACGAAAATATTACCTTAAGGCGGTGGTTCCGGTGGTGGTCTGATTGGTCCACGAAAAGCGGCCCAATCGACTTTTCGTGGGGTTCAGAAGAACCCACCAGAAATCTCTCTAATATAACCCATTAAAATGATGTATCCATAAAGGATTTTTATTAAAAATTTAACCCCATCTAATTTCCAAATTTCATAATTTATTTCGGAGTCAAATTTGTCAACCGCCTTGTCCCAAAATGGAGTGTGAAAAGATAGAATGATTGACTTGGACTCAGGAAGTACAGGAACTAATACCGACTCAGAAAGGTGACTTTAGTCAAGTAAAGGTTCAGGAGTCGAGATTGATTCAGGAAGTGGGTCCAAATCAAGAAGTTGATCAAGTCCACATTCATTTTCCCACAATGGAATGTGACTTACTATTGGTGATTCAAGTTCAAGAATGACAGGTGTGGGAATCAAAACTAACTCTAAAATATTACTCAAATCGGGTAACAAAACAGGAGTCAATATTGATTCGAGAATTTTAACTTGATCACAAATTTGAGAATCTAGGTCACATTTCTCATTGAGTTCAATTTCATAAAAATGAGAACTTGCCAATTTGTCAACTGGACTTTCAAAATTATAAAATTTGTTAAGTTCAACATGATGATCATCAAAGATGGGCAATTCAATTTCATTATGAATTGGCACAGGATCCAATGTCGACTCGAAAAAAAGATTGAAATCAGGTGAAGACACCGGAGTCATAATTGAATCAGGAAGTAGAATTGAATCACTAAGTTGAGGTTCAGGATCATATTCATTCTCAAGTTCTATTTCAGGAAAGGAATAACTTGCCAAACTATCAATATCATTTTCAAAATGTAGAGTTTGGGCAAGTTCAAATGATTGTGCTGAAATGGAGTCTTGTGTTCCAAAACAACATGACTCTTTGGCTCTAACAGAATGATTATTGACATCAGAACTGGCCAAACGGTGAGAACGTAGAGATTGGACCATCTTATCTATGTTATGATTACGAGTGTTTTGAGCCTGAGTCATGGCTTCAAGCATCTTTTCATAGTTGATAGGTTCATCGTCTTGTTGAAAAGATGAAGTGTTGTTTTGGAATTGGTGGTGAAATTGTGAGTCCATCAGATTTTGTGATTTTTGTTTGACTCACGCATACTCATTTCCAAAATTGATGGTTTTTTATTTTGGACTGGTGGAACTGAGTATGAATCTTAAAAATATTGTAGACAAGGTGGATAAGGAGGACAAGTTGGCTGAAAATTAGACTCGGGGGAGGTCAATCCCCATTGACTCTTTGAAGAGTTGAAATTATTCTGGAAATTATGGTTATAAGATGGGGGACATGGGTTATATTGATTCGGATAAGACCAATCCGACACACTAGGTTGGTTAAAGTTATGATATGTCGGGTTAGTGATATCCGAAAAAGAGGTTGGGGTGTAATATGGATTATTATTAAAATTGAAAAAATTATTGTTATAAGCCATATCACACAATAAAACAAAAACAAATAAAAAAAACAAACGAAAAAAAGAAAAAATTCTAACCTAAGTTAGGGTAGACCTTTGACCTAGATGACTCCTAACTGGTTAGACTGTCCATAGGAGGTATAATGCAGACTTTGACCACAAGCTAATCAGGCAGGTCAGGGCAAGATTGGTGGGAGGTTATCCGTCAAAGATGTTCCTTAATTAAATAACCACCAACCTTTGGGCTTTCGGCCCTTAATCCCCTTCCTAGACACTGATTTGGCAGGAGTCAAATTTCAACACCTTTCCCCCTTAGGATAATCTCCTAATTGAGTCCGAGATGTCCTAGGGCTAACGTCTACTCATTTTTAGTTAGGCTTGGGTTAGAGAGTGAGGAGATTGTTTGTGGGCTAAAGGAGGGTAATGACTTCCCCACCTTATCTTGTTTATAGGACAAGCCCTTAAGTGCAGTGTACAAGTACATAGAAAAAAATAACATTCAAGCAATATTTCATACAAGAATGAACCTTATACTAAATTCTATGCACAACTACCTTGGCTCCAGCACTCTTCAACAGTAAATAAAAATGAAATGAAATATACAGTGCTTAAATGCAAAGTCTAAGTCATTTTTAGCATTTACAATCAGCTTTTTACTGCTGTGTTAGAAATATATATACAGTGAGTCAAACAAGGAGATAAATGGTATAGAAATTCAAATTTTCAATTTAGCCAACCTGTAAGAATACAGGTTAGTAGTTCACTCAGTTTTGCCACTGGAATGTAGCAAATCTGAAGGCTTCTTGGCACTGCTTTCTTAAGCAGAGTCAAAGGCCACTTATGTGTCCACTGTAGCAAGAATTCCTTGTTGTTAAATCTGTACAAAAAAAAAGAAGAAGAGAGTTAACCAAAAATATAAACTTTTAAAGAGATTAACTTACCGTCCCTCCCCGACAACGGCGCTAAAATTTGGTTGAGCTTGAACCAGCACACAAAATATAGAATTTCAGAACTTCAAAATAGAGATGTGCAAGTGTTCAATTCTACCGCGATAGCAAGTGGCTATACGGGTCGTGATCCATAAGGAGGGACTAGCGATGGAAGCTTTTTAGTAAGATCTCTTTTATGCTACCATTAATGGTTAAAGTTCTTCTTTAGTTTCTTAATAAGAAAAGAAAAATAAATTACAATGAAGTTAGGCAGAAAGTGAGAGATTGGGAAGATGGAGAAACCAGAATTGAATATGTACAAAGAAATGAAAAAGGAGTGATGAAAGAAATAGTGTTGGTGATCTAAACTAAAGAAATAAAAGAAAAGAAAGAAGATTAAAGAAAATACTTACCTAGTTTGGTTGGTGACTTACCTGGAACCCTTGCATGTTCTACCTTGCTTCGGAGGTGTTCAACTCATATGCCATAGGATCGAGCTCAGTCCCCATTTGCATTACATCATCAAGATGCACAAGAATGAAATGATACGGATCTTGAGGAGGAGAACGTCATAATGAATTATCGTTGGCACTCACACAAACATTGTTATACTGATGCTTCTAGATTCACTTGCATTCTCATCAAAACCAAAAGAGGTAAAGTAGAAAGAAGAAGAAGAAAATAAAAGTAAAGAAGAACATAAAAAATATTACCTTTTATTGCTTGCAGAAACGATGGAAGAAAGGAGGAGGGTACATCAGTGTCACTATCAACATAAGCCTATCTCTTACTTACATGAATCTCAATCTAACCTAAGCTTACATACAAATTAAAATTACATAAAAAGAAAACAAAAACCTATACTACAAAGAGTGAAAAACTGGACTAATTCCTATCTCTGCATGGTCGTCCCCTTTTGCTCAGTTGAAACTAGTATTTATAGGTCAAAACCAAAAGGGGGGAATTCCGGGATGATTGGGGGAGCAAACACTCCCCCAACTGACCTAACAAGGCTGTTGAAATGCGGCTAGGGCCGCGTTTCCGCGGTCCTGGTGTGGCCAGGTGGCCACACCCAATTGGTGGAGATGCCCGGTTTGATGATTTGCCCATATCTTTTGCTGGTTTTCTCATTTCAGCTTCAGGATTTGATGAAATAGCCTTTGATTGTTGGCTTTAACCTCTTGATTCAGGGAGGATTCTTCTCAACCGATTTTCAACCTCTTGATATGCCAAGATTTAGCCCTGATTCCTTGATTTCGAATTTCTTCTAAATTAAATTAGAATTTGGTGGGCTTTTGGGCTTGTTTCTCTTCACTCTCCTTTAGGAATGGGCCTGCAAATAAATTAAACATTTAATTAGGAAAATGCAGAGTTTATTCTATAATAAGTAGGAGAATATGATATTAAATGTGCAATACTAGTGACTAATCAACCCTCCCTTAGCCCACAAACAATCTCCTCACTCACTAACCCAAGCCTAACTAAAACTGAGTAGATGTTGGCCCTAGGGACATCTCGGAAAAAGAGCGAAAAAGAGAGCGAATTGAGACTCAAAGACAGACAGATGTGACTCAAAGTGAAAAATTCCTCTCTGACAAAAGGCGATGTGACTCAAAGTGAAAAATTCCTCTCTGACAAAGGAAGATGTGACTCAAAGACAGACAGATTCCTCGACAAAGGACGAAGTGACTCAAAAGGTGACAGATTCCTCTCTGACAAAGGCAGAAGTGACTCAAAGCTGCAAGATTCCTCTCCAGACAAAGGACGATGCGACTCAAAGATTCCTCTCCAGACAAAGGACGATGTGACTCAAAGCTGCAAGATTCCTCTCCAGACAAAGGACGATGTGACTCAAAGATTCCTCTCCAGACAAAGGACGATGTGACTCAAAGCTGCAAGATTCCTCTCCAGACAAAGGACGACAAGACTAAAAGGTAACTCAAAGGCAGATATTCCTCTCCGAAAAGACACAAAACAAAGAAAAGACAAGATTCCTCGCCAGCTCATCACTCCAGGAAGCTCGACTCTCCTCTATAAATTCAAGGCTCCTCACTCATTCAAGATAGAGCAAAAAAAAAATTGAGAGCGAATTGAGAGCGAAAAAGAGAGCAAATACAGAGCCACAAATTTCCTCTTGTAATCAAAATCCCCTCTGTACTTCTTCTTTCAAAGAATTCAAGCTGTACTCCTACTACTTCTTGTATCCGGTTTCAAAGATAATCAATTCAACACAAGCTTTGTAAGCTCTCGCTCTTATTCATCTGTCCTTTACTCCAATTTTTAGCATTCCATAATTAAGTAGAGATTGCATTCATCTTATCGATTAAAAGCTCACACTCTAGTCCTGTTACGAGCAATCGTTCATACTCACTGTGCATCAATTACTGTTCACAAATCACTATTCACAATTACTGTTCATATTTACTGTAGCAAAGTCACTATTCATACTTACTGTAGCAAAGTCACTGTTACTACATACGGTACTGTTCATACATACTACTGTTCATACACATGCAATTACTGTTCATACATACATTAGGAATTTAAAGTTCTAAATAATCTTAGTCTATATCATATCTACCCTCACGTCCAGCCTGTCCTGACTCCTGGGTTAGAAGATGGTATCAGAGCCAAGTTTCTAGCTTGTTGGTTAGCATAAGTAGGTAATAACTGAACTTGTTGAATTTTAGTAGGCGTTGGCAAGCGTTGGTAAGCTTGTAAGTCTGTTGGTAAGCCCGTTGAGATTAGGGTGTTCCAGGCATTGTGTTCCCGTGTTCCAGTCTACTGAAAGGTCAACCCATCAGTTAGTTACACACTAGTGATGACCAATATTGTTAGAAGAATGTTTCTAGGTTCCAGTTCGACCTCAGGATCAAGCAGAAAGGTAGTAAGAAATTGATCATCAGGGGCACTCAACCAGTTATAGTGTTCGGTAACGAAAACAAGATGCTGTGCTGGCAGATAGGCTTCATTTTCCCAGACGGGTGGTGTTGAGTAGAATTTGAAATACAGTTTATTAGAACAAAGGTCTTTGAGTTTTAAGGAGGCGTTGGTTAAGGTAGGGAACAGATGAATACGGTCTTTATAGGAGTCAGAGACTAGCCCGTAACAAAGACCATTTTCGATGGCCCAAATTTTTTGTGAGCGAAGAGTCCCTGGAAATAAAATGAGTCTGAGGCTGGAATATCTCGGTTCTTTCACCAGTACAGAGCCGTGAGGGAATGTGTGGTGAAGTTGGTTTATTTGATGGACTAATTGGGTCTCACTAGTACTGGGTAATTCTAATATATGTTCAGAGAGCGCGGAAGGGAGACGTCTCATCATATCTTGAACAGATTTTGAACGGTCGTCTTCAAAGAAGACTAGTCTTTGGGGGATGGTAAGAGGAGTTTGTTTTGGAGGAATAGTAAGAGGAGCTTTACCCTTGTTAGAGTATTTGCTCCGCTTCCTGTGAGAAGACGAGGTAATCAGAGGTTTGCCTTTATCCACTTTAGAGGATGAGGCAATCAGAGATTTGCCTTCGTCAGCATTCATTTTGTAGAATCTGTGGTTAAAAATTCTCGAGTTAGGAAATCAGGTAAGGAATTATTTGAACCTTTAAGATATTCAATATCAAAATCAAAAATAGAGAGAATGGCTTGCCATCTAGCAAAGATTTGCTTAGATGCGATATTTTGGACGTCTTTTTCAAGAATATATTTGGCTGACTGACAGTCGATTCTGAGAAGGAATTTTTTATTTAGAAGGTCATCTTGGAATTTGGAAATGCATTGGACTATCGAAAGAATTTCCTTTTTGATGGTGGAGTAAGATTTTTGAGGACCTAACCAGACACCTGAATGGAATCTAACTAATTGTTCATGAGGTGAATGCTGCAATTTTTGTTTTAATATGCCGCCATATCCTATATCTGATGCATCGGTTTCTACTATCATGAATGCATGAGGATGAGGAATGCATAAACATGATAATGAATGCACCTTTTCTTTAATTTGTTTAATTAATTGAGTATGTTCGTCAGACCAAGCTGGTGGATTCTTCTTTAACCTTTGAAATAATGGAGCACAAGTTATTCTTATTTTTGGGATAAAGTCGGAGACGTAATTTAGACACCCTAAAAATCGTTGTAATTGGGTTTTATCTTTAATTTCATCAGGAAATTTGTTTGCAAATTCTATTGATCTATTTATTGGTGTTATAGTCCCTCTATGAATGTTGTGTCCTAGGAATCTGACAGATGTTTGAAATAATTTCATTTTTGTTGCGGAAATTACTAATCCATTCCTTTTTACTGTATGAAAGAAAATATTAAGATGTTTGAAATGTTGATCTATACCTTCGGAGTATATTAAAACGTCATCAATATAGACTATAGAGAATGCCGTATAAGGATTGAATATGTCGTTCATAATTCTTTGAAATTCTGAGGGAGCATTTTTTAATCCGAAAGGCATTACATTCCATTTATAATGACCGAATGGTACTGTGAATGCTGTTTTGTACCTATCTTTTTCTGCGATTTGGATCTGCCAAAAACCAGACTTCATATCAAATTTGGAGAAGAGTTTAGCATTATATAAACGTTGTAATAAATCCTTTTTATTAGGGATTGGATATCTAATCCATTGTAATACTTTATTTAATGGTTTGTAATTTATTACTAGTCTAGGAGCTCCTCGTTCCTTTTCTGCTTGATTTATTACATAGAATCCAGCGCAACTCTAAGGAGATTTAGAGGGTCTGATTAATTTTTTATCAAGTAAAGTTTGTAATTCTTTTTTACATATTTCTAATAAATCATGGTTCATCTGAATAGGTCTAGCCTTAGTTGGAATGTTTTTTTTTCGAGAAATCTTTTTCATAAGGGAGGTCTACAATGTGCCTTTTTTGGTCCCAAAAGGCATTAGGAATTTCAGCACAGATTTCTTTAGTATATAGGTCTATTAGTTTTTGAATTTTACATTGGGTGTCAATATTTTGTAATTGTTGTTCAATTTTATGATATAAAATATCATCTTGGAGGAACATGATTTTATTTTGTTTTCTTTGAATTAGATTTATGTCATGATAGATTGAATTAGTTTGCAAAATATTTACTTCCTTATATTGTATAGGGGTTATGAATTTGAATAATATTTTTTGTCCCATAATTTTTGTTTCTAATCCTTGTGAATTGACCCAAAATGGGTAGATTTGTGTGAGGAAAGGAATTCCTAATATGACATCAGTATTTAAATTGTCAACAATTATGAATTGGTGTTTAAAGCATATTTTGTTATGGCATATGAATGTTTTTGTAAATTTTCCCTTAACACTTAAAGGAGAATCATTTGCTGTGACTAATTTTTCTGTTGTTGGTTCATAGTATTTTGTTGGAAACATACCATCCTTTAGTACACTATGGTCAGCTCCTGAATCAACCATGGCAGTAAAGGTGCATTTGGAATTATGAATTCTAATGGTTATGAATATATACCATTTTTGATAGGTAAATTTTTGAATAGTTGAGATGAAGTTGGGGGGTTTAGTGGTTGCAAGTGTGATTGAGAAGGGTGGTTCTTCTTCGGATATGGTTTCTTTTGTCTTAGATGGTTGGGTATGAATAGGGCATGCTTTAGTGTTATATGCTAGATGTTTGGTGTGGTTTAAATGTTCTTTAATATTTTTAATTTCTCCTTTTAATAATTTGATTTCTGTTCGGGAGTTATGAATATCATGTGGTTGGGATTTTAAGGTTATTTGGTATGGTTCATAGGGTTTGGTAATATTAAAGGGTTGGATTGATTTTTCAGGTGTTTCAGAATAGAGTTGTAGTTCTTGTTTTTCCTTTGTGTTTGAATCTATGTCTGATATGTTATCTATTTTACTTATTCCTTTTGATCTGCATCTACTCTTTTTGTGTCCAGATTTATTACATTTGTAGCAAGTAATTATTTTTTTAAATTTCTGCTGGTCAGGAGTTTCTTTTTCGGTTGTTTTGTTTGTAGATTTAGTTTCTGATTTTTTATCAGGAGTTTCTTTTTCGGTTGTTTTGTCTGTAGATTTAGTTCCTGATTTTTTATCTCTTGTTATAGTATTTATTTTAGACGCGCTTGGGATGTTTTCATTAATTTTTTCCAAAGCTTGAGTTATTTGTCCTAATAGGTTCATTGGTCGGACATTTTCTACAGGCAAATTTGTTGGTTGGAAATGTGGTGCTGAATAACTTAATGGAAATTTAGATTTTGACTCTTTTTGAATTCCTTTAATCTCTGTGGATAAGGAATCAACTTGATGCGCTATGGTGTGTAACATTTGGTTTGAATAGTTGTTCTGATGATATACCTTTTTAATGTCTTCGATGTTGACTGGTTCGTTATTATTTTTTCCTCGTTTAAAAGGTGAAGCGGTTACTTCTCCTTCATTAGTTGGAATCTTGATAGATTGTAATGGAGGGTGGATTGAAGTCACAGTGTTTCCGTCTGTCAGTTGCCATTTTTTATACAGGCTGGTCTGGACATTAATTTGGGATTGGTTGAAAGGGTCTTCTATGCCTTGTTTTGCTAAGTAATATCGTAACCATATTTCAAAGTTGAAATTGATTTCATGTTCGTGTATATCGGTGATCCAATTTTTTATTAATTTTTCCTTATAGGTTTCATGTAGCTTTGAGAACCAATTAAAATGTTCGGATTCTTCTCGCAATTCTTGCATAAGTCTAAAACTTTCACTAATGAATGGTTTTTTAATCGTATTAATTTCTCCAGTAAAATCTGGTCTCATTTGGGATGATGTAGGAGAGTAATTTTCTTGGTTAACTTCTGGAAGGGGTGAGTTATGAAATACTTTGATGGGTCTTTGGAATGAATATTCAGAACATGAATTCCTACTGGGTTCAACATATCTAAAAGAGGTTGAAGGCCTTTCTCTTACAGAGTTGAATCTAATTAATACTGTTCCGTCTTCTTCTTCTATAATGTCTGAAATTTCAGTTCTTTCTATGTCTCTAGGAGTCTGGGGGTTTTCTATTTGGAATTCATCCGGAATGGTGATCTCATTCCATTTTAGTCTTTTGGGAACAAAAGTCTTTGACTGTTCTGCTTCAATTTGGAGCATGACAGTTTCTTCTTGAATAGAGGAACCTATCATTTTGAATTTTGGGTTCATTTGGGAGCTCATCAATTTAAAATATAATTTACACATGACTGATACTTGTTCGGTAAATTTTTCGAATTCATCACCTTGCAGGTGAATGTCTAGGATTAAAGAATTTAGGAATAATGGATCCGTTAAGGATACTGAGTAATTAGGCATACAGTTGAAGTATACTGGTCCATTACATATATTAGTTTGAATCATAGATAAGATGGATGGTTTGTATTTTTTTAGTCTTTTGTCTCTTAGGGCTGTGTATACAGGAATATCTATACCAGTATGGACTAGTGGTTTGATAGCTACTTGTATTAATCCAAAATGAATATATCGGAATCCTTTCTTAAGGTATTCTTCCAATGCAAGTTTAGATAATAGATGAATGGTTTGAGATTTATTTTGAATATTGAATGTTTCTTCATGAATTTTTATGGCATATGAAGTTTTAAAATCAAAGGTACCTATGCTGTAAATATTTTCTATTTTTTCATTAGGAATTTTCCATTCCAAAAAATCTTCATGAACTATATCTTCCCTACTCTCACGTCCAGCCTGTCCTGACTCCTGGGTTAGAAGATGGTATCAGAGCCAAGTTTCTAGCTTGTTGGTTAGCATAAGTAGGTAATAACTGAACTTGTTGAATTTTAGTAGGCGTTGGCAAGCGTTGGTAAGCTTGTAAGTCCGTTGGTAAGCCCGTTGAGATTAGGGTGTTCCAGGCATTGTGTTCCCGTGTTCCAGTCTACTGAAAGGTCAACCCATCAGTTAGTTACACACTAGTGATGACCAATATTGTTAGAAGAATGTTTCTAGGTTCCAGTTCGACCTCAGGATCAAGCAGAAAGGTAGTAAGAAATTGATCATCAGGGGCACTCAACCAGTTATAGTGTTCGGTAACGAAAACAAGATGCTGTGCTGGCAGATAGGCTTCATTTTCCCAGACGGGTGGTGTTGAGTAGAATTTGAAATACAGTTTGGACTTACAAGCTTACCAACGCTTGCCAACGCCTACCAAAATTCAACAAGTCAATTGTTACCTACTTATGCTAACCAACAAGCTAGAAACTTGGCTCTGATACCATCTTCTATAATGTCTGAAATTTCAGTTCTTTCAATGTCTCTAGGAGTCTGGGGGTTTTCTATTTGGAATTCATCCGGAATGGTGATCTCATTCCATTTTAGTCTTTTGGGAACAAAAGTCTTCGACTGTTCTGCTTCAATTTGGAGCATAACAGTTTCTTCTTGAATAGAGGAACCTATCATTTTGAATTTTGGGTTCATTTGGGAGCTCATTAATTTAAAATATAACTTACACATAACTGATATTTGTTCGGTAAATTTTTCGAATTCATCACCTTGCAGGTGAATGTCTAGGATTAAAGAATTTAGGAATAATGGATCCGTTAAGGATACTGAGTAATTAGGCATACAGTTGAAGTATACTGGTCCATTACATATATTAGTTCGAATCATAGATAAGATGGATGGTTTGTATTTTTTTAGTCTTTTGTCTCTTAGGGCTGTGTATACAGGAATATTTACACCAGTATGGACTAGTGGTTTGATAGCTACTTGTATTAATCCAAAATGAATATATCGGAATCCTTTCTTAAGGTATTCTTCCAATGCAAGTTTAGATAATAGATGAATGGTTTGAGATTTATTTTGAATATTGAATGTTTCTTCATGAATTTTTATGGCATATGAAGTTTTAAAATCAAAGGTACCTATGCTATAAATATTTTCTATTTTTTCATTAGGAATTTTCCATTCCAAAAAATCTTCATGAACTATATCTTCTCTACTTCTTACTACCTTTCTGCTTGATCCTGAGGTCGAACTGGAACCTAGAAACATTCTTCTAACAATATTGGTCATCACTAGTGTGTAACTAACTGATGGGGTTGACCTTTCAGTAGACTGGAACACGGGAACACAATGCCTGGAACACCCTAATCTCAACGGGCTTACCAACGGACTTACAAGCTTACCAACGGACTTGCCAACGCCTACTAAAATTCAACAAGTTCAGTTATTACCTACTTATGCTAACCAACAAGCTAGAAACTTGGCTCTGATACCATCTTCTAACCCAGGAGTCAGGACAGGCTGGACGTGAGGGTAGATATGATATAGACTAAGATTATTTAGAACTTTAAATTCCTAATGTATGTATGAACAGTAATTGCATGTGTATGAACAGTAGTATGTATGAACAGTACCGTATGTAGTAACAGTGACTTTGCTACAGTAAGTATGAATAGTGACTTTGCTACAGTAAATATGAACAGTAATTGTGAATAGTGATTTGTGAACAGTAATTGATGCACAGTGAGTATGAACGATTGCTCGTAACAGGACTAGAGTGTGAGCTTTTAATCGATAAGATGAATGCAAACTCTACTTAATTATGGAATGCTAAAAATTGGAGTAAAGGACAGATGAATAAGAGCGAGAGCTTACAAAGCTTGTGTTGAATTGATTATCTTTGAGACCGGATACAAGAAGTAGTAGGAGTACAGCTTGAATTCTTTGAAAGAAGAAGTACAGAGGGGATTTTGATTACAAGAGGAAATTGCTAGTTTGTGGCTCTGTCTTCGCTCTCAACTCGCTCTTTTTTCCGCTCTCTATTCGCTCTCAATTTTTTTTTTTGCTCTCTCTTGAATGAGTGAGGAGCCTTGAATTTATAGAGGAGAGTCGAGCTTCCCGGAGTGATGAGCTGGCGAGGAATCTTGCAGCTTTGAGTCACTTCGTCCTTTGTCTGGAGAGGAATCTGTCAGTTTGAGTCACATCGTCCTTTGTTTGGAGAGGAATTCCTAATATGACATCAGTATTTAAATTGTCAACAATTATGAATTGGTGTTTAAAGCATATTTTGTTATGGCATATGAATGTTTTTGTAAATTTTCCCTTAACACTTAAAGGAGAATCATTTGCTGTGACTAATTTTTCTGTTGTTGGTTCATAGTATTTTGTTGGAAACATACCATCCTTTAGTACACTATGGTCAGCTCCTGAATCAACCATGGCAGTAAAGGTGCATTTGGAATTATGAATTCTAATGGTTATGAATATATACCATTTTTGATAGGTAAATTTTTGAATAGTTGAGATGAAGTTGGGGGGTTTAGTGGTTGCAAGTGTGATTGAGAAGGGTGGTTCTTCTTCGGATATGGTTTCTTTTGTCTTAGATGGTTGGGTATGAATAGGGCATGCTTTAGTGTTATATGCTAGATGTTTGGTGTGGTTTAAATGTTCTTTAATATTTTTAATTTCTCCTTTTAATAATTTGATTTCTGTTCGGGAGTTATGAATATCATGTGGTTGGGATTTTAAGGTTATTTGGTATGGTTCATAGGGTTTGGTAATATTAAAGGGTTGGATTGATTTTTCAGGTGTTTCAGAATAGAGTTGTAGTTCTTGTTTTTCCTTTGTGTTTGAATCTATGTCTGATATGTTATCTATTTTACTTATTCCTTTTGATCTGCATCTACTCTTTTTGTGTCCAGATTTATTACATTTGTAGCAAGTAATTATTTTTTTAAATTTCTGCTGGTCAGGAGTTTCTTTTTCGGTTGTTTTGTTTGTAGATTTAGTTTCTGATTTTTTATCAGGAGTTTCTTTTTCGGTTGTTTTGTCTGTAGATTTAGTTCCTGATTTTTTATCTCTTGTTATAGTATTTATTTTAGACGCGCTTGGGATGTTTTCATTAATTTTTTCCAAAGCTTGAGTTATTTGTCCTAATAGGTTCATTGGTCGGACATTTTCTACAGGCAAATTTGTTGGTTGGAAATGTGGTGCTGAATAACTTAATGGAAATTTAGATTTTGACTCTTTTTGAATTCCTTTAATCTCTGTGGATAAGGAATCAACTTGATGCGCTATGGTGTGTAACATTTGGTTTGAATAGTTGTTCTGATGATATACCTTTTTAATGTCTTCGATGTTGACTGGTTCGTTATTATTTTTTCCTCGTTTAAAAGGTGAAGCGGTTACTTCTCCTTCATTAGTTGGAATCTTGATAGATTGTAATGGAGGGTGGATTGAAGTCACAGTGTTTCCGTCTGTCAGTTGCCATTTTTTATACAGGCTGGTCTGGACATTAATTTGGGATTGGTTGAAAGGGTCTTCTATGCCTTGTTTTGCTAAGTAATATCGTAACCATATTTCAAAGTTGAAATTGATTTCATGTTCGTGTATATCGGTGATCCAATTTTTATTAATTTTCCTTATAGGTTTCATGTAGCTTTGAGAACCAATTAAAATGTTCGGATTCTTCTCGAAATTCTTGCATAAGTCTAAAACTATCACTAATGAATGGTTTTTTAATCGTATTAATTTCTCCAGTAAAATCTGGTCTCATCTGGGATGATGTTGGGGAGTAATTTTCTTGGTTAACTTCTGGAAGGGGTGAGTTATGAAATACTTTGATGGGTCTTTGGAATGAATATTCAGAACATGAATTCCTACTGGGTTCAACATATCTAAAAGAGGTTGAAGGCCTTTCTCTTACAGAGTTGAATCTAATTAATACTGTTCCGTCTTCTTCTTCTATAATGTCTGAAATTTCAGTTCTTTCAATGTCTCTAGGAGTCTGGGGGTTTTCTATTTGGAATTCGTCCGGAATGGTGATCTCATTCCATTTTAGTCTTTTGGGAACAAAAGTCTTCGACTGTTCTGCTTCAATTTGGAGCATGACAGTTTCTTCTTGAATAGAGGAACCTATCATTTTGAATTTTGGGTTCATTTGGGAGCTCATCAATTTAAAATATAATTTACACATGACTGATACTTGTTCGGTAGATTTTCGAATTCATCACCTTGCAGGTGAATGTCTAGGATTAAAGAATTTAGGAATAATGGATCCGTTAAGGATACTGAGTAATTAGGCATACAGTTGAAGTATACTGGTCCATTACATATATTAGTTTGAATCATAGATAAGATGGATGGTTTGTATTTTTTTAGTCTTTTGTCTCTTAGGGCTGTGTATACAGGAATATCTACACCAGTATGGACTAGTGGTTTGATTGCTACTTGTATTAATCCAAAATGAATATATCGGAATCCTTTCTTAAGGTATTCTTCTAATGCAAGTTTAGATAATAGATGAATGGTTTGAGATTTATTTTGAATATTGAATGTTTCTTCATGAATTTTTATGGCATATGAAGTTTTAAAATCAAAGGTACCTATGCTGTAAATATTTTCTATTTTTTCATTAGGAATTTTCCATTCTAAAGAATCTTCATGAACTATATCTTCTCTACTTCTTACTACCTTTCTGCTTGATCCTGAGGTCGAACTGGAACCTAGAAACATTCTTCTAACAATATTGGTCATCACTAGTGTGTAACTAACTGATGGGTTGACCTTTCAGTAGACTGGAACACGGGAACACAATGCCTGGAACACCCTAATCTCAACGGGCTTACCAACGGACTTACAAGCTTACCAACGCTTGCCAACGCCTACCAAAATTCAACAAGTCAATTGTTACCTACTTATGCTAACCAACAAGCTAGAAACTTGGCTCTGATACCATCTTCTAACCCAGGAGTCAGGACAGGCTGGACGTGAGGGTAGATATGATATAGACTAAGATTATTTAGAACTTTAAATTCCTAATGAATGTATGAACAGTAATTGCATGTGTATGAACAGTAGTATGTATGAACAGTACCGTATGTAGTAACAGTGACTTTGCTACAGTAAGTATGAATAGTGACTTTGCTACAGTAAATATGAACAGTAATTGTGAATAGTGATTTGTGAACAGTAATTGATGCACAGTGAATATGAACGATTGCTCGTAACAGGACTAGAGTGTGAGCTTTTAATCGATAAGATGAATGCAATCTCTACTTAATTATGGAATGCTAAAAATTGGAGTAAAGGACAGATGAATAAGAGCGAGAGCTTACAAAGCTTGTGTTGAATTGATTATCTTTGAAACCGGATACAAGAAGTAGTAGGAGTACAGCTTGAATTCTTTGAAAGAAGAAGTACAGAGGGGATTTTGATTACAAGAGGAAATTTGTGGCTCTGTATTTGCTCTCTTTTTCGCTCTCAATTCGCTCTCAATTTTTTTTGCTCTTCAGTAGACTGGAACAAGTATCAGTCATGTGTAAATTATATTTTAAATTGATGAGCTCCCAAATGAACCCAAAATTCAAAATGATAGGTTCCTCTATTCAAGAAGAAACTGTCATGCTCCAAATTGAAGCAAAACAGTCGAAGACTTTTGTTCCCAAAAGACTAAAATGGAATGAGATCACCATTCCGGATGAATTCCAAATAGAAAACCCCCAGATTCCTAGAGACATAGAAAGAACTGAAATTTCAGACATTATAGAAGAAGAAGACGGAACAGTATTAATTAGATTCAACTCTGTAAGAGAAAGGTCATCAACCTCTTTTAGATATGATGAACCCAGTAGGAATTCATATTCTGAATATTCATTCCAAAGACCCATCAAAGTATTTCATAACTCACCCCTTCCAGAAGTTAACCAAGAAAATTACTCCCCAACATCATCCCAGATGAGACCAGATTTTACTGGAGAAATTAATACGATTAAAAAACCATTCATTAGTGAAAGTTTTAGACTTATGCAAGAATTTCGAGAAGAATCCGAACATTTTAATTGGTTCTCAAAGCTACATGAAACCTATAAGGAAAAATTAATAAAAAATTGGATCACCGATATACACGAACATGAAATCAATTTCAACTTTGAAATATGGTTACGATATTACTTAGCAAAACAAGGCATAGAAGACCCTTTCAACCAATCCCAAATTAATGTCCAGACCAGCCTGTATAAAAAATGGCAACCGACAGATGGAAACACTGTGACTTCAATCCACCCTCCATTACAATCTATCAAGATTCCAACCAATGAAGGAGAAGTAACCGCTTCACCTTTTAAACGAGAAAAAAATAATAACGAACCAGTCAATATTGAAGACATTAAAAAGGTATATCATCAGAACAACTATTCAAACCAAATGCTACACACCATAGCACATCAAGTTGATTCCTTATCCACAGAAATTAAAGGAATTCAAAAGGAGTCAAAATCTAAATTTCCATTAAGTTATTCAGCACCACATTTCCAACCAACAAATTTGCCTGTAGAAAATGTCCGACCAATGAACCTATTAGGACAAATAACTCAAGCTTTAGAAAAAATTAATGAAAACATCCCAAGCACATCAAAAATAAATATTATACAAGAACAGGATGATTCAGAATCCGATTCAGAATCCGAATCTACAGATAGCTCAGATACTCCATTAATACAACAAATAAACCAAATAGAAGACAGTATCCAGGGAGCAAATCCCAACCAAGAAATTAATCGAATTAATACAAAATATAAGAAAAGCAACAGTTCATATAGAAATAATTACAATAATGACTGGCGAAAAGGCCAGACTAGGAATTATTACCCTAGGCCAACACCTCCAGACATCCAATATGAAGAAAAGGCTATATTCAAATCAAGCTATGATGGCACTTCTGTCTACGAATGGAATATAGACAGAAAGAGTGAATATGAAATACTCAATACATTACAAGAAATAGGCATGGCAGTAACAGCCTATAAAACAAATCGATTACCTGAACAAAACGCTACAGTCTACATAGTCACTGGTTTTACTGGGCAATTAAAATATTGGTGGGATAACTCATTAACCCTAGAGGAAAAACAAACAATTCTGAATCACGAAATAGAAGTAGAAGACGCTCAAGGAACAATTACAAAGAAAAATGATTCTGCCAGTTTCCTCATAATTACAATAGCAACACACTTTGTAGGAAATCCTGCAGAAGAACTAGGATCTTTAAACATATCCCTCACTAATTTGAAATGTCCAACCCTTACTGACTTCAGATGGTATAAAGATATGTTCCTAACCTATGTATTAAAACGATCAGATTCAACTAAATCATTTTGGAAGGAAAAATTCATAGCTGGACTACCCAGTTTGTTTTCACAAAGGGTTCTTACAAACATTAAAAAGGCTATGGGAGCCGAAGATGATAATGCTGATTTTAGCACTATTACATATGGTCAACTATTTGCATTCGTTAAAAAAGAAGCTCTACAAGCTTGCCAAGAATTAAAATTCCAAGCTAAGTATGGAAACAAGAGACAAGAAATGGGCTCTTTCTGTGAAGCATTTGGCATTACAGGAATAAGAGCCCCCTCTACTGAAAAAAGACGTAATCAAAAGCTAAACCATTACAAGAATTATAAGACTAGAAGACGAGACTATCCTCAAAATCCTAAAACAAGAAAACATGACTATTCTCAAAAACATTCAAACGAAAATTACTATCAAAACAAATCCAAGCCAATTACTTGCTACAAATGTGGAAAAACTGGCCACCTGGCAAATAAATGCAAATCAAAAGAAAAGGGAAAGAAAACTGATAATAGTAAAATTAATAAAATTAATGAAATCATAGATGATATGACGGACTTAGAATACAATATAAAGAAGAAACTTAAGGAAAATTTCAAATCATCTCCGAGATCAATGAAGTATCCGATGATAATGAATATTATGACTCATCAAGCTCTAGCAGCTCCAACTGTAAATGTAAAACAATCAATATGATCAGGGAAAATACTTTCAAGACACGTAATTCAGAGAAAAAATCAAAAGAATTAATCTTCGACATGATACAACAGATTCCTGATTTAAAAACGCAAAAGGAACATCTAGAAAAATTAAGAACTCTAATAGTTAATGAAGAAGAAGAAAAGGATAATTTAACTCAACCTTTTAGCATTTCAAAACTTTTCGAAACTTATCCGATAAATTCTACTTTAGGAACCAAACCAAACGACATTCGTAAACTCCATACAGAGATACAACTCCTAAAAGATGAAATCAGATTCATTAAGGAAAATCTAAGACAAATAGAAACAAGAAGTCTAGCATATGAAACGCAGATGTGCCTTGTACAAAACCATATTGATAAAACAAAAGAAAAAACAATTGCATCCGAATCATTAGAAATACCACCCCCCTTTTCCCTAAATGAAATAAATATTTCAAACAATTACCAATCTAATCCTACATTCATCACCACCATTGAAAAATTCAATTACCAAAAATGGTTCATATTCATAACCCTGGCCATTAACGATTCAAAACTAACCCTTACAGCCATGATTGATTCAGGAGCCGACCACAGTGTCATTAGAAACGGTATACTTCCAACAAAATATTATGAACCCACAAAAGAAAAATTGATCACAGCAAATGATTCACCTTTAAAGGTTATGGGAAAAATAACAAAGGTGTCAATATGCAATGAAGAAATTTGTTTCAAACACCAATTCATTGTTATTAAAAATTTGAATACTGATATAATATTAGGAATACCATTTTTAACCCAAATTTATCCATTCTGGGTTGATTCAAAAGGATTAGGTACAAGAGTCATGGGACAAGAAATCATATTCAAATTCTTATCCCCTATCCAGTTCAAAAACTTAAATAGCCTACAAAATGATACAATTTATCATAGCATTCATGCACAAGAATCATTGCATTCTGCATGCATTTATTCCATCCAAACAACACCCCAGTATGACCCTTGGATTCTTTACCACAGATTCATAATGGACAAAGGAGAATCTCCTATCCAGAAGACAGTCAACCCTAAAGATTATGAAATAAAAATCTCTTCTCTTTCAACATCTCCCATTCAAAGTCACAATAGATTCCAAGTCCTTGATAACTTTCCTCCTCTCCCTTTTGCAATCACAACTCCAACAAAGACTCAAAATACTCCACGACTCCAATCTGATTCATCCCCATATTTTACCAAGAAAAATACTGAGCATTTACTCCTCACCAACTTCACAGAAACTCCTGACTACAAGACACTTTGCTCATACATAAACAAAATCTTACCATCAGGTTGCCAATGGCTTCCAGATGATCCACTTAAAACCCAGAGATACTATGAACTAGTACTCATTGACTCCGGCTCAATCGAACTCTATCATACTATGGACAAAACTAATCCAGACAGGGTCTCTTACTCCAAATGCATCATCAAAAAGCTAATTCGGCCAATAGAATGGGCATCCCTGGCTACTACAAGAGAATTTACTGTCAACTACATTCCAAAAGGATATACTTATCATGACTACAGAATGGCCTGGTACCGGGCATTCCTCCTCAGACCTTTCGATCATTCATGGTTCTTCACTTTTCATTCCAATTGCCAAGAACAATTTCCAATATGGTTTTATGAGTGGTGGCATTCCTACGGACCCACAATCGACATATTACCGCCAACAGCACTCAAAGGCTTTAATCGCTACCTCTTCCAAGTCAAGGGACTACATTACATAAAGACAGTTCAATTCTTCAAGGAATTCAAGGTGCCATGGATTTTCTGTTGGAGTTATCAAATCGCCCAACACTACAATATTGTAGATAAATATCCAATGAGTTTGGTCCGACAGTTCAAAATCAAGTGGTGGGATAAATTCAACCAGAATTTATGCTCCGAATCTACAGTCGGTGAATTCCTCACCTCTGGCAAGAAATTCCAACATCAAATCCAACAGATTCCCAAAGACGACGACTCTCCAAGAACTTCAAAAACCATTCATAAAGCTTCAACTACAATTCGAGAAGATTCAGACTCCGATGATGAATTTCAACAGTTCCTCAAATTTCAGAAATTCAGAAAAATGCAGAAACAACTTGACAAATCACGGGCAAGCTCCACTGCATCCTCATCACCCACTAATCCAGTCGACCTCATAGGCGGCCAAGATCCGTTTGATATGTAAATATTTCACAAAAAAAAAAAAAAAAAAAAAATCCAGAACCAGCATCCGAAGATCTCTCCAGAACAACAGCACTCACAGACAAATTCCTCCGAAGATCTCTCAAGAAAAGTCAGAACAACAGTACTCATGAAACAGACGACAGATTCCTCTCTGACAAAGGCAGAAGTGACTCAAAGCTGCAAGATTCCTCTCCAGACTGACAGATTCCTCGACAAAGAATGACGTGACTCAAAGCTGCAAGATTCCTCTCTAGACAAAGGACGATGCGACTCAAAGATTCCTCTCCAGACAAAGGACGATGTGACTCAAAGCTGCAAGATTCCTCTCCAGACAAAGGACGATGTGACTCAAAGATTCCTCTCCAGACAAAGGACGATGTGACTCAAAGCTGCAAGATTCCTCTCCAAGACAAAGGACGATGTGACTCAAAGCTGCAAGATTCCTCTCCAGAAAAAGGACGACAAGACTAAAAGGTGACTCAAAGGCAGATATTCCTCTCCGAAAAGACACAAAACAAAGAAAAGACAAGATTCCTCGCCAGCTCATCACTCCAGAAGGCTTGACTCTCCTCTATAAATTCAAGGCTCCTCATTCATTCAAGGGAGAGAGCGGAAAAAAAGAGCGAGTTGAGAGCGAAGACAGAGCCACAAACTAGCAATTTCCTCTTGTAATCAAAATCCCCTCTGTACTTCTTCTTTCAAAGAATTCAAGCTGTACTCCTACTACTTCTTGTATCCGGTCTCAAAGATAATCAATTCAACACAAGCTTTGTAAGCTCTCGCTCTTATTCATCTGTCCTTTACTCCAATTTTTAGCATTCCATAATTAAGTAGAGTTTGCATTCATCTTATCGATTAAAAGCTCACACTCTAGTCCTGTTACGAGCAATCGTTCATACTCACTGTGCATTAATTACTGTTCACAAATCACTATTCACAATTACTGTTCATATTTACTGTAGCAAAGTCACTATTCATACTTACTGTAGCAAAGTCACTGCTACTACATACGGTACTGTTCATACATACTACTATTCATACACATGCAATTACTGTTCATACATACATTAGGAATTTAAAGTTCTAAATAATCTTAGTCTATATCATATCTACCCTCACGTCCAGCCTGTCCTGACTCCTGGGTTAGAAGATGGTATCAGAGCCAAGTTTCTAGCTTGTTGGTTAGCATAAGTAGGTAACAATTGACTTGTTGAATTTTGGTAGGCGTTGGCAAGCGTTGGTAAGCTTGTAAGTCCGTTGGTAAGCTCGTTGAGATTAGGGTGTTCCAGGCATTGTGTTCCCGTGTTCCAGTCTACTGAAAGGTCAACCCATCAGTTAGTTACACACTAGTGATGACCAATATTGTTAGAAGAATGTTTCTAGGTTCCAGTTCGACCTCAGGATCAAGCAGAAAGGTAGTAAGAAGTAGAGAAGATATAGTTCATGAAGATTCTTTAGAATGGAAAATTCCTAATGAAAAAATAGAAAATATTTACAGCATAGGTACCTTTGATTTTAAAACTTCATATGCCATAAAAATTCATGAAGAAACATTCAATATTCAAAATAAATCTCAAATCATTCATCTATTATCTAAACTTGCATTGGAAGAATACCTTAAGAAAGGATTCCGATATATTCATTTTGGATTAATACAAGTAGCTATCAAACCACTAGTCCATACTGGTATAGATATTCCTGTATACACAGCCCTAAGAGACAAAAGACTAAAAAAATACAAACCATCCATCTTATCTATGATTCAAACTAATATATGTAATGGACCAGTATACTTCAACTGTATGCCTAATTACTCAGTATCCTTAACGGATCCATTATTCCTAAATTCTTTAATCCTAGACATTCACCTGCAAGGTGATGAATTTGAAAAATTTACCGAATAAGTATCAGTCATGTGTAAATTATATTTTAAATTGATGAGCTCCCAAATGAACCCAAAATTCAAAATGATAGGTTCCTCTATTCAAGAAGAAACTGTCATGCTCCAAATTGAAGCAGAACAGTCAAAGACTTTTGTTCCCAAAAGACTAAAATGGAATGAGATCACCATTCCGGATGAATTCCAAATAGAAAACCCCCAGACTCCTAGAGACATAGAAAGAACTGAAATTTCAGACATTATAGAAGAAGAAGACGGAACAGTATTAATTAGATTCAACTCTGTAAGAGAAAGGCCTTCTACCTCTTTTAGATATGTTGAACCCAGTAGGAATTCATGTTCTGAATATTCATTCCAAAGACCCATCAAAGTATTTCATAACTCACCCCTTCCAGAAGTTAACCAAGAAAATTACTCTCCTACATCATCCCAAATGAGACCAGATTTTACTGGAGAAATTAATACGATTAAAAAACCATTCATTAGTGAAAGTTTTAGACTTATGCAAGAATTTCGAGAAGAATCCGAACATTTTAATTGGTTCTCAAAGCTACATGAAACCTATAAGGAAAAATTAATAAAAAATTGGATCACCGATATACACGAACATGAAATCAATTTCAACTTTGAAATATGGTTACGATATTACTTAGCAAAACAAGGCATAGAAGACCCTTTCAACCAATCCCAAATTAATGTCCAGACCAGCCTGTATAAAAAATGGCAACTGACAGATGGAAACACTGTGACTTCAATCCACCCTCCATTACAATCTATCAAGATTCCAACCAATGAAGGAGAAGTAACCGCTTCACCTTTTAAACGAGGAAAAAATAATAACGAACCAGTCAATATTGAAGACATTAAAAAGGTATATCATCAGAACAACTATTCAAACCAAATGCTACACACCATAGCACATCAAGTTGATTCCTTATCCACAGAAATTAAAGGAATTCAAAAGGAGTCAAAATCTAAATTTCCATTAAGTTATTCAGCACCACATTTCCAACCAACAAATTTGCCTGTAGAAAATGTCCGACCAATGAACCTATTAGGACAAATAACTCAAGCTTTAGAAAAAATTAATGAAAACATCCCAAGCACATCAAAAATAAATATTATACAAGAACAGGATGATTCAGAATCCGATTCAGAATCCGAATCTACAGATAGCTCAGATACTCCATTAATACAACAAATAAACCAAATAGAAGACAGTATCCAGGGAGCAAATCCCAACCAAGAAATTAATCGAATTAATACAAAATATAAGAAAAGTAACAGTTCATATAGAAATAATTACAATAATGACTAGCGAAAAGGCCAGACTAGGAATTATTACCCTAGGCCAACACCTCCAGACATCCAATATGAAGAAAAGGCTATATTCAAATCAAGCTATGATGGCACTTCTGTCTACGAATGGAATATAGACGGAAAGAGTGAATATGAAATACTCAATACATTACAAGAAATAGGCATGGCAGTAACAGCCTATAAAACAAATCGATTACCTGAACAAAACACTACAGTCTACATAGTCACTGGTTTTACTGGGCAATTAAAATATTGGTGGGATAACTCATTAACCCTAGAGGAAAAACAAACAATTCTGAATCACGAAATAGAAGTAGAAGACGCTCAAGGAACAATTACAAAGAAAAATGATTCTGCCAGTTTCCTCATAATTACAATAGCAACACACTTTGTAGGAAATCCTGCAGAAGAACTAGGATCTTTAAACATATCCCTCACTAATTTGAAATGTCCAACCCTTACTGAATTCAGATGGTATAAAGATATGTTCCTAACCTATGTATTAAAACGATCAGATTCAACTAAATCATTTTGGAAGGAAAAATTCATAGCTGGACTACCCAGTTTGTTTTCACAAAGGGTTCTTACAAACATTAAAAAGGCTATGGGAGCCGAAGATGATAATGCTGATTTTAGCACTATTACATATGGTCAACTATTTGCATTCGTTAAAAAAGAAGCTCTACAAGCTTGCCAAGAATTAAAATTCCAAGCTAAGTATGGAAACAAGAGACAAGAAATGGGCTCTTTCTGTGAAGCATTTGGCATTACAGGAATAAGAGCCCCCTCTACTGAAAAAAGACGTAATCAAAAGCTAAACCATTACAAGAATTATAAGACTAGAAGACGAGACTATCCTCAAAATCCTAAAACAAGAAAACATGACTATTCTCAAAAACATTCAAACGAAAATTACTATCAAAACAAATCCAAGCCAATTACTTGCTACAAATGTGGAAAAACTGGCCACCTGGCAAATAAATGCAAATCAAAAGAAAAGGGAAAGAAAACTGATAATAGTAAAATTAATAAAATTAATGAAATCATAGATGATATGACGGACTTAGAATACAATATAAAGAAGAAACTTAAGGAAAAATTTCAAATCATCTCCGAGATCAATGAAGTATCCGATGATAATGAATATTATGACTCATCAAGCTCTAGCAGCTCCAACTGTAAATGTAAAACAATCAATATGATCAGGGAAAATACTTTCAAGACACGTAATTCAGAGAAAAAATCAAAAGAATTAATCTTCGACATGATACAACAGATTCCTGATTTAAAAACGCAAAAGGAACATCTAGAAAAATTAAGAACTCTAATAGTTAATGAAGAAGAAGAAAAGGATAATTTAACTCAACCTTTTAGCATTTCAAAACTTTTCGAAACTTATCCGATAAATTCTACTTTAGGAACCAAACCAAACGACATTCGTAAACTCCATACAGAAATACAACTCCTAAAAGATGAAATCAGATTCATTAAGGAAAATCTAAGACAAATAGAAATAAGAAGTCTAGCATATGAAACACAGATGTGCCTTGTACAAAACCATATTGATAAAACAAAAGAAAAAACAACTGCATCCGAATCATTAGAAATACCACCCCCCTTTTCCCTAAATGAAATAAATATTTCAAACAATTACCAATCTAATCCTACATTCATCACCACCATTGAAAAATTCAATTACCAAAAATGGTTCATATTCATAACCCTAGCCATTAACGATTCAAAACTAACCCTTACAGCCATGATTGATTCAGGAGCCGACCACAGTGTCATTAGAAACGGTATACTTCCAACAAAATATTATGAACCCACAAAAGAAAAATTGATCACAGCAAATGATTCACCTTTAAAGGTTATGGGAAAAATAACAAAGGTGTCAATATGCAATGAAGAAATTTGTTTCAAACACCAATTCATTGTTATTAAAAATTTGAATACTGATATAATATTAGGAATACCATTTTTAACCCAAATTTATCCATTCTGGGTTGATTCAAAAGGATTAGGTACAAGAGTCATGGGACAAGAAATCATATTCAAATTCTTATCCCCTATCCAATTCAAAAACTTAAATAGCCTACAAAATGATACAATTTATCATAGCATTCATGCACAAGAATCATTGCATTCTGCATGCATTTATTCCATCCAAACAACACCCCAGTATGACCCTTGGATTCTTTACCACAGATTCATAATGGACAAAGGAGAATCTCCTATCCAGAAGACAGTCAACCCTAAAGATTATGAAATAAAAATCTCTTCTCTTTTAACATCTCCCATTCAAAGTCACAATAGATTCCAAGTCCTTGGTAACTTTCCTCCTCTCCCTTTTGCAATCACAACTCCAACAAAGACTCAAAATACTCCACGACTCCAATCTGATTCATCCCCATATTTTACCAAGAAAAATACTGAGCATTTACTCCTCACCAACTTCACAGAAACTCCTGACTACAAGACACTTTGCTCATACATAAACAAAATCTTACCATCAGGTTGCCAATGGCTTCCAGATGATCCACTTAAAACCCAGAGATACTATGAACTAGTACTCATTGACTCCGGCTCAATCGAACTCTATCATACTATGGACAAAACTAATCCAGACAGGGTCTCTTACTCCAAATGCATCATCAAAAAGCTAATTCGGCCAATAGAATGGGCATCCCTGGCTACTACAAGAGAATTTACTGTCAACTATATTCCAAAAGGATATACTTATCATGACTACAGAATGGCCTGGTACCGGGCATTCCTCCTCAGACCTTTCGATCATTCATGGTTCTTCACTTTTCATTCCAATTGCCAAGAACAATTTCCAATATGGTTTTATGAGTGGTGGCATTCCTACGGACCCACAATCGACATATTACCGCCAACAGCACTCAAAGGCTTTAATCGCTACCTCTTCCAAGTCAAGGGACTACATTACATAAAGACAGTTCAATTCTTCAAGGAATTCAAGGTGCCATGGATTTTCTGTTGGAGTTATCAAATCGCCCAACACTACAATATTGTAGATAAATATCCAATGAGTTTGGTCCGACAGTTCAAAATCAAGTGGTGGGATAAATTCAACCAGAATTTATGCTCCGAATCTACAGTCGGTGAATTCCTCACCTCTGGCAAGAAATTCCAACATCAAATCCAACAGATTCCCAAAGACGACGACTCTCCAAGAACTTCAAAAACCATTCATAAAGCTTCAACTACAATTCGAGAAGATTCAGACTCCGATGATGAATTTCAACAGTTCCTCAAATTTCAGAAATTCAGAAAAATGCAGAAACAACTTGACAAATCACGGGCAAGCTCCACTGCATCCTCATCACCCACTAATCCAGTCGACCTCATAGGCGGCCAAGATCCGTTTGATATGTAAATATTTCACAAAAAAAAAAAAAAAAAAAAAATCCAGAACCAGCATCCGAAGATCTTTCCAGAACAACAGCACTCACAGACAAATTCCTCCGAAGATCTCTCAAGAAAAGTCAGAACAACAGTACTCATGAAACAGACGACAGATTCCTCTCTGACAAAGGCAGAAGTGACTCAAAGCTGCAAGATTCCTCTCCAGACTGACAGATTCCTCGACAAAAATGACGTGACTCAAAGCTGCAAGATTCCTCTCCAGATAAAGGACGATGCGACTCAAAGATTCCTCTCCAGACAAAGGACGATGTGACTCAAAGCTGCAAGATTCCTCTCCAGACAAAGGACGATGTGACTCAAAGATTCCTCTCCAGACAAAGGACGATGTGACTCAAAGCTGCAAGATTCCTCTCCAAGACAAAGGACGATGTGACTCAAAGCTGCAAGATTCCTCTCCAGACAAAGGACGACAAGACTAAAAGGTGACTCAAAGGCAGATATTCCTCTCCGAAAAGACACAAAACAAAGAAAAGACAAGATTCCTCGCCAGCTCATCACTCCAGAAGGCTTGACTCTCCTCTATAAATTCAAGGCTCCTCATTCATTCAAGGGAGAGAGCGGAAAAAAGAGCGAGTTGAGAGCGAAGACAGAGCCACAAACTAGCAATTTCCTCTTGTAATCAAAATCCCCTCTGTACTTCTTCTTTCAAAGAATTCAAGCTGTACTCCTACTACTTCTTGTATCCGGTCTCAAAGATAATCAATTCAACACAAGCTTTGTAAGCTCTCGCTCTTATTCATCTGTCCTTTACTCCAATTTTTAGCATTCCATAATTAAGTAGAGTTTGCATTCATCTTATCGATTAAAAGCTCACACTCTAGTCCTGTTACGAGCAATCGTTCATACTCACTGTGCATCAATTACTGTTCACAAATCACTATTCACAATTACTGTTCATATTTACTGTAGCAAAGTCACTATTCATACTTACTGTAGCAAAGTCACTGTTACTACATACGGTACTGTTCATACATACTACTGTTCATACACATGCAATTACTGTTCATACATACATTAGGAATTTAAAGTTCTAAATAATCTTAGTCTATATCATATCTACCCTCACGTCCAGCCTGTCCTTATGAACAGTAGTATGTATGAACAGTACCGTATGTAGTAACAGTGACTTTGCTACAGTAAGTATGAATAGTGACTTTGCTACAGTAAATATGAACAGTAATTGTGAATAGTGATTTGTGAACAGTAATTGATGCACAGTGAGTATGAACGATTGCTCGTAACAGGACTAGAGTGTGAGCTTTTAATCGATAAGATGAATGCAATCTCTACTTAATTATGGAATGCTAAAAATTGGAGTAAAGGACAGATGAATAAGAGCGAGAGCTTACAAAGCTTGTGTTGAATTGATTATCTTTGAGACCGGATACAAGAAGTAGTAGGAGTACAGCTTGAATTCTTTGAAAGAAGAAGTACAGAGGGGATTTTGATTACAAGAGGAAATTGCTAGTTTGTGGCTCTGTCTTCGCTCTCAACTCGCTCTTTTTTCCGCTCTCTCCCTTGAATGAATGAGGAGCCTTGAATTTATAGAGGAGAGTCAAGCCTTCTGGAGTGATGAGCTGGCGAGGAATCTTGTCTTTTCTTTGTTTTGTGTCTTTTCGGAGAGGAATATCTGCCTTTGAGTCACCTTTTAGTCTTGTCGTCCTTTGTCTGGAGAGGAATCTTGCAGCTTTGAGTCACATCGTCCTTTGTCTTGGAGAGGAATCTTGCAGCTTTGAGTCACATCGTCCTTTGTCTGGAGAGGAATCTTTGAGTCACATCGTCCTTTGTCTGGAGAGGAATCTTGCAGCTTTGAGTCACATCGTCCTGTGTTCGGAGAGGAATCTTTGAGTCGCATCGTCCTTTGTCTGGAGAGGAATCTTGCAGCTTTGAGTCACGTCATTCTTTGTCGAGGAATCTGTCAGTCTGGAGAGGAATCTTGCAGCTTTGAGTCACTTCTGCCTTTGTCAGAGAGGAATCTGTCGTCTGTTTCATGAGTACTGTTGTTCTGACTTTTCTTGAGAGATCTTCGGAGGAATTTGTCTGTGAGTGCTGTTGTTCTGGAGAGATCTTCGGATGCTGGTTCTGGATTTTTTTTTTTTTTTTTTTTGTGAAATATTTACATATCAAACGGATCTTGGCCGCCTATGAGGTCGACTGGATTAGTGGGTGATGAGGATGCAGTGGAGCTTGCCCGTGATTTGTCAAGTTGTTTCTGCATTTTTCTGAATTTCTGAAATTTGAGGAACTGTTGAAATTCATCATCGGAGTCTGAATCTTCTCGAATTGTAGTTGAAGCTTTATGAATGGTTTTTGAAGTTCTTGGAGAGTCGTCGTCTTTGGGAATCTGTTGGATTTGATGTTGGAATTTCTTGCCAGAGGTGAGGAATTCACCGACTGTAGATTCGGAGCATAAATTCTGGTTGAATTTATCCCACCACTTGATTTTGAACTGTCGGACCAAACTCATTGGATATTTATCTACAATATTGTAGTGTTGGGCGATTTGATAACTCCAACAGAAAATCCATGGCACCTTGAATTCCTTGAAGAATTGAACTGTCTTTATGTAATGTAGTCCCTTGACTTGGAAGAGGTAGCGATTAAAGCCTTTGAGTGCTGTTGGCGGTAATATGTCGATTGTGGGTCCGTAGGAATGCCACCACTCATAAAACCATATTGGAAATTGTTCTTGGCAATTGGAATGAAAAGTGAAGAACCATGAATGATCGAAAGGTCTGAGGAGGAATGCCCGGTACCAGGCCATTCTGTAGTCATGATAAGTATATCCTTTTGGAATGTAGTTGACAGTAAATTCTCTTGTAGTAGCCAGGGATGCCCATTCTATTGGCCGAATTAGCTTTTTGATGATGCATTTGGAGTAAGAGACCCTGTCTGGATTAGTTTTGTCCATAGTATGATAGAGTTCGATTGAGCCGGAGTCAATGAGTACTAGTTCATAGTATCTCTGGGTTTTAAGTGGATCATCTGGAAGCCATTGGCAACCTGATGGTAAGATTTTGTTTATGTATGAGCAAAGTGTCTTGTAGTCAGGAGTTTCTGTGAAGTTGGTGAGGAGTAAATGCTCAGTATTTTTCTTGGTAAAATATGGGGATGAATCAGATTGGAGTCGTGGAGTATTTTGAGTCTTTGTTGGAGTTGTGATTGCAAAAGGGAGAGGAGGAAAGTTACCAAGGACTTGGAATCTATTGTGACTTTGAATGGGAGATGTTGAAAGAGAAGAGATTTTTATTTCATAATCTTTAGGGTTGACTGTCTTCTGGATAGGAGATTCTCCTTTGTCCATTATGAATCTGTGGTAAAGAATCCAAGGGTCATACTGGGGTGTTGTTTGGATGGAATAAATGCATGCAGAATGCAATGATTCTTGTGCATGAATGCTATGATAAATTGTATCATTTTGTAGGCTATTTAAGTTTTTGAACTGGATAGGGGATAAGAATTTGAATATGATTTCTTGTCCCATGACTCTTGTACCTAATCCTTTTGAATCAACCCAGAATGGATAAATTTGGGTTAAAAATGGTATTCCTAATATTATATCAGTATTCAAATTTTTAATAACAATGAATTGGTGTTTGAAACAAATTTCTTCATTGCATATTGACACCTTTGTTATTTTTCCCATAACCTTTAAAGGTGAATCATTTGCTGTGATCAATTTTTCTTTTGTGGGTTCATAATATTTTGTTGGAAGTATACCGTTTCTAATGACACTGTGGTCGGCTCCTGAATCAATCATGGCTGTAAGGGTTAGTTTTGAATCGTTAATGGCCAGGGTTATGAATATGAACCATTTTTGGTAATTGAATTTTTCAATGGTGGTGATGAATGTAGGATTAGATTGGTAATTGTTTGTGATATTTATTTCATTTAGGGAAAAGGTGGGTGGTTTTTCTAATGATTCTGATGCAGTTGTTTCTTCTTTTGTTTTATCAATATGGCTTTGGACAATGCACATCTGCGTTTCATATGCTAGATTTCTTGTTTCTATTTGTCTTAAATTTTCCTTAATGAATCTGATTTCATCTTTTAGGAGTTGTATCTCTGTATGGAGTTTACGAATGTCGTTTGGTTTGGTTCCTAAAGTAGAATTTATCGGATAAGTTTCGAAAAGTTTTGAAATGCTAAAAGGTTGAGTTAAATTATCTTTTTCTTCTTCTTCATTTACTATTAGAGTTCTTAATTTTTCTAGATGTTCCTTTTGCGTTTTTAAATCAGGAATCTGTTGTATCATGTCGAAGATTAATTCTTTTGATTTTTTCTCTGAATTACGTGTCTTGAAAGTATTTTCCCTGATCATATTGATTGTTTTACATTTACAGTCGGAGCTGCTAGAGCTTGATGAGTCATAATATTCATTATCATCGGATACTTCATTGATCTCGGAGATGATTTGAAATTTTTCCTTAAGTTTCTTCTTTATATTGTATTCTAAGTCCGTCATATCATCTATGATTTCATTAATTTTATTAATTTTACTATTATCAGTTTTCTTTCCCTTTTTTTTTGATTTGCATTTATTTGCCAGGTGGCCAGTTTTTCCACATTTGTAGCAAGTAATTGGCTTGGATTTGTTTTGGTAGTCATGTTTTCTTGTTTTAGGATTTTGAGGATAGTCTCGTCTTCTAGTCTTATAATTCTTGTAATGGTTTAGCTTTTGATTACGTCTTTTTTCAGTAGAGGGTGCTCTTATTCCTGTAATGCCAAATGCTTCACAGAAAGAGCCCATTTCTTGTCTCTTGTTTCCATACTTAGCTTGGAATTTTAATTCTTGGCAAGCTTGTAGAGCTTCTTTTTTAACGAATGCAAATAGTTGACCATATGTAATAGTGCTAAAATCAGCATTATCATCTTCGGCTCCCATAGCCTTTTTAATGTTTGTAAGAACCCTTTGTGAAAACAAACTGGGTAGTCCAGCTATGAATTTTTCCTTCCAAAATGATTTAGTTGAATCTGATCGTTTTAATACATAGGTTAGGAACATATCTTTATACCATCTGAAGTCAGTAAGGGTTGGACATTTCAAATTAGTGAGGGATATGTTTAAAGATCCTAGTTCTTCTGCAGGATTTCCTACAAAGTGTGTTGCTATTGTAATTATGAGGAAACTGGCAGAATAATTTTTCTTTGTAATTGTTCCTTGAGCGTCTTCTACTTCTATTTCGTGATTCAGAATTGTTTGTTTTTCCTCTAGGGTTAATGAGTTATCCCACCAATATTTTAATTGCCCAGTAAAACCAGTGACTATGTAGACTGTAGCGTTTTGTTCAGGTAATCGATTTGTTTTATAGGCTGTTCTGCCATGCCTATTTCTTGTAATGTATTGAGTATTTCATATTCACTCTTTCCGTCTATATTCCATTCGTAGACAGAAGTGCCATCATAGCTTGATTTGAATATAGCCTTTTCTTCATATTGGATGTCTGGAGGTGTTGGCCTAGGGTAATAATTCCTAGTCTGGCCTTTTCGCCAGTCATTATTGTAATTATTTCTATATGAACTGTTGCTTTTCTTATATTTTGTATTAATTCGATTAATTTCTTGGTTGGGATTTGCTCCCTGGATACTGTCTTCTATTTGGTTTATTTGTTGTATTAATGGAGTATCTGAGCTATCTGTAGATTCGGATTCTGAATCGGATTCTGAATCATCCTGTTCTTGTATAAT
Organism: Agave tequilana; assembly: GCA_038442645.1. NCBI lineage: Eukaryota > Viridiplantae > Streptophyta > Magnoliopsida > Asparagales > Asparagaceae > Agave > Agave tequilana. The sequence continues at coordinate 295,265 of JAVJIF010001051.1, read as the reverse complement.
ATTTATTTTTGATGTGCTTGGGATGTTTTCATTAATTTTTTCTAAAGCTTGAGTTATTTGTCCTAATAGGTTCATTGGTCGGACATTTTCTACAGGCAAATTTGTTGGTTGGAAATGTGGTGCTGAATAACTTAATGGAAATTTAGATTTTGACTCCTTTTGAATTCCTTTAATTTCTGTGGATAAGGAATCAACTTGATGTGCTATGGTGTGTAGCATTTGGTTTGAATAGTTTTCTGATGATATACCTTTTTAATGTCTTCAATATTGACTGGTTCGTTATTATTTTTTCCTCGTTTAAAAGGTGAAGCGGTTACTTCTCCTTCATTGGTTGGAATCTTGATAGATTGTAATGGAGGGTGGATTGAAGTCACAGTGTTTCCATCTGTCAGTTGCCATTTTTTATACAGGCTGGTCTGGACATTAATTTGGGATTGGTTGAAAGGGTCTTCTATGCCTTGTTTTGCTAAGTAATATCGTAACCATATTTCAAAGTTGAAATTGATTTCATGTTCGTGTATATCGGTGATCCAATTTTTTATTAATTTTTCCTTATAGGTTTCATGTAGCTTTGAGAACCAATTAAAATGTTCGGATTCTTCTCGAAATTCTTGCATAAGTCTAAAACTTTCACTAATGAATGGTTTTTTAATCGTATTAATTTCTCCAGTAAAATCTGGTCTCATTTGGGATGATGTAGGAGAGTAATTTTCTTGGTTAACTTCTGGAAGGGGTGAGTTATGAAATACTTTGATGGGTTCTTTGGAATGAATATTCAGAACATGAATTCCTACTGGGTTCAACATATCTAAAAGAGGTAGAAGGCCTTTCTCTTACAGAGTTGAATCTAATTAATACTGTTCCGTCTTCTTCTTCTATAATGTCTGAAATTTCAGTTCTTTCTATGTCTCTAGGAGTCTGGGGGTTTTCTATTTGGAATTCATCCAGAATGGTGATCTCATTCCATTTTAGTCTTTTGGGAACAAAAGTCTTTGACTGTTCTGCTTCAATTTGGAGCATGACAGTTTCTTCTTGAATAGAGGAACCTATCATTTTGAATTTTGGGTTCATCTGGGAGCTCATCAATTTAAAATATAATTTACACATGACTGATACTTGTTCGGTAAATTTTTCGAATTCATCACCTTGCAGGTGAATGTCTAGGATTAAAGAATTTAGGAATAATGGATCCGTTAAGGATACTGAGTAATTAGGCATACAGTTGAAGTATACTGGTCCATTACATATATTAGTTTGAATCATAGATAAGATGGATGGTTTGTATTTTTTTAGTCTTTTGTCTCTTAGGGCTGTGTATACAGGAATATCTATACCAGTATGGACTAGTGGTTTGATAGCTACTTGTATTAATCCAAAATGAATATATCGGAATCCTTTCTTAAGGTATTCTTCCAATGCAAGTTTAGATAATAGATGAATGGTTTGAGATTTATTTTGAATATTGAATGTTTCTTCATGAATTTTTATGGCATATGAAGTTTTAAAATCAAAGGTACCTATGCTGTAAATATTTTCTATTTTTTCATTAGGAATTTTCCATTCTAAAGAATCTTCATGAACTATATCTTCTCTACTTCTTACTACCTTTCTGCTTGATCCTGAGGTCGAACTGGAACCTAGAAACATTCTTCTAACAATATTGGTCATCACTAGTGTGTAACTAACTGATGGGTTGACCTTTCAGTAGACTGGAACACGGGAACACAATGCCTGAAACACCCTAATCTCAACGGGCTTACCAACGGACTTACAAGCTTACCAACGCTTGCCAACGCCTACCAAAATTAACAAGTCAATTGTTACCTACTTATGCTAACCAACAAGCTAGAAACTTGGCTCTGATACCATCTTCTAACCCAGGAGTCAGGACAGGCTGGACGTGAGGGTAGATATGATATAGACTAAGATTATTTAGAACTTTAAATTCCTAATGTATGTATGAACAGTAATTGCATGTGTATGAACAGTAGTATGTATGAACAGTACCGTATGTAGTAACAGTGACTTTGCTACAGTAAGTATGAATAGTGACTTTGCTACAGTAAATATGAACAGTAATTGTGAATAGTAATTTGTGAACAGTAATTGATGCACAGTGAGTATGAACGATTGCTCGTAACAGGACTAGAGTGTGAGCTTTTAATCGATAAGATGAATGCAAACTCTACTTAATTATGGAATGCTAAAAATTGGAGTAAAGGACAGATGAATAAGAGCGAGAGCTTACAAAGCTTGTGTTGAATTGATTATCTTTGAGACCGGATACAAGAAGTAGTAGGAGTACAGCTTGAATTCTTTGAAAGAAGAAGTACAGAGGGGATTTTGATTACAAGAGGAAATTGCTAGTTTGTGGCTCTGTCTTCGCTCTCAACTCGCTTTTTTTTTTTTTTTGCTCTTTTTTCCGCTCTCTCCCTTGAATGAATGAGGAGCCTTGAATTTATAGAGGAGAGTCAAGCCTTCTGGAGTGATGAGCTGGCGAGGAATCTTGTCTTTTCTTTGTTTTGTGTCTTTTCGGAGAGGAATATCTGCCTTTGAGTCACCTTTTAGTCTTGTCGTCCTTTGTCTGGAGAGGAATCTTGCAGCTTTGAGTCACATCGTCCTTTGTCTTGGAGAGGAATCTTGCAGCTTTGAGTCACATCGTCCTTTGTCTGGAGAGGAATCTTTGAGTCACATCGTCCTTTGTCTGGAGAGGAATCTTGCAGCTTTGAGTCACATCGTCCTTTGTCTGGAGAGGAATCTTTGAGTCGCATCGTCCTTTGTCTGGAGAGGAATCTTGCAGCTTTGAGTCACGTCATTCTTTGTCGAGGAATCTGTCAGTCTGGAGAGGAATCTTGCAGCTTTGAGTCACTTCTGCCTTTGTCAGAGAGGAATCTGTCGTCTGTTTCAAGAGTACTGTTGTTCTGACTTTTCTTGAGAGATCTTCGGAGGAATTTGTCTGTGAGTGCTGTTGTTCTGGAGAGATCTTCGGATGCTGGTTCTGGATTTTTTTTTTTTTTTTTTTTTTGTGAAATATTTACATATCAAACGGATCTTGGCCGCCTATGAGGTCGACTGGATTAGTGGGTGATGAGGATGCAGTGGAGCTTGCCCGTGATTTGTCAAGTTGTTTCTGCATTTTTCTGAATTTCTGAAATTTGAGGAACTGTTGAAATTCATCATCGGAGTCTGAATCTTCTCGAATTGTAGTTGAAGCTTTATGAATGGTTTTTGAAGTTCTTGGAGAGTCGTCGTCTTTGGGAATCTGTTGGATTTGATGTTGGAATTTCTTGCCAGAGGTGAGGAATTCACCGACTGTAGATTCGGAGCATAAATTCTGGTTGAATTTATCCCACCACTTGATTTTGAACTGTCGGACCAAACTCATTGGATATTTATCTACAATATTGTAGTGTTGGGCGATTTGATAACTCCAACAGAAAATCCATGGCACCTTGAATTCCTTGAAGAATTGAACTGTCTTTATGTAATGTAGTCCCTTGACTTGGAAGAGGTAGCGATTAAAGCCTTTGAGTGCTGTTGGCGGTAATATGTCGATTGTGGGTCCGTAGGAATGCCACCACTCATAAAACCATATTGGAAATTGTTCTTGGCAATTGGAATGAAAAGTGAAGAACCATGAATGATCGAAAGGTCTGAGGAGGAATGCCCGGTACCAGGCCATTCTGTAGTCATGATAAGTATATCCTTTTGGAATGTAGTTGACAGTAAATTCTCTTGTAGTAGCCAGGGATGCCCATTCTATTGGCCGAATTAGCTTTTTGATGATGCATTTGGAGTAAGAGACCCTGTCTGGATTAGTTTTGTCCATAGTATGATAGAGTTCGATTGAGCCGGAGTCAATGAGTACTAGTTCATAGTATCTCTGGGTTTTAAGTGGATCATCTGGAAGCCATTGGCAACCTGATGGTAAGATTTTGTTTATGTATGAGCAAAGTGTCTTGTAGTCAGGAGTTTCTGTGAAGTTGGTGAGGAGTAAATGCTCAGTATTTTTCTTGGTAAAATATGGGGATGAATCAGATTGGAGTCGTGGAGTATTTTGAGTCTTTGTTGGAGTTGTGATTGCAAAAGGGAGAGGAGGAAAGTTACCAAGGACTTGGAATCTATTGTGACTTTGAATAGGAGATGTTGAAAGAGAAGAGATTTTTATTTCATAATCTTTAGGGTTGACTGTCTTCTGGATAGGAGATTCTCCTTTGTCCATTATGAATCTGTGGTAAAGAATCCAAGGGTCATACTGGGGTGTTGTTTGGATGGAATAAATGCATGCAGAATGCAATGATTCTTGTGCATGAATGCTATGATAAATTGTATCATTTTGTAGGCTATTTAAGTTTTTGAACTGGATAGGGGATAAGAATTTGAATATGATTTCTTGTCCCATGACTCTTGTACCTAATCCTTTTGAATCAACCCAGAATGGATAAATTTGGGTTAAAAATGGTATTCCTAATATTATATCAGTATTCAAATTTTTAATAACAATGAATTGGTGTTTGAAACAAATTTCTTCATTGCATATTGACACCTTTGTTATTTTTCCCATAACCTTTAAAGGTGAATCATTTGCTGTGATCAAATTTTCTTTTGTGGGTTCATAATATTTTGTTGGAAGTATACCGTTTCTAATGACACTGTGGTCGGCTCCTGAATCAATCATGGCTGTAAGGGTTAGTTTTGAATCGTTAATGGCCAGGGTTATGAATATGAACCATTTTTGGTAATTGAATTTTTCAATGGTGGTGATGAATGTAGGATTAGATTGGTAATTGTTTGAAATATTTATTTCATTTAGGGAAAAGGGGGGTGGTATTTCTAATGATTCGGATGCAGTTGTTTTTTCTTTTGTTTTATCAATATGGTTTTGTACAAGGCACATCTGCGTTTCATATGCTAGACTTCTTGTTTCTATTTGTCTTAGATTTTCCTTAATGAATCTGATTTCATCTTTTAGGAGTTGTATCTCTGTATGGAGTTTACGAATGTCGTTTGGTTTGGTTCCTAAAGTAGAATTTATCGGATAAGTTTCGAAAAGTTTTGGAATGCTAAAAGGTTGAGTTAAATTATCCTTTTCTTCTTCTTCATTAACTATTAGAGTTCTTAATTTTTCTAGATGTTCCTTTTGCGTTTTTAAATCAGGAATCTGTTGTATCATGTCGAAGATTAATTCTTTTGATTTTTTCTCTGAATTACGTGTCTTGAAAGTATTTTCCCTGATCATATTGATTGTTTTACATTTACAGTTGGAGCTGCTAGAGCTTGATGAGTCATAATATTCATTATCATCGGATACTTCATTGATCTCGGAGATGATTTGAAATTTTTCCTTAAGTTTCTTCTTTATATTGTATTCTAAGTCCGTCATATCATCTATGATTTCATTAATTTTATTAATTTTACTATTATCAGTTTTCTTTCCCTTTTCTTTTGATTTGCATTTATTTGCCAGGTGGCCAGTTTTTCCACATTTCTAGCAAGTAATTGGCTTGGATTTGTTTTGATAGTAATTTTCGTTTGAATGTTTTTGAGAATAGTCATGTTTTCTTGTTTTAGGATTTTGAGGATAGTCTCGTCTTCTAGTCTTATAATTCTTGTAATGGTTTAGCTTTTGATTACGTCTTTTTTCAGTAGAGGGTGCTCTTATTCCTGTAATGCCAAATGCTTCACAGAAAGAGCCCATTTCTTGTCTCTTGTTTCCATACTTAGCTTGGAATTTTAATTCTTGGCAAGCTTGTAGAGCTTCTTTTTTAACGAATGCAAATAGTTGACCATATGTAATAGTGCTAAAATCAGCATTATCATCTTCGGCTCCCATAGCCTTTTTAATGTTTGTAAGAACCCTTTGTGAAAACAAACTGGGTAGTCCAGCTATGAATTTTTCCTTCCAAAATGATTTAGTTGAATCTGATCGTTTTAATACATAGGTTAGGAACATATCTTTATACCATCTGAAGTCAGTAAGGGTTGGACATTTCAAATTAGTGAGGGATATGTTTAAAGATCCTAGTTCTTCTGCAGGATTTCCTACAAAGTGTGTTGCTATTGTAATTATGAGGAAACTGGCAGAATCATTTTTCTTTGTAATTGTTCCTTGAGCGTCTTCTACTTCTATTTCGTGATTCAGAATTGTTTGTTTTTCCTCTAGGGTTAATGAGTTATCCCACCAATATTTTAATTGCCCAGTAAAACCAGTGACTATGTAGACTGTAGCGTTTTGTTCAGGTAATCGATTTGTTTTATAGGCTGTTACTGCCATGCCTATTTCTTGTAATGTATTGAGTATTTCATATTCACTCTTTCCGTCTATATTCCATTCGTAGACAGAAGTGCCATCATAGCTTGATTTGAATATAGCCTTTTCTTCATATTGGATGTCTGGAGGTGTTGGCCTAGGGTAATAATTCCTAGTCTGGCCTTTTCGCCAGTCATTATTGTAATTATTTCTATATGAACTGTTGCTTTTCTTATATTTTGTATTAATTCGATTAATTTCTTGGTTGGGATTTGCTCTCTGGATACTTTCTTCTATTTGGTTTATTTGTTGTATTAATGGAGTATCTGAGCTATCTGTAGATTCGGATTCTGAATCGGATTCTGAATCATCCTGTTCTTGTATAATATTTATTTTTGATGTGCTTGGGATGTTTTCATTAATTTTTTCTAAAGCTTGAGTTATTTGTCCTAATAGGTTCATTGGTCGGACATTTTCTACAGGCAAATTTGTTGGTTGGAAATGTGGTGCTGAATAACTTAATGGAAATTTAGATTTTGACTCCTTTTGAATTCCTTTAATTTCTGTGGATAAGGAATCAACTTGATGTGCTATGGTGTGTAGCATTTGGTTTGAATAGTTGTTCTGATGATATACCTTTTTAATGTCTTCAATATTGACTGGTTCGTTATTATTTTTTCCTCGTTTAAAAGGTGAAGCGGTTACTTCTCCTTCATTGGTTGGAATCTTGATAGATTGTAATGGAGGGTGGATTGAAGTCACAGTGTTTCCATCTGTCAGTTGCCATTTTTTATACAGGCTGGTCTGGACATTAATTTGGGATTGGTTGAAAGGGTCTTCTATGCCTTGTTTTGCTAAGTAATATCGTAACCATATTTCAAAGTTGAAATTGATTTCATGTTCGTGTATATCGGTGATCCAATTTTTTATTAATTTTTCCTTATAGGTTTCATGTAGCTTTGAGAACCAATTAAAATGTTCGGATTCTTCTCGAAATTCTTGCATAAGTCTAAAACTATCACTAATGAATGGTTTTTTAATCGTATTAATTTCTCCAGTAAAATCTGGTCTCATCTGGGATGATGTTGGGGAGTAATTTTCTTGGTTAACTTCTGGAAGGGGTGAGTTATGAAATACTTTGATGGGTCTTTGGAATGAATATTCAGAACATGAATTCCTACTGGGTTCAACATATCTAAAAGAGGTTGAAGGCCTTTCTCTTACAGAGTTGAATCTAATTAATACTGTTCCGTCTTCTTCTTCTATAATGTCTGAAATTTCAGTTCTTTCAATGTCTCTAGGAGTCTGGGGGTTTTCTATTTGGAATTCATCCGGAATGGTGATATCATTCCATTTTAGTCTTTTGGGAACAAAAGTCTTCGACTGTTCTGCTTCAATTTGGAGCATAACAGTTTCTTCTTGAATAGAGGAACCTATCATTTTGAATTTTGGGTTCATTTGGGAGCTCATTAATTTAAAATATAACTTACACATAACTGATATTTGTTCGGTAAATTTTTCGAATTCATCACCTTGCAGGTGAATGTCTAGGATTAAAGAATTTAGGAATAATGGATCCGTTAAGGATACTGAGTAATTAGGCAAACAGTTGAAGTATACTGGTCCATTACATATATTAGTTTGAATCATAGATAAGATGGATGGTTTGTATTTTTTTAGTCTTTTGTCTCTTAGGGCTGTGTATACAGGAATATCTATACCAGTATGGACTAGTGGTTTGATAGCTACTTGTATTAATCCAAAATGAATATATCGGAATCCTTTCTTAAGGTATTCTTCCATTACAATCTATCAAGATTCCAACCAATGAAGGAGAAGTAACCGCTTCACCTTTTAAACGAGGAAAAAATAATAACGAACCAGTCAATATTGAAGACATTAAAAAGGTATATCATCAGAACAACTATTCAAACCAAATGCTACACACCATAGCACATCAAGTTGATTCCTTATCCACAGAAATTAAAGGAATTCAAAAGGAGTCAAAATCTAAATTTCCATTAAGTTATTCAGCACCACATTTCCAACCAACAAATTTGCCTGTAGAAAATGTCCGACCAATGAACCTATTAGGACAAATAACTCAAGCTTTAGAAAAAATTAATGAAAACATCCCAAGCACATCAAAAATAAATATTATACAAGAACAGGATGATTCAGAATCCGATTCAGAATCCGAACCTACAGATAGCTCAGATACTCCATTAATACAACAAATAAACCAAATAGAAGACAGTATCCAGGGAGCAAATCCCAACCAAGAAATTAATCGAATTAATACAAAATATAAGAAAAGCAACAGTTCATATAGAAATAATTGGAGAAATGACTACAATAATGACTGGCGAAAAGGCCAGACTAGGAATTATTACCCTAGGCCAACACCTCCAGACATCCAATATGAGGAAAAGGCTATATTCAAATCAAGCTATGATGGCACTTCTGTCTACGAATGGAATATAGACGAAAAAGTGAGTATGAAATACTCAATACATTACAAGAAATAGGCATGGCAGTAACGGCCTATAAAACAAATCGATTACCTGAACAAAACGCAACAGTCTACATAGTCACTGGTTTTACTGGGCAATTAAAATATTGGTGGGATAACTCATTAACCCTAGAAGAAAAACAAACACTTCTGAATCACGAAATAGAAGTAGAAGACGCTCAAGGAACAATTACAAAGAAAAATGATTCTGCCAGTTTTCTCATAATAACAATAGCAACACACTTTGTAGGAAATCCTGCAGAAGAACTAGGATCTTTAAACATATCCCTCACTAATTTGAAATGTCCAACCCTTACTGACTTCAGATGGTATAAAGATATGTTCCTAACCTATATATTAAAACGATCAGATTCAACTAAATCATTTTGGAAGGAAAAATTCATAGCTGGACTACCCAGTTTGTTTTCACAAAGGGTTCTTACAAACATTAAAAAGGCTATGGGAGCCGAAGATGATAATGCTGATTTTAGCACTATTACATATGGTCAACTATTTGCATTCGTTAAAAAAGAAGCTCTACAAGCTTGCCAAGAATTAAAATTCCAAGCTAAGTATGGAAACAAGAGACAAGAAATGGGCTCTTTCTGTGAAGCATTTGGCATTACAGGAATAAGAGCCCCCTCTACTGAAAAAAGACGTAATCAAAAGCTAAACCATTACAAGAATTATAAGACTAGAAGACGAGACTATCCTCAAAATCCTAAAACAAGAAAACATGACTATTCTCAAAAACATTCAAACGAAAATTACTATCAAAACAAATCCAAGCCAATTACTTGCTACAAATGTGGAAAAACTGGCCACCTGGCAAATAAATGCAAATCAAAAGAAAAGGGAAAGAAAACTGATAATAGTAAAATTAATAAAATTAATGAAATCATAGATGATATGACGGACTTAGAATACAATATAAAGAAGAAACTTAAGGAAAAATTTCAAATCATCTCCGAGATCAATGAAGTATCCGATGATAATGAATATTATGACTCATCAAGCTCTAGCAGCTCCAACTGTAAATGTAAAACAATCAATATGATCAGGGAAAATACTTTCAAGACACGTAATTCAGAGAAAAAATCAAAAGAATTAATCTTCGACATGATACAACAGATTCCTGATTTAAAAACGCAAAAGGAACATCTAGAAAAATTAAGAACTCTAATAGTTAATGAAGAAGAAGAAAAGGATAATTTAACTCAACCTTTTAGCATTTCAAAACTTTTCGAAACTTATCCGATAAATTCTACTTTAGGAACCAAACCAAACGACATTCGTAAACTCCATACAGAGATACAACTCCTAAAAGATGAAATCAGATTCATTAAGGAAAATCTAAGACAAATAGAAACAAGAAGTCTAGCATATGAAACGCAGATGTGCCTTGTACAAAACCATATTGATAAAACAAAAGAAAAAAACAACTGCATCCGAATCATTAGAAATACCACCCCCCTTTTCCCTAAATGAAATAAATATTTCAAACAATTACCAATCTAATCCTACATTCATCACCACCATTGAAAAATTCAATTACCAAAAATGGTTCATATTCATAACCCTGGCCATTAACGATTCAAAACTAACCCTTACAGCCATGATTGATTCAGGAGCCGACCACAGTGTCATTAGAAACGGTATACTTCCAACAAAATATTATGAACCCACAAAAGAAAAATTGATCACAGCAAATGATTCACCTTTAAAGGTTATGGGAAAAATAACAAAGGTGTCAATATGCAATGAAGAAATTTGTTTCAAACACCAATTCATTGTAATTAAAAATTTGAATACTGATATAATATTAGGAATACCATTTTTAACCCAAATTTATCCATTCTGGGTTGATTCAAAAGGATTAGGTACAAGAGTCATGGGACAAGAAATCATATTCAAATTCTTATCCCCTATCCAGTTCAAAAACTTAAATAGCCTACAAAATGATACAATTTATCATAGCATTCATGCACAAGAATCATTGCATTCTGCATGCATTTATTCCATCCAAACAACACCCCAGTATGACCCTTGGATTCTTTACCACAGATTCATAATAGACAAAGGAGAATCTCCTATCCAGAAGACAGTCAACCCTAAAGATTATGAAATAAAAATCTCTTCTCTTTCAACATCTCCCATTCAAAGTCACAATAGATTCCAAGTCCTTGGTAACTTTCCTCCTCTCCCTTTTGCAATCACAACTCCAACAAAGACTCAAAATACTCCACGACTCCAATCTGATTCATCCCCATATTTTACCAAGAAAAATACTGAGCATTTACTCCTCACCAACTTCACAGAAACTCCTGACTACAAGACACTTTGCTCATACATAAACAAAATCTTACCATCAGGTTGCCAATGGCTTCCAGATGATCCACTTAAAACCCAGAGATACTATGAACTAGTACTCATTGACTCCGGCTCAATCGAACTCTATCATACTATGGACAAAACTAATCCAGACAGGGTCTCTTACTCCAAATGCATCATCAAAAAGCTAATTCGGCCAATAGAATGGGCATCCCTGGCTACTACAAGAGAATTTACTGTCAACTACATTCTAAAAGGATATACTTATCATGACTACAGAATGGCCTGGTACCGGGCATTCCTCCTCAGACCTTTCGATCATTCATGGTTCTTCACTTTTCATTCCAATTGCCAAGAACAATTTCCAATATGGTTTTATGAGTGGTGGCATTCCTACGGACCCACAATCGACATATTACCGCCAACAGCACTCAAAGGCTTTAATCGCTACCTCTTCCAAGTCAAGGGACTACATTACATAAAGACAGTTCAATTCTTCAAGGAATTCAAGGTGCCATGGATTTTCTGTTGGAGTTATCAAATCGCCCAACACTACAATATTGTAGATAAATATCCAATGAGTTTGGTCCGACAGTTCAAAATCAAGTGGTGGGATAAATTCAACCAGAATTTATGCTCCGAATCTACAGTCGGTGAATTCCTCACCTCTGTCAAGAAATTCCAACATCAAATCCAACAGATTCCCAAAGACGACGACTCTCCAAGAACTTCAAAAACCATTCATAAAGCTTCAACTACAATTCGAGAAGATTCAGACTCCGATGATGAATTTCAACAGTTCCTCAAATTTCAGAAATTCAGAAAAATGCAGAAACAACTTGACAAATCACGGGCAAGCTCCACTGCATCCTCATCACCCACTAATCCAGTCGACCTCATAGGCGGCCAAGATCCGTTTGATATGTAAATATTTCACAAAAAAAAAAAAAAAAAATCTCCAGAACCAGCATCCGAAGATCACTCCAGAAAAGAACAACAGCACTCATGAACATCAAAAACAGACGACAGATTCCTCTCTGACAAAGGCAGATGTGACTCAAAGCTGCAAGGTTCTTCAGACAAAAGGCGATGTGACTCAAAGTGAAAAATTCCTCTCTGACAAAGGAAGATGTGACTCAAAGACAGACAGATTCCTCGACAAAGGACGAAGTGACTCAAAAGGTGACAGATTCCTCTCTGACAAAGGTAGAAGTGACTCAAAGCTGCAAGATTCCTCTCCAGACAAAGGACGATGCGACTCAAAGATTCCTCTCCAGACAAAGGACGATGTGACTCAAAGCTGCAAGATTCCTCTAAGGAAAAATTAATAAAAAAATTGGATCACCGATATACACGAACATGAAATCAATTTCAACTTTGAAATATGGTTACGATATTACTTAGCAAAACAAGGCATAGAAGACCCTTTCAACCAATCCCAAATTAAAGTCCCACCAGCCGAATGAACCCAAAATTAAAGTCCCACCAATCCCAAATTAAAGTCCCACCAGCTTTGAGTCACTTCTGCCTTTGTCAGAGAGGAATCTGTCGTCTGTTTCATGAGTACTGTTGTTCTGACTTTTCTTGAGAGATCTTCGGAGGAATTTGTCTGTGAGTGCTGTTGTTCTGGAGAGATCTTCGGATGCTGGTTCTGGATTTTTTTTTTTTTTTTTTTTTGTGAAATATTTACATATCAAACGGATCTTGGCCGCCTATGAGGTCGACTGGATTAGTGGGTGATGAGGATGCAGTGGAGCTTGCCCGTGATTTGTCAAGTTGTTTCTGCATTTTTCTGAATTTCTGAAATTTGAGGAACTGTTGAAATTCATCATCGGAGTCTGAATCTTCTCGAATTGTAGTTGAAGCTTTATGAATGGTTTTTGAAGTTCTTGGAGAGTCGTCGTCTTTGGGAATCTGTTGGATTTGATGTTGGAATTTCTTGCCAGAGGTGAGGAATTCACCGACTGTAGATTCGGAGCATAAATTCTGGTTGAATTTATCCCACCACTTGATTTTGAACTGTCGGACCAAACTCATTGGATATTTATCTACAATATTGTAGTGTTGGGCGATTTGATAACTCCAACAGAAAATCCATGGCACCTTGAATTCCTTGAAGAATTGAACTGTCTTTATGTAATGTAGTCCCTTGACTTGGAAGAGGTAGCGATTAAAGCCTTTGAGTGCTGTTGGCGGTAATATGTCGATTGTGGGTCCGTAGGAATGCCACCACTCATAAAACCATATTGGAAATTGTTCTTGGCAATTGGAATGAAAAGTGAAGAACCATGAATGATCGAAAGGTCTGAGGAGGAATGCCCGGTACCAGGCCATTCTGTAGTCATGATAAGTATATCCTTTTGAAATGTAGTTGACAGTAAATTCTCTTGTAGTAGCCAGGGATGCCCATTCTATTGGCCGAATTAGCTTTTTGATGATGCATTTGGAGTAAGAGACCCTGTCTGGATTAGTTTTGTCCATAGTATGATAGAGTTCGATTGAGCCGGAGTCAATGAGTACTAGTTCATAGTATCTCTGGGTTTTAAGTGGATCATCTGGAAGCCATTGGCAACCTGATGGTAAGATTTTGTTTATGTATGAGCAAAGTGTCTTGTAGTCAGGAGTTTCTGTGAAGTTGGTGAGGAGTAAATGCTCAGTATTTTTCTTGGTAAAATATGGGGATGAATCAGATTGGAGTCGTGGAGTATTTGAGTCTTTGTTGGAGTTGTGATTGCAAAAGGGAGAGGAGGAAAGTTACCAAGGACTTGGAATCTATTGTGACTTTGAATGGGAGATGTTGAAAGAGAAGAGATTTTTATTTCATAATCTTTAGGGTTGACTGTCTTCTGGATAGGAGATTCTCCTTTGTCCATTATGAATCTGTGGTAAAGAATCCAAGGGTCATACTGGGGTGTTGTTTGGATGGAATAAATGCATGCAGAATGCAATGATTCTTGTGCATGAATGCTATGATAAATTGTATCATTTTGTAGGCTATTTAAGTTTTTGAACTGGATAGGGGATAAGAATTTGAATATGATTTCTTGTCCCATGACTCTTGTACCTAATCCTTTTGAATCAACCCAGAATGGATAAATTTGGGTTAAAAATGGTATTCCTAATATTATATCAGTATTCAAATTTTTAATAACAATGAATTGGTGTTTGAAACAAATTTCTTCATTGCATATTGACACCTTTGTTATTTTTCCCATAACCTTTAAAGGTGAATCATTTGCTGTGATCAATTTTTCTTTTGTGGGTTCATAATATTTTGTTGGAAGTATACCGTTTCTAATGACACTGTGGTCGGCTCCTGAATCAATCATGGCTGTAAGGGTTAGTTTTGAATCGTTAATGGCCAGGGTTATGAATATGAACCATTTTTGGTAATTGAATTTTCAATGGTGGTGATGAATGTAGGATTAGATTGGTAATTGTTTGAAATATTTATTTCATTTAGGGAAAAGGGGGTGGTATTTCTAATGATTCGGATGCAGTTGTTTTTTCTTTTGTTTTATCAATATGGTTTTGTACAAGGCACATTTGCGTTTCATATGCTAGACTTCTTGTTTCTATTTGTATTAGATTTTCCTTAATGAATCTGATTTCATCTTTTAGGAGTTGTATCTCTGTATGGAGTTTACGAATGTCGTTTGGTTTGGTTCCTAAAGTAGAATTTATCGGATAAGTTTCGAAAAGTTTTGAAATGCTAAAAGGTTGAGTTAAATTATCCTTTTCTTCTTCTTCATTAACTATTATAGTTCTTAATTTTTCTAGATGTTCCTTTTGCGTTTTTAAATCAGGAATCTGTTGTATCATGTCGAAGATTAATTCTTTTGATTTTTTATCTGAATTACGTGTCTTGAAAGTATTTTCCCTGATCATATTGATTGTTTTACATTTACAGTTGGAGCTGCTAGAGCTTGATGAGTCATAATATTCATTATCATCGGATACTTCATTGATCTCGGAGATGATTTGAAATTTTTCCTTAAGTTTCTTTTTATATTGTATTCTAAGTCCGTCATATCATCTATGATTTCATTAATTTTATTAATTTTACTATTATCAGTTTTCTTTCCCTTTTCTTTTGATTTGCATTTATTTGCCAGGTGGCCAGTTTTTCCACATTTGTAGCAAGTAATTGGCTTGGATTTGTTTTGATAGTAATTTTCGTTTGAATGTTTTTGAGAATAGTCATGTTTTCTTGTTTTAGGATTTTGAGGATAGTCTCGTCTTCTAGTCTTATAATTCTTGTAATGGTTTAGCTTTTGATTACGTCTTTTTTCAGTAGAGGGGGCTCTTATTCCTGTAATGTCAAATGCTTCACAGAAAGAGCCCATTTCTTGTCTCTTGTTTCCATACTTAGCTTGGAATTTTAATTCTTGGCAAGCTTGTAGAGCTTCTTTTTTAACGAATGCAAATAGTTGACCATATGTAATAGTGCTAAAATCAGCATTATCATCTTCGGCTCCCATAGCCTTTTTAATGTTTGTAAGAACCCTTTGTGAAAACAAACTGGGTAGTCCAGCTATGAATTTTTCCTTCCAAAATGATTTAGTTGAATCTGATCGTTTTAATACATAGGTTAGGAACATATCTTTATACCATCTGAAGTCAGTAAGGGTTGGACATTTCAAATTAGTGAGGGATATGTTTAAAGATCCTAGTTCTTCTGCAGGATTTCCTACAAAGTGTGTTGCTATTGTAATTATGAGGAAACTGGCAGAATCATTTTTCTTTGTAATTGTTCCTTGAGCGTCTTCTACTTCTATTTCGTGATTCAGAATTGTTTGTTTTTCCTCTAGGGTTAATGAGTTATCCCACCAATATTTTAATTGCCCAGTAAAACCAGTGACTATGTAGACTGTAGCGTTTTGTTCAGGTAATCGATTTGTTTTATAGGCTGTTACTGCCATGCCTATTTCTTGTAATGTATTGAGTATTTCATATTCACTCTTTCCGTCTACATTCCATTCGTAGACAGAAGTGCCATCATAGCTTGATTTGAATATAGCCTTTTCTTCATATTGGATGTCTGGAGGTGTTGGCCTAGGGTAATAATTCCTAGTCTGGCCTTTTCGCCAGTCATTATTGTAATTATTTCTATATGAACTGTTGCTTTTCTTATATTTTGTATTAATTCGATTAATTTCTTGGTTGGGATTTGCTCCCTGGATACTGTCTTCTATTTGGTTTATTTGTTGTATTAATGGAGTATCTGAGCTATCTGTAGATTCGGATTCTGAATCGGATTCTGAATCATCATGTTCTTGTATAATATTTATTTTTGATGTGCTTGGGATGTTTTCATTAATTTTTTCTAAAGCTTGAGTTATTTGTCCTAATAGGTTCATTGGTCGGACATTTTCTACAGGCAAATTTGTTGGTTGGAAATGTGGTGCTGAATAACTTAATGGAAATTTAGATTTTGACTCCTTTTGAATTCCTTTAATTTCTGTGGATAAGGAATCAACTTGATGTGCTATGGTGTGTAGCATTTGGTTTGAATAGTTGTTCTGATGATATACCTTTTTAATGTCTTCAATATTGACTGGTTCGTTATTATTTTTTCCTCGTTTAAAAGGTGAAGCGGTTACTTCTCCTTCATTGGTTGGAATCTTGATAGATTGTAATGGAGGGTGGATTGAAGTCACAGTGTTTCCATCTGTCAGTTGCCATTTTTTATACAGGCTGGTCTGGACATTAATTTGGGATTGGTTGAAAGGGTCTTCTATGCCTTGTTTTGCTAAGTAATATCGTAACCATATTTCAAAGTTGAAATTGATTTCATGTTCGTGTATATCGGTGATCCAATTTTTTATTAATTTTTCCTTATAGGTTTCATGTAGCTTTGAGAACCAATTAAAATGTTCGGATTCTTCTCGAAATTCTTGCATAAGTCTAAAACTTTCACTAATGAATGTTTTTTAATCGTATTAATTTCTCCAGTAAAATCTGGTCTCATTTGGGATGATGTAGGAGAGTAATTTTCTTGGTTAACTTCTGGAAGGGGTGAGTTATGAAATACTTTGATGGGTCTTTGGAATGAATATTCAGAACATGAATTCCTACTGGGTTCAACATATCTAAAAGAGGTAGAAGGCCTTTCTCTTACAGAGTTGAATCTAATTAATACTGTTCCGTCTTCTTCTTCTATAATGTCTGAAATTTCAGTTCTTTCTATGTCTCTAGGAGTCTGGGGGTTTTCTATTTGGAATTCATCCGGAATGGTGATCTCATTCCATTTTAGTCTTTTGGGAACAAAAGTCTTTGACTGTTCTGCTTCAATTTGGAGCATGACAGTTTCTTCTTGAATAGAGGAACCTATCATTTTGAATTTTGGGTTCATTTGGGAGCTCATCAATTTAAAATATAATTTACACATGACTGATACTTGTTCGGTAAATTTTTCGAATTCATCACCTTGCAGGTGAATGTCTAGGATTAAAGAATTTAGGAATAATGGATCCGTTAAGGATACTGAGTAATTAGGCATACAGTTGAAGTATACTGGTCCATTACATATATTAGTTTGAATCATAGATAAGATGGATGGTTTGTATTTTTTTAGTCTTTTGTCTCTTAGGGCTGTGTATACAGGAATATCTATACCAGTATGGACTAGTGGTTTGATAGCTACTTGTATTAATCCAAAATGAATATATCGGAATCCTTTCTTAAGATATTCTTCCAATGCAAGTTTAGATAATAGATGAATGGTTTGAGATTTATTTTGAATATTGAATGTTTCTTCATGAATTTTTATGGCATATGAAATTTTAAAATCAAAGGTACCTATGCTGTAAATATTTTCTATTTTTTCATTAGGAATTTTCCATTCTAAAGAATCTTCATGAACTATATCTTCTCTACTTCTTACTACCTTTCTGCTTGATCCTGAGGTCGAACTGGAACCTAGAAACATTCTTCTAACAATATTGGTCATCACTAGTGTGTAACTAACTGATGGGTTGACCTTTCAGTAGACTGGAACACGGGAACACAATGCCTGGAACACCCTAATCTCAACGGGCTTACCAACGGACTTACAAGCTTACCAACGCTTGCCAACGCCTACCAAAATTCAACAAGTCAATTGTTACCTACTTATGCTAACCAACAAGCTAGAAACTTGGCTCTGATACCATCTTCTAACCCAGGAGTCAGGACAGGCTGGACGTGAGGGTAGATATGATATAGACTAAGATTATTTAGAACTTTAAATTCCTAATGTATGTATGAACAGTAATTGCATGTGTATGAACAGTAGTATGTATGAACAGTACCGTATGTAGTAACAGTGACTTTGCTACAGTAAGTATGAATAGTGACTTTGCTACAGTAAATATGAACAGTAATTGTGAATAGTGATTTGTGAACAGTAATTAATGCATAGTGAGTATGAACGATTGCTCGTAACAGGACTAGAGTGTGAGCTTTTAATCGATAAGATGAATGCAAACTCTACTTAATTATGGAATGCTAAAAATTGGAGTAAAGGACAGATGAATAAGAGCGAGAGCTTACAAAGCTTGTGTTGAATTGATTATCTTTGAGACCGGATACAAGAAGTAGTAGGAGTACAGCTTGAATTCTTTGAAAGAAGAAGTACAGAGGGGATTTTGATTACAAGAGGAAATTGCTAGTTTGTGGCTCTGTCTTCGCTCTCAACTCGCTCTTTTTTCCGCTCTCTCCCTTGAATGAATGAGGAGCCTTGAATTTATAGAGGAGAGTCAAGCCTTCTGGAGTGATGAGCTGGCGAGGAATCTTGTCTTTTCTTTGTTTTGTGTCTTTTCGGAGAGGAATATCTGCCTTTGAGTCACCTTTTAGTCTTGTCGTCCTTTGTCTGGAGAGGAATCTTGCAGCTTTGAGTCACATCGTCCTTTGTCTTGGAGAGGAATCTTGCAGCTTTGAGTCACATCGTCCTTTGTCTGGAGAGGAATCTTTGAGTCACATCGTCCTTTGTCTGGAGAGGAATCTTGCAGCTTTGAGTCACATCGTCCTTTGTCTGGAGAGGAATCTTTGAGTCGCATCGTCCTTTGTCTGGAGAGGAATCTTGCAGCTTTGAGTCACGTCATTCTTTGTCGAGGAATCTGTCAGTCTGGAGAGGAATCTTGCAGCTTTGAGTCACTTCTGCCTTTGTCAGAGAGGAATCTGTCGTCTGTTTCATGAGTACTGTTGTTCTGACTTTTCTTGAGAGATCTTCGGAGGAATTTGTCTGTGAGTGCTGTTGTTCTGGAGAGATCTTCGGATGCTGGTTCTGGATTTTTATTTTTTTTTTTTTTCATACATACTACTGTTCATACACATGCAATTACTGTTCATACATACATTAGGAATTTAAAGTTCTAAATAATCTTAGTCTATATCATATCTACCCTCACGTCCAGCCTGTCCTGACTCCTGGGTTAGAAGATGGTATCAGAGCGCGCGGAAGGGAGACGTCTCATCATATCTTGAACAGATTTTGAACGGTCGTCTTCAAAGAAGACTAGTCTTTGGGGGATGGTAAGAGGAGTTTGTTTTGGAGGAATAGTAAGAGGAGCTTTACCCTTGTTAGAGTATTTGCTCCGCTTCCTGTGAGAAGACGAGGTAATCAGAGGTTTGCCTTTATCCACTTTAGAGGATGAGGCAATCAGAGATTTGCCTTCGTCAGCATTCATTTTGTAGAATCTGTGGTTAAAAATTCTCGAGTTAGGAAATCAGGTAAGGAATTATTTGAACCTTTAAGATATTCAATATCAAAATCAAAAATAGAGAGAATGGCTTGCCATCTAGCAAAGATTTGCTTAGATGCGATATTTTGGACGTCTTTTTCAAGAATATATTTGGCTGACTGACAGTCGATTCTGAGAAGGAATTTTTTATTTAGAAGGTCATCTTGGAATTTGGAAATGCATT
Organism: Agave tequilana; assembly: GCA_038442645.1. NCBI lineage: Eukaryota > Viridiplantae > Streptophyta > Magnoliopsida > Asparagales > Asparagaceae > Agave > Agave tequilana. The sequence continues at coordinate 275,265 of JAVJIF010001051.1, read as the reverse complement.
GGACTATCGAAAGAATTTCCTTTTTGATGGTGGAGTAAGATTTTTGAGGACCTAACCAGACACCTGAATGGAATCTAACTAATTGTTCATGAGGTGAATACTGCAATTTTTGTTTTAATATGCCGCCATATCCTATATCTGATGCATCGGTTTCTACTATCATGAATGCATGAGGATGAGGAATGCATAAACATGATAATGAATGCACCTTTTCTTTAATTTGTTTAATTAATTGAGTATGTTCGTCAGACCAAGCTGGTGGATTCTTCTTTAACCTTTGAAATAATGGAGCACAAGTTATTCTTATTTTTGGGATAAAGTCGGAGACGTAATTTAGACACCCTAAAAATCGTTGTAATTGGGTTTTATCTTTAATTTCATCAGGAAATTTGTTTGCAAATTCTATTGATCTATTTATTGGTGTTATAGTCCCTCTATGAATGTTGTGTCCTAGGAATCTGACAGATGTTTGAAATAATTTCATTTTTGTTGCGGAAATTACTAATCCATTCTTTTTTACTGTATGAAAGAAAATATTAAGATGTTTGAAATGTTGATCTATATTTTCGGAGTATATTAAAACGTCATCAATATAGACTATAGAGAATGCCGTATAAGGATTGAATATGTCGTTCATAATTCTTTGAAATTCTGAGGGAGCATTTTTTAATCCGAAAGGCATTACATTCCATTCATAATGACCGAATGGTACTGTGAATGCTGTTTTGTACCTATCTTTCTCTGCGATTTGGATCTACCAAAAACCAGACTTCATATCAAATTTGGAGAAGAGTTTAGCATTATATAAACGTTGTAATAAATCCTTTTATTAGGGATTGGATATCTAATCCATTGTAATACTTTATTTAATGGTTTGTAATTTATTACTAGTCTAGGAGCTCCTCGTTCCTTTTCTGCTTGATTCATTACATAGAATCCCGCGCAACTCCAAGGAGATTTAGAGGGTCTGATTAATTTTTTATCAAGTAAAGTTTGTAATTCTTTTTTACATATTTCTAATAAATCATGGTTCATCTGAATAGGTCTAGCCTTAGTTGGAATGTTTTTTTCCGAGAAATCTTTTTCATAAGGGAGGTCTACAATGTGCCTTTTTTGGTCCCAAAAGGCATTAGGAATTTCAGCACAGATTTCTTTAGTATATAGGTCTATTAGTTTTTGAATTTTACATTGGGTGTCAATATTTTGTAATTGTTGTTCAATTTTATGATATAAAATATCATCTTGGAGGAACATGATTTTATTTTGTTTTCTTTGAATTAGATTTATGTCATGATAGATTGAATTAGTTTGCAAAATATTTACTTCCTTATATTGTATAGGGGTTATGAATTTGAATAATATTTTTTGTCCCATAATTTTTGTTTCTAATCCTTGTGAATTGACCCAAAATGGGTAGATTTGTGTGAGGAAAGGAATTCCTAATATGACATCAGTATTTAAATTGTCAACAATTATGAATTGGTGTTTAAAGCATATTTTGTTATGGCATATGAATGTTTTTGTAAATTTTCCCTTAACACTTAAAGGAGAATCATTTGCTGTGACTAATTTTTCTATTGTTGGTTCATAGTATTTTGTTGGAAACATACCATCCTTTAGTACACTATGGTCAGCTCCTGAATCAACCATGGCAGTAAAGGTGCATTTGGAATTATGAATTCTAATGGTTATGAATATATACCATTTTTGATAGGTAAATTTTTGAATAGTTGAGATGAAGTTGGGGGGTTTAGTGGTTGCAAGTGTGATTGAGAAGGGTGGTTCTTCTTCGGATATGGTTTCTTTTGTCTTAGATGGTTGGGTATGAATAGGGCATGCTTTAGTGTTATATGCTAGATGTTTGGTGTGGTTTAAATGTTCTTTAATATTTTTAATTTCTCCTTTTAATAATTTGATTTCTGTTCGGGAGTTATGAATATCATGTGGTTGGGATTTTAAGGTTATTTGGTATGGTTCATAGGGTTTGGTAATATTAAAGGGTTGGATTGATTTTTCAGGTGTTTCAGAATAGAGTTGTAGTTCTTGTTTTTCCTTTGTGTTTGAATCTATGTCTGATATGTTATCTATTTTACTTATTCCTTTTGATCTGCATCTACTCTTTTTGTGTCCAGATTTATTACATTTGTAGCAAGTAATTATTTTTTTAAATTTCTGCTGGTCAGGAGTTTCTTTTTCGGTTGTTTTGTTTGTAGATTTAGTTTCTGATTTTTTATCAGGAGTTTCTTTTTCGGTTGTTTTGTCTGTAGATTTAGTTCCTGATTTTTTATCTCTTGTTATAGTATTTATTTTAGACGCGCTTGGGATGTTTTCATTAATTTTTTCCAAAGCTTGAGTTATTTGTCCTAATAGGTTCATTGGTCGGACATTTTCTACAGGCAAATTTGTTGGTTGGAAATGTGGTGCTGAATAACTTAATGGAAATTTAGATTTTGACTCTTTTTGAATTCCTTTAATCTCTGTGGATAAGGAATCAACTTGATGCGCTATGGTGTGTAACATTTGGTTTGAATAGTTGTTCTGATGATATACCTTTTTAATGTCTTCGATGTTGACTGGTTCGTTATTATTTTTTCCTCGTTTAAAAGGTGAAGCGGTTACTTCTCCTTCATTAGTTGGAATCTTGATAGATTGTAATGGAGGGTGGATTGAAGTCACAGTGTTTCCGTCTGTCAGTTGCCATTTTTTATACAGGCTGGTCTGGACATTAATTTGGGATTGGTTGAAAGGGTCTTCTATGCCTTGTTTTGCTAAGTAATATCGTAACCATATTTCAAAGTTAAAATTGATTTCATGTTCGTGTATATCGGTGATCCAATTTTTTATTAATTTTTCCTTATAGGTTTCATGTAGCTTTGAGAACCAATTAAAATGTTCGGATTCTTCTCGAAATTCTTGCATAAGTCTAAAACTATCCCTAATGAATGGTTTTTTAATCGTATTAATTTCTCCAGTAAAATCTGGTCTCATCTGGGATGATGTTGGGGAGTAATTTTCTTGGTTAACTTCTGGAAGGGGTGAGTTATGAAATACTTTGATGGGTCTTTGGAATGAATATTCAGAACATGAATTCCTACTGGGTTCAACATATCTAAAAGAGGTTGAAGGCCTTTCTCTTACAGAGTTGAATCTAATTAATACTGTTCCGTCTTCTTCTTCTATAATGTCTGAAATTTCAGTTCTTTCAATGTCTCTAGGAGTCTGGGGGTTTTCTATTTGGAATTCATCCGGAATGGTGATCTCATTCCATTTTAGTCTTTTGGGAACAAAAGTCTTCGACTGTTCTGCTTCAATTTGGAGCATAACAGTTTCTTCTTGAATAGAGGAACCTATCATTTTGAATTTTGGGTTCATTTGGGAGCTCATTAATTTAAAATATAACTTACACATAACTGATATTTGTTCGGTAAATTTTTCGAATTCATCACCTTGCAGGTGAATGTCTAGGATTAAAGAATTTAGGAATAATGGATCCGTTAAGGATACTGAGTAATTAGGCATACAGTTGAAGTATACTGGTCCATTACATATATTAGTTTGAATCATAGATAAGATGGATGGTTTGTATTTTTTTAGTCTTTTGTCTCTTAGGGCTGTGTATACAGGAATATTTACACCAGTATGGACTAGTGGTTTGATAGCTACTTGTATTAATCCAAAATGAATATATCGGAATCCTTTCTTAAGGTATTCTTCCAATGCAAGTTTAGATAATAGATGAATGGTTTGAGATTTATTTTGAATATTGAATGTTTCTTCATGAATTTTTATGGCATATGAAGTTTTAAAATCAAAGGTACCTATGCTATAAATATTTTCTATTTTTTCATTAGGAATTTTCCATTCCAAAAAATCTTCATGAACTATATCTTCTCTACTTCTTACTACCTTTCTGCTTGATCCTGAGGTCGAACTGGAACCTAGAAACATTCTTCTAACAATATTGGTCATCACTAGTGTGTAACTAACTGATGGGGTTGACCTTTCAGTAGACTGGAACACGGGAACACAATGCCTGGAACACCCTAATCTCAACGGGCTTACCAACGGACTTACAAGCTTACCAACGCTTGCCAACGCCTACCAAAATTCAACAAGTCAATTGTTACCTACTTATGCTAACCAACAAGCTAGAAACTTGGCTCTGATACCATCTTCTAACCCAGGAGTCAGGACAGGCTGGACGTGAGGGTAGATATGATATAGACTAAGATTATTTAGAACTTTAAATTCCTAATGTATGTATGAACAGTAATTGCATGTGTATGAACAGTAGTATGTATGAACAGTACCGTATGTAGTAACAGTGACTTTGCTACAGTAAATATGAACAGTAATTGTGAATAGTGATTTGTGAACAGTAATTGATGCACAGTGAGTATGAACGATTGCTCGTAACAGGACTAGAGTGTGAGCTTTTAATCGATAAGATGAATGCAATCTCTACTTAATTATGGAATGCTAAAAATTGGAGTAAAGGACAGATGAATAAGAGCGAGAGCTTACAAAGCTTGTGTTGAATTGATTATCTTTGAAACCGGATACAAGAAGTAGTAGGAGTACAGCTTGAATTCTTTGAAAGAAGAAGTACAGAGGGGATTTTGATTACAAGAGAAAATTTGTGGCTCTGTATTTGCTCTCTTTTTCGCTCTCATGCGAAATATTTACATATCAAATGGATCCTTAACTCTCATTCCAATGGAGCACCCGGCCATCGTGGTTCATGAATGAAGTTGCCAGAGAATTGTGGTAGCAGGGACTGGAGGATGCCTTGGACATTGGTAGCGAAGTTCCAGTTTGGAGAGTGATGAAAAATGTGAAAACCTTCGGGAAATGTTTTCATGATAAGATTTAGGTGGAGTTGAGTATAAATTTGATCAATCCGTAAATTCATTGGGAGAATTGGAGGAGGTATTGGGTCTTCTTTTGGATCATAGTATTTGGCGCCAGGTGTAGTAAGAAATTGATCATCAGGGGCACTCAACCAGTTATAGTGTTCGGTAACGAAAACAAGATGCTGTGCTGGCAGATAGGCTTCATTTTCCCAGACGGGTGGTGTTGAGTAGAATTTGAAATACAGTTTATTAGAACAAAGGTCTTTGAGTTTTAAGGAGGCGTTGGTTAAGGTAGGGAACAGATGAATACGGTCTTTATAGGAGTCAGAGACTAGCCCGTAACAAAGACCATTTTCGATGGCCCAAATTTTTTGTGAGCGAAGAGTCCCTGGAAATAAAATGAGTCTGAGGCTGGAATATCTCGGTTCTTTCACCAGTACAGAGCCGTGAGGGAATGTGTGGTGAAGTTGGTTTATTTGATGGACTAATTGGGTCTCACTAGTACTGGGTAATTCTAATATATGTTCAGAGAGCGCGGGAACACGGGAACACAATGCCCTTAAGTGCAGTGTACAAGTACATAGAAAAAAATAACATTCAAGCAATATTTCATACAAGAATGAACCTTATACTAAATTCTATGCACAACTACCTTGGCTCCAGCACTCTTCAACAGTAAATAAAAATGAAATGAAATATACAGTGCTTAAATGCAAAGTCTAAGTCATTTTTAGCATTTACAATCAGCTTTTTACTGCTGTGTTAGAAATATATATACAGTGAGTCAAACAAGGAGATAAATGGTATAGAAATTCAAATTTTCAATTTAGCCAACCTGTAAGAATACAGGTTAGTAGTTCACTCAGTTTTGCCACTGGAATGTAGCAAATCTGAAGGCTTCTTGGCACTGCTTTCTTAAGCAGAGTCAAAGGCCACTTATGTGTCCACTGTAGCAAGAATTCCTTGTTGTTAAATCTGTACAAAAAAGAAGAAGAAGAGAGTTAACCAAAAATATAAACTTTTAAAGAGATTAACTTACCGTCCCTCCCCGACAACGGCGCTAAAATTTGGTTGAGCTTGAACCAGCACACAAAATATAGAATTTCAGAACTTCAAAATAGAGATGTGCAAGTGTTCAATTCTACCGCGATAGCAAGTGGCTATACGGGTCGTGATCCATAAGGAGGGACTAGCGATGGAAGCTTTTTAGTAAGATCTCTTTTATGCTACCATTAATGGTTAAAGTTCTTCTTTAGTTTCTTAATAAGAAAAGAAAAATAAATTACAATGAAGTTAGGCAGAAAGTGAGAGATTGGGAAGATGGAGAAACCAGAATTGAATATGTACAAAGAAATGAAAAAGGAGTGATGAAAGAAATAGTGTTGGTGATCTAAACTAAAGAAATAAAAGAAAAGAAAGAAGATTAAAGAAAATACTTACCTAGTTTGGTTGGTGACTTACCTGGAACCCTTGCATGTTCTACCTTGCTTCGGAGGTGTTCAACTCATATGCCATAGGATCGAGCTCAGTCCCCATTTGCATTACATCATCAAGATGCACAAGAATGAAATGATACGGATCTTGAGGAGGAGAACGTCATAATGAATTATCGTTGGCACTCACACAAACATTGTTATACTGATGCTTCTAGATTCACTTGCATTCTCATCAAAACCAAAAGAGGTAAAGTAGAAAGAAGAAGAAGAAAATAAAAGTAAAGAAGAACATAAAAAATATTACCTTTTATTGCTTGTAGAAACGATGGAAGAAAGGAGGAGGGTACATCAGTGTCACTATCAACATAAGCCTCTCTCTTACTTACATGAATCTCAATCTAACCTAAGCTTACATACAAATTAAAATTACATAAAAAGAAAACAAAAACCTATACTACAAAGAGTGAAAAACTGGACTAATTCCTATCTCTGCATGGTCGTCCCCTTTTGCTCAGTTGAAACTAGTATTTATAGGTCAAAACCAAAAGGGGGGAATTCCGGGATGATTGGGGGAGCAAACACTCCCCCAACTGACCTAACAAGGCTGTTGAAATGCGGCTAGGGCCGCGTTTCCGCGGTCCTGGTGTGGCCAGGTGGCCACAACCAATTGGTGGAGATGCCCGGTTTGATGATTTGCCCATATCTTTTGCTGGTTTTCTCATTTCAGCTTCAGGATTTGATGAAATAGCCTTTGATTGTTGGCTTTAACCTCTTGATTCAGGGAGGATTCTTCTCAACCGATTTTCAACCTCTTGATATGCCAAGATTTAGCCCTGATTCCTTGATTTCGAATTTCTTCTAAATTAAATTAGAATTTGGTGGGCTTTTGGGCTTGTTTCTCTTCACTCTCCTTTAGGAATGGGCCTGCAAATAAATTAAACATTTAATTAGGAAAATGCAGAGTTTATTCTATAATAAGTAGGAGAATATGATATTAAATGTGCAATACTAGTGACTAATCAACCCTCCCTTAGCCCACAAACAATCTCCTCACTCACTAACCCAAGCCTAACTAAAACTGAGTAGATGTTGGCCCTAGGGACATCTCGGAGTCAAATATGAGACTGACCTAAGGGGGAAGTTGAATTGAATCTGACTCTTTCCAAATCGGTAGCTAAGGTTGGAGATTGAGGGGCGAAACTCCGAAGGCTGGTGGTTTGACTTAATTAGGCTCGTCGCTTCTACGTGGATACCTTCCAAAAATGTTACCCCTACCTGGCTAATTAACTTGTGGTTAGATTCAACAATATACCCCCAGTGGACAGTCTAACCAGTTAGGAGTCATCTAGGTATAAGGTTTACCCTAACTTAGGTTAGATTTTTTTTATTTGTTTGCTTATTTGTTTGTTTTTCTTTGTTTGTGTTTAACATTTATTATGTGATATAGCTTATAACAATAATTTTTTTAATTTTAATGGTAATCCATATTACACCCCAACCTCTTTTTCGGATATTACCAACCCGGCATATCATAACTTTAACCAACCTAGTGTGCTGGATTGGTCTTATTCGAATCAATATAACCCATTCCCCCAATCTCATAATCATAATTTCTAGAATAATTTTAACTCTTCACAGAGTCAATTGGGATTCACCTCCCTTGAGTCCAATTTTCAACCAACTTATCCTCCTTATCCACCTTATCCACAATATTTCCAAGATTCATACTCAGTTCCACCAGTTCAAAATAGAAAACCATCAATCTTGAAAATGAGTATGCGTGAGTCCAAGCAACAATCACAAAATTTGATGGACTCACAATTTTATCATAACGTCCAAAACAACAATTCATCTTTTCAAGTCCAATCACAACAAAATGATGAACAAATCAATATGAAAAGATGCTTGAAGCCACGACTCAGGCTCAAATCGCTCGTAATCATGACATAGATATGATGGTCCAAACTCTTCGTTCTCATCGTTTGACCATTTTTGATGTCACTAACCAATCAGTTAGAGCCGAAAAATTATGTTGTTTTAAAAAATAAGATTCCATTTCAGCATAACCATTTAAACTTGCCCAAACTCTAAATTTTAAAAATAACATTGACAGTTTGGCAAGTTAACCCTTTCCTGAAATTAAACTTGAGAATGAATATGATCCTGAACCTCAACTTGATGATTCAATTCTACTTCCTGATTCAATAATGACTCTGGTGTTTTCACCTGATTTCTATCTTTTTCTCGAGTCAATATTGGATGATGTGCCAATTCATCATGAAATTGAATCACCAATCTTTTATGATCATCATATTGAACTTGACCAATTTCATACTGTTGAAAGTCCCATTGACAAATTGACAAGTTCTCATTTTTATGAAATTGAACTCAATGAGAAATGTGACCTAGATTCTCAAATTTGTGACCCAGTTCAAATTCCTGAATCAATATTGACTCCTATTTTATTACCCGACGTGAGTAATATTATAGATTCAGTTTTGATTCTCATACCTGTCATTCTTGAACTTGATCACCAATATTAAGTCACATTCCATTGTTAGAAAATGAATGTGGACTTGAGTTTCAACTTCTTGATTTGGACCCACTTCTTGAACCATCTCGACTCCTGAACCTTTACTTGACTTAAGTCACTTTTCTGAGTCAGTATTAGTTCCCGTACTTCCTAAATCCAAGTCAATTATTCCATCTTTTTACACTCCATTTTGGGATAAGGCGGTTGACAAAATTGACTCTAAAATTAATTATGAAATTTGAAAATTAGATGGGGTTAAATTTTTAATAAAAATCATTCATCTATACATCATTTTAGTGGGTTATATAAGAGAGATTTCTAGTGGGTTCCTCCGAACTCCACGAAAATTTGATTGGGTCACTTTTCGTGGACCAATCAGACCACCACCGGAACCACCACCTTAAGGTAATATTTTCCTTCCATTTCTTCCTTTTCATGCATCTATACATTAATTCATACATTGTGGACAATGCATGAGATAGGTGTGGAGGAGGGTCTAACATAATTAGGTTTTTCTTTTTATAAAAAAAGAGAGAGAAAATAAAAAAATTATTAACATTTTCTTTACTTTTAAAAACTTTTTAAAAATAGAAACAATATTTTGACATATTTTTTGTAAGAATTAAGTCAATTTTAAGGAATAGGAGAATCATAATTAGAATTTCTTATACTTGGTCAAAATAAGATTATTTGTTTGATTTCTAAGGATAGGAAGAAAGTTTGTAAAAGTAATTTAGTCTTAATCTTTACCTTGAAGAAATATGCACACTTTATATACTTACACAGTTAGGGTTCAAAAACAAAGATTCTTATGCCTTATTAAAAAAAACATATCTATGAAAGATGAACAAATTTAATTATTGATTAGCTAGGTGCTTTGGCCTAAGTAAGTCTTGGTATTTATGTGAAAGATGATTAGATAAGTTTGAGAAAAAAAATATAAAAATCCTCTGATTAAGCTGGGTATTTGTGCCTAATAAAGAATAAGTATTCACGCCTAAAAGCGGTTCATATAATAAAATCCTTAGTTTTGTGGTCTTGTTTGCTCGAGTCCTTAAGTCCTAGGGGTATCTTCTCACCCGGTGCCCTGAGACCATTTGGTTTGGGAGTCATCGATTAAAGGCTCGTTACATAGGCAGATTAGAAAGCCTAATAGAACTAAGGAATATTACAACCAAAAATTAAAATATATATATATATAAAAATAAATAAATAAAGCATGAGAGTTAGAGTTAAAGAACTCTTATTCAAAATTTTCACGGTCACAAGGTGCCTATGACTTAGGGTAAAGTAATAGACTAGATGAGAAGTACAATTTGACTCCTTACTTTGATTGATAACAAATTTTTGAATAGAGACTAAGTTTAGGAATGAAAAATTCAGTTTTCCTATAACTTATAGATTACTTAAAACTTACAAGAATATTTCAAATATTTTTCTTTCAAAATATGTTTTCAAAATACTAACATTTTTTTCTTTCTTTAAGGATTTTGTAGGTGTAATCCACTGAAAACCCTCAACAGACAAAACTTATCTGCTAGGGAAAACCTAGGGTTTAACGGCTTGTTGCACAGACTCAGTGCAATCGCGTTACCTGCGAAAGTGGTCTAATAATTATTTGTTTAGTTGTTTTGCTCGAGGACAAGCAAAAGATAGGTATGGGGGTGTGATCGGTCGCTAATATTGCACATTCATTATCATATTCTCATACTTATTATAGAATAAACTATGCTTTTTTCTAATTATTGTTTAATTTATTTGCAGGCCCATTCCTAAAGGAGAGGGAAGAGAAACGTGCCCAAGATCCCATCAAATTCTGATTTAAATCAGAATTAATTCGAAGTCAGTAAATCAGGACCGATCAGGTCGGTTCAGATCGGTTAAAAACCAGTTAAAAACATATCTCTTCAAATCAATCGGTTAAAACCAAGGATCAAAGGCCGTTTCGTCAAATCCAGGAGCTGAAATAAGAAATCCAGTTGAAGATAAAGTTAGAACGTGAAAACCAGGAGGCACCACTCCTCGGCTGTGGCTACCTGGCCACAGCTAGGCCGCAGAAACGCGGCAATAGCCGTGTTTTCGTGGCATTGTTGCTTCAGTTGAGGAAGCATTTGCCCCATATCTTCTCATGCCTCCCCCTCTTGGTTTTCACCTATAAAAGGCAGGTTTTTCACTGTAAATGGGAGCATCCATGTAGAAATAGAATTTAGTCTACTTTTCTATTGTTTGTAGTGTAGGTTTTTGTCTTTCTTTTCCTATAATTTTTAGTTTTAATTTATGTAAATCAGAGGAGATCAAAGTTTCATAGGAGAATGAGAATGAAGATTGTGCTGAGAGTGACACCGATGTAAGATTTTCTTCTTTTATCTTATTGTTATAAAATTGAATCTGTAGTTTCCCTTTTGTATATACTTTATTTTTGTTCTTCTTCTTCTTCTCTACTTTTCTTCTTTTGGTACCAATTGCTATCCAAGTGAGTCTTAAAGCATCGAAAGAGCCTTGCCTTTGCGAGTACCACTGATAGCTCATGCGATGGATTTTGAGTTTCATTCTGTATCACTTTATACTTGCAACGTCTTGATGATATAATATGGAGGAGACGGGAATCAACTCTTATGGGCTAAACGTTGATCACCTCACTTCAAGGTAACTTCATTGCAAAAGATTCAAGGTAAGCATTTGGCCAAAGGAGGTAAGTAACTTTTAGATTCTTTTCTTTTAATTCTTTAGTTTAGAACACCACAATCTACCACTTCTTTTATCACTCCTTTTTCATTCCTTTGTACATATCATTTCTAGTTTTTCCATCTTCTTAATCTCCCATCTTCTTCCTAATTCAATTTTAACTCAATTTTTCCTTTTTCTTTTAAAGAACTAAAGAAGAACTTTAACCATACTTTGTAGCCTAAAAGAAAACTTACTAAAAAGCTTCCATCGCTAGTCCCTCCTTGTGAATCACGACCCGCATAGCCACTTGCTATTGCAATAGTATTGAGTGCTTGGACATCTCTATTTTAAAGTTCTAAAATTCTGTATTTTGTGTGCAGGTAGGACCTCAATCACACCACCTCGTGTTTCTTTCCCGAATAGAAGGAGTTGCTCGCTATTAAGCTGGGATTTAGGTTCGGCGACCTGCATCCTCCATCGATGTGAGATTTGAATGAGAATATTTAGCATCGGAGATATGGACGTTGGATAGTTGGGCTGACGATCTGTAGGCTTAGTCACTCCGATAGTTTTACCATTTCCTTCGGGAGCGGCGGAGGCGACAGCTGTAGCCTGGTTGACATTCTTCTTCAATGGAGTCATACCTATCATGGGAGGCTGGTAGAGAATCGGTTAAGGCATTGGATGGAGAGAGATCCTGAGTATGGATTTAGAATAACTCTCAATGAAAGAACCAAATACTGTGGGTAATTTCTTAAGGAATTAATCCACACACCAAATTATGAAGATGGATCAAATAAATCTCAGAAAAGGCAACACAGAAACAACAAGTTATGTGGAAACGAAATGGGAGAAAACCATGAAGGGAGAGAGAGAAAATCAACTATAACAATGGTGATTACAATGGCGTTGCATTCTCTGTTGTGCTAGGGTTTCTGAGATCGAACCTTTTCTATGATGGAAGGGCTCTCCAATTTATGCAGGTTGTGTTTATTGGATAAAGTTGTGGAGTATAATCACATTTAAATACTTGACCACTTATCATGGAGGCAGTTAAAGCTAAACATCCAAGTTTGAACCGGTTGGGTGTTAGTCCAGCTTTATCTAGTAGTCTTCGTCTAGTTATAGGCGCGGTTGATTCTCAGGCTGCAACTGTTGAGTTCACATGAAGATTTGCCGTATAGATAGGATACATGTAACTGATTTTATCCCTTTCTTCTAATCACCTGAGCTGCTTGGAGTTTGAGATGATGAAGGAATCATGCTCGGAAGTTCTAGAAGCGGCCACATGTCACTCCCCTGTTTGGTGCCAGACAGACACGTTGCGTGATCTCAAAGAGGTCAGAAACTGACCAATACAATGTGCTTACACTTCTATTGAACTAAGATAGAAATTATGAACCTCAACTCTTAATCAAGAGAATTCTTGAGGAGAAGTCTAGAGCCCTTCACTAGAAATTCGGCTTCACTCTTTGGTTATCACTTGTGTGTTGAGTTTTGTTAGTGTAAATTTTTAAATCCGCACTCGATTAACACATCACCTATTCACTTCTCCCCTATAGATGATTTTTTACCTATTAATTAGTTGACCAAGTAAATTAGTAAATCAGTAATTTTCACCCATTAGTTATTAGACCCCGCAAACTACCCTACAACAACTAAGCCATTTGTCCCAAGTATTTGGGGTAGTCTACATGAACCAAAAGAGAATTATGCCGGATCGGGCACATGGGTCAACTTTCTCCACTCATTCTTATCGAGTAATATGCCTTCACTAAGACCTTTAGCCTCTATATCTTGTCGTATTACCTCCCTCTATATTTTCTTTGGTCTTCTCTGAGCTATTTTAACTTGCCCTAATTTGATACACTCTACTTGTCGGACTAATGCATCTGTAGGTCTACGTCACACATGACCAAACTATCGTAGATAGTTTGCTCTCATCTTCTCTTCTATAGAGGTTATGCCTATCTTAGTACGAATATCTTCATTTCTCACCTTATCTCTCCTCGTCTTACCACACATCCAACGAAGCATGCGTATCTCTGCTATACTCATCTTCTGGGCATGATATCTCTTTATAGCCCAACATTTTGTGCCATATAACAAAGTTGGCCTAAAAGTAGTCCGATAAAACTTTTCCTTCAGCCTTAATAGAATATTACGATCATATAAAACTGCTGTTGCGCTCCTCCATTTCAACCAACCGGTTTGGATCCAAAAGTTGACATCACTATTGATCTCCCCATCATTTTGAATAATAGAACCCAAATACTTAAAATGACTGCTCATCAATATTTCTTGACCATCTAGTGTCACAATCCTATAATCTCAGATTCTCTATTTACTGATTTTACTCTCCATATACTCTGTTTTTGTCCTACTTAATGTAAAACCTCGAGATTCTAGAGTTTGTCTCTATAACTCCGATTTTGCATTTACCCTAGCTCTCGTTTCATCGACTAAGATAATATCATCAGCAAATAGCATACATTACGGTATCTCATCCTGAATAGCTTTAGTAAGCTCATCCATCACTATGGTAAATAATAATGGACTCAATGTTGATCCTTTATACTATCTAGTTATGATAGGAAAATTATTTGTTATGCCTTCACAAGTTCTGACATTTGCCACTACTCCATTGTATATGTTCCTGATTATGTCAATATATTTGATGGGGACTCCCTTTTTCATCAGTGTCTACCATAATGTCTCTCTTGGTACCTTATCATAAGTTTTTTCTAAATCAATAAAGATCATATGCAAATTTCTCTTCCTCTCTCGAAATCGCTTTATAAGTTGACGAAGCAAATGAATAGCGTCTGTCGTCGATCGCCCCAGTATGAACCCAAACTGCTTCTCTGATATTTTAATATTTTACCTTAACCTGTGTTCAATTACCCTTTCCTAAAGTTTCATGGTGAGACACATGAGTTTTATTCCACGATAGTTTGAACAACTCAGGATATCACCTTTATTCTTATAGAGAGGTACTAAGGTACTATTTCTCCACTCGTTTGGCATCTTTTAATTAGCCAGATCTTGTTAAAGAGGTTTGTCAGCTATCTCACGCCCACCTCTCTTAAGCATCTCCATACCTCAATAGGAATTTCATCCGGGCCAACAGCTTTCCTTGACTTCATCCTCTTCAAGGCCTCTTTAACTTCAGATTTGCTAATTTTGTACATATAATTACAGTCATATCTTTGCACTGAATGTAAGGTCATCCAAATTTTGAGTAGAACTACCATTGAACAATTTATCAAAATACTCTCTCCATCTTTCTTTAATTTCTTCATCTCGAACTAAAACCTTCTGATTCTCATCTTTGACACACCTCACGGTACATAAGTCTCTAGTCTTTATCTCCCTTATTCGAGCAATTTTATATATATTATTTTCAATCTCTTTGGTATCCAACTTCTCATACACTTCTTTGTACACTTTAGCTCTTGCATTCTGAATAGCTTTCTTAACCTCCTTCTTCGCTAGCTTATACCTCTCAAAGTTTACTCTATCACAATTTTTCTTCAAATCTCTGTAAGAGTTTCGTTTAATATTAATGGCAACTTTTACCTCTTCATTCCACTATGATGTATCCTTACATGGTAGAGCACCACCCCATGACTCACCAATTACATCTTTAATTACTCTTTTAATGAAGCTAGCAATTTTATTTCATGTTGTATTGGGATCATCTTGGGCTTTCCAATCTGCTTCATGTACTACTCGATCTACAAAAACTCCTTAGTTACCTTCTTTTAACCGCCACCACCTAATCTTAGGATCGAACTTATGTTTAATCTTTCTAAATCTCCTTCCAATCTAGATATCTAAAATTAAGAGTCTATTGTAAGTTACTACACTCTCATGTGGTATTACCTTACAATCTATACAACAACCTCTATCTACTTTTCTAATTAAAAAAAATCTATTTGGCTTGCATTTGATTCACTTTTAAAAGTGATCAAGTGAGACTCTCTCTTCCTAAACCAAATATTCACTAAGATTAAATCATAGGACAAAGCAAAATCTAAAATCGAGTTACCTGGTTCATTTCTTTCTCCAAAATGAAATCCTTCATGTACACTATCAAACCCATAACGACTAGTTTCTATATGCCCATTGAGGTCACCGTCTATGAAAAATTTTTCTCTAATGGGTATGCCTTACACTATCTCATCTAAATCCTCCTAAAATTGACGCTTACTAGATTCATCAAGTCCTACTTGTGGTGCATAGACATTAATAACATTAAAAATCTCCCTTCCTAAAATAAGATTAACTAGTAAAATCCTATCACCCTTTCTCCTAACATCCACTACATTCCTATGCAATTGTTTATCTATGATCACACCCACCCCATTACGATTTCTATCTCTACTAGTATACCAAAGTTTATAACCACAAGGCTCTATAATTCTAACTTTTCATCTACCCACTTAGTTTCCTACACACACAAAATACTAACATTCTAGTATAACCATAGCATCAACTAACTCTGCTAATCTACCTGTAAGAAAATCTATGTTCCATGATGCTAACCTAATTTTATATTCATGAGCTAACTTCTTTACCCTCATCCGCTCATAAAAGTGTGAGAACTCTTGCTCATTTGACACCACATCTGGGAGCCGATGTGGCGCGTCATTTCTGGACGACGACCTAGCAACTCTTGCCTACTTTTCACTACACTCGGGCTCTGATGTAGCGCGTCGCTCAGTAGGGAACACCCCAACAAAATTTAGTTCTTAGTTCATGTTCATAATATGTGACAATGTTTTACGTTAGCTGTCACAGGCCTACCACAACTCTCCTCCTTTATCCTGACTTGAACACGAGGCAACATGGTGTTAAGTTTTCGAGCATTCCATCTCAGCGCATGCGAGAAAACTATTCTTCAATGAACACAAACAAGAAGAAGAAAATGTCCAATATGGTTTCTGATTTATGCTTTCAAGTATATATGTGACATTAAATTTTCTGCAAAGTTAATTGTTTGCTTTCCAGATTTCATTCCCAGTTCAACATAAGCATGCATTGAGGCCGCCATAACTAATTAAACTGCCAGAAGGAGTTACATGGTGAGACTCTCAGTAAACATTTTATATTCATCAGTAGTATTACTTTCTTAACAATGTTTCAACCTGTACAGTTCCAATGGGCTTTGTAGCATCAATTGGACTTCGAGGCCAAACGGAAATGATCCTCAGGGATCTGGAGGGCCGATCATGGCCCGTTCAGATTAGCTACAGAAACTCGAAACCGGTGAGCTACCATACGGCTGATGGCTGGCACAAGTTCATTTGCGATGACGAGTTGAAGAGGGGAGATAAATGCATCATTGAAATGGCAATCCAAGCTTTGAGGTTGAAGAAGAAATATGGTATAGGGATTGGGTGTATAATAACTAAATGTTGTGATAAAATTGTAATATTTGAAAAGTTAATTTTATATTTTTAGACTTTTTATTTGAGGGCAAAATTGTGCAAGAAAATTTTAACTTAGTTTTTGGGGCTACTGATCACTTCTTTGGGTTTAAATAACCACACTCAAGTTATTGAGATTTAGAAGATTTTCGGGGTAAGTTTTCAATATTAAATATTTGGAGGTAAATTTCTAAATACTAAATATTTGGATGGTATATATCTAAAATAACCCAGAATAAAAAGAAGGAACTATTGAAAGAGAAGTACCAAGGAAAAAAATCATAAACTTAAAATAGCACAAACTTGATTTTTTTTAAAAAAACGCTATCATAGAAGAGGATAAGAGGATTATAAAATGGGGGCACTTCGCTATTGCCCCCTATGTCAAACCATAATTAGGAAAAAAAAACTCAGCTTTATAATTTTATTCGTTTCAGTCACTTTCTTTTTCAAAGTAAGCATATATGCTCACGTGTCAAGCGCTGAAGTGATCATCAATGGTGAAAGACGAAAATGTCTTAAGTAATTGCTTCAAAATAATGGACCGCTTTGAAAATACCCTAATTCTAAAGACTACGATTATGATCGCAATCCTTACAAAATGATTGCAGTGTAGAGAATTGTGACTATGATTGCAGTCCTCACAAACTGATCACAGTTCTATTTCTGAGGACTGCGATCATGACCGCAGTCCTTACAAAATGCACTATTTATGAGGACTGCGACCATGATCGTAGTCCTCACAAAAAATATCATGTTCTGAGTCTTCATAGGATTGCAACTAGGATCATAGTATTTTTTTTTATTAGAACGGCAAGCATGATATTAGTATTAACAAAAATATCCCATGTTTGAGTCTTTCGTAGTCTCACAAAATGCCCAATTTTTGAGTTTTTGTGAGGACTACGATCATGATTGCAACCTCTTTAATATTACTACGACTATGATCGCAGTCCGCATGAAATGCCCTATTTATGAGTCACTCCTCATAGAGAATTGCGATCATGAGTTACAATCCTCATATCAGTATCGACATCATCAGCAGACCCCCATCCACTGACATCGAATGATTCATAATACTTTCTAGATCTAAACACAAACAAAATTCATCACGAGCACGAACAAACAAGATCTGCCAAGAGTCGATCCCCAAAAGAAATTTCCAAGGGCTCCACCCCCGACCCTGAGAGGGGGCTTCCCGCCCCCTTCCAGCTCCACGATGACCTGATTGCAAGTCAACCCGTGAATAACTCTGCATCAGAGTCAATGTTGAGGGGAGAGCAATGTCAGTGGTGATGAGGAAGCATAAAGAGGAAATAAAAATATATAAAGAAGTGGTGGTTCGGAGGAATCAGTTTATACTGACATGGATGATGCTATAGCAAACGAAAATATGACGTTGAGTTTTTTTTTCTAATTATAAAGCAAAGTAGGTGGCTGTAACAAAATTTTCCTTTAAAAAAATGAAACAGGAAGAAAGAATTTTAAAAAAAAAAGTAAGGTACAAAGGAAAATATAGCCAGGAAAAAAATAAAGAAAGAATTAATGGAAAAATAAAAGCATAAAATCATTGAGGAAAAGCAAAAAAATTATTAAATAGAATAATAAACAAAGTAAAAAAGTTATTGGGCCAAGGTTTTCGACAGAGAAGGTGGATTAGAGTTAGGAGAGAGGAAGAGAGTTGTGGATCAGGATGAAGCTAGAGAGTTTTATCCAATATAATCAAGTCACCAATTTTCAGACGCATGGTTTCTTAGTGTTGTCTTATCCTGAAGTAGTACATTAGTTACTAGACACTAGATAAAACTTGATCCATCTTTAATCTAATTTATAAACCCTTAATCCTATCATAAGATAAGTTATCTATGTTCATGCCCTTAGCTCGAACCCACCCTATCTTAGACTTCACTCAAACCTAACCATAATTATCTCTAATCCCAGTGCTTTTCATATCCCTAACAATAATTTTGATTCAATTATACCATTATAACAACAAAATGTATCCCAAGCTTACGGGCCTTTCTTAAAAAGAACAAACAATGTTTGTGTCACATTAGTCAAAATGAAGCCTTAGACTGAAAAATATTGAAAAAAAGAAAGTATGGAGAATCTAATCAAGCAATTGCAGTATAAGCTTCTGAAAGCAGAAATATTAATTTGCTTGTTTTAAACATTTTAACTTCTGATTTAAAAAAAGAAAGAGAAGGAGAAATAAAAACAGAAAATAGTTTATAAGTTTTAGCTATCATCACCAGTAATAATAGTCACATCACAGAAGATAATTTAGCCGAATAAAAAGGCACTGTGTATGATAAGGAAGCATTTAATATTACATCTTTCTTGACAATGATGGACATTGCAGACATTGCGAAAGATAAGAGAGATGCGTTTACTTGGCAAGTCAAGCAAACACGACTAGACTTGGAATCTTAGCTGCTTCATCTAGAATCTGACCCATTTGTTGCAAATTTTAATAAATGATGTACTTTGTTGTAAAATAAAGCTTCATTAATTAACCAATCTGACAGCACCATTTCATTTTGGTGTTTGGCGTTTAACCAAACATTGTAGAAATGTGTAGTTGTTGGAAAACTTCCACACGTCTTCAAAACTCCAACAGTCTCATTTTATTGGGCTGATCATCCAATTAAATGAGATTAATTTTTGATTAAAAACCTTAATTTATTTTCTTGCCGTTTCATTGTCTTAACTAAAATATTTAATTTTTCATTTATTTTGTTGTTTATTAGGGGGGTGCCTTGAGCTTATAGAGGGAGCCCTCTCATTCATTCTACACACAGCTACTAAATCATTCTCTCCCTTCTCAAAAATTTCTGCTACACTAAAATTACTTTCTGTTCAAAATTTTATTGAAGCTCTGCTACTTTCAAGTTTTCTTGCGGTGGTTTTCTTTTTCATTCTGGCAATAATTCTCTTTCTGAGCAACCACTTGATTTACTGTTCTAGATCAAATGCTAATGATTTTTAGTGAATAAAACATAAATGCAAAATGCAAAATAATATAAAGGATCTCTTTAAAAAAGAGAAAATGAAGTAGCCTTGGAGGCTGAATGAAAAACGCTGCACACCGAGCCATCAAGGCTCTCTCTGAACACCCATCATATTAACCTTAATGTATATTCCATCATTTTTTTTTGAAATGAAACACACATCTTACAATGAAATAAACAACAACAACAACAATAAAAGTAAACAACAACTAACTAGCAAGAACCCTCTGAAGTTAATGGCGGCTGTGAACATTATCCTTCAGCATAATAGACTTACCAATCATAAAATTTGTAATCCTCAAACATACTTTGATCAATAATGTGCCGATTACACTCCACAATCTTATAAAAAATTCTGCTGCAGTGCTGCCATAAATCCTTATCATATCAGTCTCATATTTTTTTCTACTGTACCTCCTCCATGAGATGGTACTTGAGAAGCTTCATTAATTGAGCATTCTAACAAGGGCTATACACAGAAATCATTAACAGATTAACTGTACAATTTGGAATTAGCAACTTTTCTCACTCGTCGCTGCTCAATTTTCCAAACTACTAACTAGGTGAGTCAGTCTTCGTTTAAAAAGAAAGGTGCCGTCTTTGAAGGAACATGGTATGGAAATTGACTCTCTTTTGCTCAAGTCAAGTAAACGCTAGATTTAGAATCTTATTTTTCAACTAGGCATACGTTAGAAATTGATTGATGGAAATTGAGGTTGCAATCTCTGACTAAATTGAATCCTTTTTCACATGAATTAGGGAGTGTTTCTATGCAAATCAGTCTGCTAAAGACATTACAGACTGCATTACATTATTACCATGAAATAATTTGTAGAAATAGTTGATAAATCTCAAGACATGAGCACATACGATGTACATTATCTACAGACTGTGGATGGACATAGCACCTTATTACATTATTATTCAAAAATAACAAAGCAACTTACCCTTTAAACTAAAGAAGGGTCAAGCAAATTATTTTCGGTAGCTATCATTAATAATTGCTTCTCTGCTAAACTAAAAAGAGTTAACAGTACCAAAAAACAAGGCTTTCAACTAGACTCTCTCTTTTTTTTTTTTTGCACACAACACCCCCCCCCCCCCCCCCCCCCCCACACACACACACACACACACACATCACACACAGACAAACACACAATATATATATATATATATATATATATATCTGATATATATATATATATATATATATATATATATATATATTATATCAGCCTGACAGCTGAGGAGCTACCTCAGTCTCTTGCCTCCCCGCTTGTCACCTTAACTTGCGACCCCGCTCTCACAGTGTCAGAAGTTAAATTACCAAATACCCCTTATGAAAAGCTTCTTTTTCGTTAACTTTCCTTATTGTTTATTATTATTTACCCAAAAGGCAATTTTTGGAGCGCACGTTGTCAGACTTTGGGTTATTGTTTATTATTATTTTCCCCCCTTTCTTTTTGCCGCTCTTTTTTTATGATTTAGGTTATTGTTTATAAATTATTTTTTCCCCCTATTTCCTTACCTCTCTTTGTCAGGTCTAGGTTCTCCTATATAGTTTATTTTTTTGTTAATTTAATGTAGACAGAGACTTTTGTCGCAGTGTACATGGTTAATTGCGACCAAGGTAGCAATGTTGTTATTGATAAAGAGGACCAGCATCTGTAATCTACTGTCACAGTACAATGACTGCGACTTAGGTCGCAGTACGTTAGCTAAGTGTTTCCTTTATATTAACCGGCATAGCGACCAAGGTCGCAGTGTTGTTGTTGATTAAGACTAAAAACTAGCAACTGCGACCAAGGTCGCAGAGTATTTTATTAAGAGTGTGGCCAGCAACTGCGACCAAGGTCGCAGTGTTGTTTGTTGACTAAGACTAATATTTCCTTTATATTAACCGGCATAGCGACCAAGGTCGCAGTGTTGTTGTTGATTAAGACTAAAAACTAGCAACTGCGACCAAGGTTGCAGAGTATTTTATTAAGAGTGCGGCCAGAAACTGCGACCAAGGTCGCAGTGTTGTTTGTTAACTAAGACTAAAGACCAGCAACTGCGACCAAGGTCAAAGTGTTGTTGTTGATTAAGACTAAAGACTAGCAACTGCGATCGCAGTGTATTTTATTAAGACTGCGGCCAGCAACTGCGACCAAAGTCGCAATCTTCATTTTAAAATTTTATACGGGTGAAGTAATTTAATTATTAACTGCGTCCTTGGTCGCAGTATATTCGTTTAGCGTAAAATATTTAAAATGAAGGTTTGTAACAATTGTACAGCATTTCAACCAAGATATAGTAGTAAAAAATGTAATTCACACAATTAACTTTAGAAAACAGATTTATATATATTTAAAAAAAACAAAATACAATTTTTAAACTTCTAATCGTCGTCATCACCATCGTAATCAGATTCGTCGTCAAAAGTCATGCTTTCGTCTTCTGTATCGCTTTCCGTCTCTTCCTCCTCTTCAGGGACAGTCTCCTCTTCGCTTTCTTCCTCTTCATGTTTATGTTTTGGTTCATCAATGAACTCTCAGAACGGGTCGTCTGTATCAAGCTCAGATTCTGACCCGTAGCGAGACATCGTTTCAGAACTAAACATCCAATCATCATTAGATAATTGGCTTCTTTCCGGTGAAGACGGTGGTGAAGACATTTTTTTGAATCTATTTTCCCAACAGTGAGAGTAACGAGTTTGAGCAAAAATAACTTAGTATGTTTTTAATCCTTTGCTCATGACCCTTTATATATTTTTAATCTCGGAATTCTAAAAGGTTTAAGCTCTCAGACCACGTGAATATCTCTCAAATATATTTTCTACCTTTTCCCAAAAATTGTATACTTCCTAGGTGACTGTTCAGTTATCCAAAACAGTTTAAAAGTTAATACACTATATTTTTAAATTACTTTGAACTCCAAAACAGTTCATTATTGCGACCATAGTCGCATTTGGGAACTGATAAATGATTAAGTAACTGCGACTATAAATTGTCAACTGTTAGTCATCAAATACTGTCCTTCGTATAATTCTGAATGTTGTCTGATACTCCTATGAACAATTAAATTGGTTTTTTTATATATATTATGCGACCATGGGACTGCGACTATGATCGCAGTACCGCGACTATGGTCGCAGTACATAACGAGAGCGATAGTATAATCACAATTTACGTATTATTTTTATAATCTTTTTTATTCTTTATTTGTGACTGTTGTCTGAACAAGGACCGATTCTACAGTCGCAGTTCACCGTATCTTTTTGTCTCAGCAGCCTATAAACTATGAATTATTTTTAATTTTTGCATGCGTAGTAGGACTGCGACTAAGGTCGCAGTGTTTAAGAACAGCGGTCGCAGTTTGATATGTAATTAAAAAGAGCTTTTATAAGTTAATACAGTGAGAAAGAGACCTTACAAAAAAAGAGAATTAAAAGCTTTTTAAAAGAAGACAAATAAGGTTGAATATCAGAAGATCAGGAAATCCTAATCCTCGTCATTATCACCATCATAAGTAGATTCGTCGTCTTCATTCTCCTGGTCTTCCTCTTCATCACTTATTTCCTCATCATCTTCCTGTTTCTGAGATTTCTTTTTTTATACCGATAAATTCCCAGAATGGATCGTCTATATCAAGCTCTTCGTCTGACCTGCTGCGAGAAAGCGAGCCTACAGCATCAGAGGTCATGCTTTTATCAAGCATGTCTCCGTCAAGTGGCAGAGGAATAATGTCTTCCTCACTAACCCACATGAAAAATTCATCATCCTCATGAATAGGAGGATCAGTTAATACATTATTTGATGTAGTGAGATAGTCAAAAGGGGTGAAGTTCAGACTGGTATCAGATTCACTAGAATATCCTGAGGAAAAAGGACCGGTAGGGGAACGATTGAAGTTGAAATCTACGTGATCATAGAAAGAAGGTGGGGAAGACATGATTCAAGAATGAATTTTTTTTTAAAAGTTTTTGTAATCAAATTGAAAAGGTAGAGCAAAAATATAGTTTGTAGGTATGAGATAATATATTAGTTACAAGCATTATATAAAGATAATATAATACGAAGAGTTATTGCGGGAGAATTCGAAGAGTTCTTTTTTTTCTTCAGAGGTTTAATACGTGAAGTACGATTAACTTTTTATAGAATTGTTTGCCTATATCTTTAGATTACGTATGGTGCACATCTTTCCTTTCTCTAGATTAACATTAGTGCATCTCCTTTTTCTAGACTGTTGTTGTATCACGGTAGAAAGAATATTAATTACTTCATTTAATTCAGTGTAATTAATATAGTATTTTTTATAAGATTTGATATACGCTAATTGATCTCAGGGTCGCATGGCTAATCTACTTTTTAAAAATATTAAAAATCTTTTACATAAGGCATTGAAAAGAAGATTGCAACTTTGGTCGCTGTACTGAAGGAGGTCGCATTGCTGTACGATAGCATGTTCCGTCCGGTATTCTTTATTCTGTATTAAGTCTGCGAGCATTGAATGTTTTTTTTTACTTTTCAATGCTAGAAGTCGCAGTCGTCATATAAAAGGGGTATTTTTGTCAATTTGTTTCACGATTGTTTAGGCGGGATTTTTTGATTTTTTTTGGCGCCCACACTCTGCGGCCGATGTGTGTCATATATTCAGCCACGTCCCGCCGGCTGAGAAACTCTCTCAGCCTGCAGGCTGAGGTACAGTAAGACCTATATATATATATATATATATATATATATATATATATATATATATATATATATATATATATATATATATATATATATATAGAGTTTGTGGATTGCACCCAAACGGACAAAAGCTAAAGTCACTAGATGAAGGTATTGGACATGAAATTAAATAACATTCTACATTAAACCGCTCATGAAATAAGGTACATGAGACACCATCTGAAAACACTACTTCAGCTCATAGGCTTTATTCATGCATGGTGTTCTATCCATCTACCTCCAATATAACAAAATTTGTTGGGATTTTTTGCATTCAAAATTAAAATAACAAATAATTTGAAAAGTAAATATATGAAGAATGTTACCGGTCTCAGGGAAGGCGTGTGATCACTGCGCTAAAAGGCATATCGCCGACCTCGTGCGGTCAGCTAAGGCAGATGTGCCCCTTAGCGATACTACCCCTCTCTGCCGGTGTCCCTTGCGTGCACAACCACGAAGGGGAGGTGACCTCGAACTGTAAGCAATGTCCAGATTAAAGGAGGAAGGTGAAATTTGATGAGAGAGAGAGAGACAGAGAGAGAGAATTCTTTTTTCATTTTTAATCCTCCTTTTTTTACTTTCATGATCTTGATATATATATATATATATATATATATATATATATATATATATATATATATATATATATATATATATATATATATATATATAGTGAAACCTTAGCCCCTAACTAACCTCACTAACATGGTAACTTACCCCACTTTATATGGAAATAACCCCATTAGTGGAGTAGTAGTTGTAGACCAAGTCAAGTAATTTAATTAAGAATTTTAATCGTTTTTTATATTTTAATAAAATATCCAATAGTCCCCCCAAAAGATTAAAATTTCAAATAAAATATAGGAGATGTAAGAATATCTGGGCATGTTATCCTATATAATCGGTGCAGGTAGCTTCCGGCTTTAAACCTACACTTAGTGACATTTTGTCACATCTTGAGGGACATAATGGACTAAGCCTTGAATTAGGCCCCTTTATCAAGAATTGACGAAAGCATACATAGAATGCTTACAATATTGGGTCGCAGGGTGGAGCGTTATGGCCATGCTCACATACCGACTCATGAGAGTTTCTAGGGGTCAGCCCTGCCCTCCCAACCGCGGCCTTCACGGTTCCTCTCACATAGGTAAGTCCTCAAAAGGTATCTGTGATCGGAGTGATACCTCCCATACTACATGCGTTGGACTTACTAAGAGCATAAGCTCAACCTAACCGATCACAATATGAGCACTGTCATCATAGGAATGGGGTAGTAGCTATAATAGTGCAAATCATAAATGCATCTAGTGCTAAAAGTAGGAGTGAAATCTTCAAGATCAGTGCTCCACATGAGAATCACCAGTCTAGCTTGTTTCTATCACATTGAACCTCTTTCATGGGACCAACTTGAAATCACCTAGAGGGGGGTGAATAGGTGATAATGCTAATCTATGAACTAAATGCGGAATTTAAAACTAAATTGCAATATACACTCAAGTGCCACCAAATAAGTGATGCACACACAACCAAGCCAAGCATATAAATATGAATGCACAATATGAATGATGCAAGGCACAATGTAAAGAGAGAGAGAGTAAGAGTCAAGGGTTCAAGCGCAAACAACAAGATATGTTTCGAGGTTCGAGCACCTAGCTCTACATCCCCGCCTTCACCACCGTGAAGGATTTCCAATCCACTAGCTTGTCCACAAAGGACTCCCACAAAGGGAACCTCCACCGAGGATTTGGGGCAATCACAATTACAAGGAGTTCCCAACTCCTCTCCTTACAACCTCAACCTCCTCCTTGAGGCAAAACTCCAAGCCAACAACAATCACCTCACAACTTGAGGGATTACCACAAACCAATACAAGGATCACCTCACAACTTGAGGGATACAACCCAAATGCACTACCTCCTCAACACAATGAGGGAAAGGCACA
The DNA here is from genome assembly GCA_038442645.1 of Agave tequilana. NCBI lineage: Eukaryota > Viridiplantae > Streptophyta > Magnoliopsida > Asparagales > Asparagaceae > Agave > Agave tequilana. The sequence continues at coordinate 248,676 of JAVJIF010001051.1, read as the reverse complement.
TAGCCAAGCAAATGAAGGGTTTACAACTTGGTGGTCTAAACAACAACCACAAACAATTTCTTTCTCCCACAAAGATCCTATAGAATGAGATAGTAGATGTAGCTCAAGTGTGGAGAAAACTAAAGGAATGGAAATCAGAAATCACAAAGAAAATCCTTGGGAAAAAGTAGAAACAAAAATATAGAAGTTCAATCAAACACTTTTCCAAAAACCCTTTTCTTTGATTTTTCAAACCCTAGCAAAAACACCAAATAGATAGTTCAATTAAAGCACTAAAACTTCTTTTTAATTGCTATGAAAGCACTAGAGAGTCAGGAAAAATTCGCACTAAAAATCTTAGAGAAAAACTCTTTCCCATGGGGTATTTATAGTCCCTAGAAAAATATAGCCGTTGGCAGCAGATACTGCCAGAAATACCCTACCGGTCGACCGCTCGGTCGACCGTCCAACGGTCATATTTTGACCGTTGGCAGCTACCGGTCGACCGATCGGTCGACCGAAATAACCCGAGAGCAACCTGCTCTCAGTCGGTCGACCGCCCAAAGAGGCAGCCAGTGTGCACGTATCCGTGCAGGTCGGTCGACCTATACGGTCGACCGGCTACTTGGTACGGTCGACCGTCTGGTCGACCGATCTAGCCTGACATGCAACAAATCAGGTCAGCAAAACAGGGTTAAAAATATTTTAATAAATCTTATAAAATATATAAAAATCTCCAAAAGTAGTTTTAACATTTTGCATTGATATATAAACATGTGATAAAAGTTTCAACTCAAATATCAAGCAATTTGAACTATTTTTGTGTCTTACAATTTTATCAAAAACCAAAACCTGTATTTTCTAAAACTTGAATTCTTGAATAGAAAATACACTTTGTCCAAAACTCATCTAAATACAAAAACATGATATTTAAACACTTTGAAGCATGTTGCATATGGATAGAAATCCAATATACATGAAACATATATATATATATATATATATATATATATATATATATATATATATATATATATATATATCATAGTTTTTGTCTTTAATTCCAAAATATGTTTTGTTAGAAATACCAAAACATAAAACACATGAAATAGACTATCAAACTAAGTTTGTCTAAGTAGTTGAAGCATGTATGTATATAGAACAAATTTAATATACATTAAACCATGTAAACTTATTTTGATACTAATCTATCCATGAAAATCAAGATCGGTTAAACCTAAAACCGAAAACCAATATTTAAAACATGAAACGTGTGTGTTGTGAACTTGAGCATATCATACTATTCTAATCTTTACAATTGGATCTAAACACAAAACTAAACTAGGTACCGATGTCTTCTTGTAGAGCGCAATCTCCAAGCCGACTCGATCCAAAACTCCGTGATTCACCAAGCTTGACTCCAATGAGTGCTAGATATCATCTTTGACGTCGGGCTCTTGAATCACCATGTGAAAGCTTCCAAATCATCTTGTTGAAGCAATCACCAACTAATATCTTGATTAATAATCTGAAACTAAAATCACAAGAGAATTAGTACACATAACTACATGAGTTAATCATCATCAAAACTAGAGTGGAAGGCCTTTGGGCCAACAATCTCCCCCTTTTTGATGATGACAAAACTCATGGAGTTATGTATGCATGGATTAAAGTTAAGCTTCAAAGAAACTCCCCCTTAACTCATGCATCACAATAAACATAAACAATGAAGGCACATAAACAAACATGAAACACATATCTTTATGTTTATAAATATGTATGCATTAACATGCATAAAAACACAAACATGCTCTTGATACCAATTTAAAACATGCATATGCATCAACATGCATAAAGCACATATATTTCTAAACTATGCTCTTGATATCAAATGAATTTAATAAAACCATAAACACATGCATACAAAAACATGCATATAAACTCAAATTCTTATCCCCCTTTTTGTCAATCATCAACAAAGGGGTAAAAACACAAAACAAATTCTTCTCCCCCTTTTTGTATGGACAAAGAGGGGTGACAACAAACATGATATCAATTAAAGGATGTGGCAATGAAGTGCATAAATGATATCAATTGAAATGAGTATAAAACAATTTAAGAAATGCCTAAATCAAATGATACCAAATGAAATAAAGTTAAACGAGGCATTGAACCAAATCATATAAAACATTTTTATATGAAAACATATACCAATTGAAAACAAACAATCTTGATATCAATTGAAATTAAACAATACACATTTTGAATACCTAAACTTAAATCTTGATATCGATGGAAATTATTATTCTTTAAAGCATGAGATACCAATTGAAATTTTAAACTTAACAAATTTTGAATTTCTCAAATATGATACCAATAGTAAATATTTATCATTTTGAGCATATGATACCAAATTGAAATAATCAATCATAAAGAATGGGAGTGGAAATCAAATAATGCGTAGGCTTGAATACCAATTAAAAGTATGAAATGTAAGTTTTCTCTCCCTATATGAAATACCAACTAAAATAATGTATAGGCTTGAATTAAGACACCAATTGAAAACTAAATCAATTGAAACATGATAGTCATTACAAATCAAGCTTTTGCATAAACAAAATTTGTGCTTAAAGATATAGGGATATAATAAGCACAAATAGAAACATATATATGTATGAAAAGATAATACCAATTGAAATTGATATTCTTTGAAGTGAAGAATCCATACATAAACAAATATATGAGTATACAAAAATGCTAATATTGATACCAATTGAAAAACTTTAATGATACCAATTGAAACAACAATAAGATCAAGTGTATATCTCATATTCCTAACCTTCCAATCATGGACAAGTTTAAAATGATTTTTACTTATAAAGCATACATGAACATGATCTCCCATCCAACCGCCCTTTGAAGGTAGGGGTTTTCAAAAAATAGGTTTACAAATATAGTATGTTTGAAAACTACTACCAAAGAGAAGAATATCGCAACTAGTTAATTGGAAAACTTGTTAACTAGTACGAAATCCTTCAAGAAAGGAATAACACAAAAATATTTTTCATGAAACATGAAAATCACATGATCACTAAACACTCAAAGTCCATAAAGCCCATATCATACTCATGAAAACACAATCATGAGAAACATAATAAAGTGAGTGAACAAGTGTAATGTGAAATACATTGTCATGAAAATTTTGCATTCAAGCTCAAATGAAATTCCTTTAAAACATTAACACATGATAAACTAAATTTTCATTATTAATTGAAATTACTTAAAAACATGAAAATCATCAAATGATTTAAACTTCAAGGCATATGTATGTCATGTACAAACTAAAGTATACATACATATCCAAAACGTAATGAGTCCACAAATGTATATGCATGAAGGCACGTGCCTCAAGGATGTACATGTATATCTAATAGTTTAGACAAGATGAACATATACATGAAGTTAAAACACATGATCATAAAACAAAAATAGGAATACAAGTCAAATGCATGAATCATCAAAACTAGACTATACTAGTACATCTAATAAGTACAAATGAGCATTTACGCACAAACATGTAATAATCTATTTGTTGCTCACTAGTTGTACAAGTATATTTTCTAGTTTTAATGAAACTAACATTCAAACAAGTAATCAACACATGAAGCATAAAAACAAAAATCATAAAGATGATCATTATGAAAATCCACATGCTATTAGAGTTATGATATACATAATAGCTAAACAATAGTGAGAACACAACATATGGGTCCATTTAAACATGGGTGATCTCTAAAGCTATACATGCATGTCAATGGTCTAATAATCATGGCATTTAACATACTAATCAAAACATGAAACATCAAAACAAAACATCATAAACATCAATATAATCATTATGAATATGCATGTGCATTAGATTTAAAGCATACATGTTAGTTTAAAAACAAAGTGAGAACATATAGATATAACCTCATATAAGCATGAAGTGTCTCAAATAACCAAACATGTATATTGCTAATCTAATAAAATATGGCATAAGTATAATGAATAACAAAATAAAACATGCTACAAATGAATGATCTAATAAGCATGTAAACATAATAGGAGTTAGAGATTGTTACCAAAACCAATAGGGCACCTCTCTATTTCTCCAAACCAAGGTGGTCCTCCCACCATACCTTCCTTGAAAGTGATGCATCCAAAAATGGTTCTCTTTAAGCTTGGAACGCATTCACCTCAAGGCACCAATACTCTCACGTAATGCGAGAGCTCCCACCTACATCAAAAAGCATAGAGGTGGTCTTTGGTACCCATTTTCTTGTGGGTCCACGGGGGTTAGTGTTTTTCCTAACCCAAACAAAATTAGATGCTAAATTTTCATCATATAAGCGATCATAGCAAAATCTAGCAAGGTGACCCTTACGACCACAATGTGTACATGTGTACACGTGCGCATACATGTGAGGGTGATGACCGTGGGAAGCATGTGTATGTCGTGAAGGGTGTGCATGCAAAGAATAAACTTGATTCTTTCGAACCAAGGTTTCCAAATGTGTATGATTTAAAGCACATTGGCTCAAAGTGGAGCTCAAACAATCAACACTTTTCTTCAAATCATTTATGTCATTTTCAATGCTAGAAGATAAAGTGGAGCATGCAAAAGTTGTGCTAGGTGAAGCTACACTAGCATGGCAAACATGTGAATCTATATCAATTTTTAAAGATTCATTTTTCTTTAAAACCAAATCCAATTCTTTTGTGATGGAATCAATTTCATTTTTCAAACAAGGTTATCTTTTAAAACAAAGTCCAATTTTGAAGATAGAACCTCATTGTTTTTCACACATCATCACAATCATTTTTATTTTTCAAAACATCAATCTCTTTTAGAGCAAGGTCTAATTGAGATCTTAGTGAGTCACGTTCACTAGTAATCTCTTCCTTCTCTTGCAAAACAAATTCAAAAGTAGAGCATAAATCCTTCATTTCTTCTTTTAATTCAAAATGTTTCTTTTTCAAAAGATCATGTTTTTCAATAAAATTTTCAAGCTTAGAGGCAAGTTCTACATTTAAATTTTGAACTTCTAAGCATCCATAGCAATAAGAACTAGAGCTATCATCTATTTGAGATTTTGAGTGTACCTCAAGGGAGTTCTTCCCTTGGACCATGAGGCAATGCTCGTCGGACACGTCTCTCCTAGATCTCCTTATCTTGTTGATGATTCTTGGAAGCTCGGGAGAAGTCAAGATGCTCCAAACTGCAAAAGCCGAATCATAGTGAGCAAAAATCGGTAAAAGATTATTATTAAGAGATGCTCTAAGTGTCTTAAGTGCTAATGCATTTGCCTTTTTATGCTTGCTACTATTTGGGAAGGATTCTTGTGTAGTAGCTTGATAAACTAGATGTCCTAGGCTTTTTAAATGACTACTCATCTTAGCCATCCAATCATCATGACTAAAGAAGTCAAACATAGGAGGGCTATCCATGAGTGCAAACTAAATGTGTGCAAATGAAAATGCAAATGAAGATTAGCAAACTAAGATCTCACTCCTAGGTGGTTAAACCTAAATATCAAGAGCGTAGGCTCTGATACCAATTGAAATCACCTAGAGGGGGGGTGAATAGGTGATAATGCTAATCTATGAACTAAATGCGGAATTTAAAACTAAATTGCAATATACACTCAAGTGCCACCAAATAAGTGATGCACACACAACCAAGCCAAGCATATAAATATGAATGCACAATATGAATGATGCAAGGCACAATGTAGAGAGAGAGAGAGAGAGAGAGAGTAAGAGTCAAGGGTTCAAGCACAAACAACAAGATATGTTTCGAGGTTCGAGCACCTAGCTCTACATCCCCGCCTTCACCACCGTGAAGGATTTCCAATCCACTAGCTTGTCCACAAAGGACTCCCACAAAGGGAACCTCCACCGAGGATTTGGGGCAATCACAATTACAAGGAGTTCCCAACTCCTCTCCTTACAACCTCAACCTCCTCCTTGAGGCAAAACTCCAAGCCAACAACAATCACCTCACAACTTGAGGGATTACCACAAACCAATACAAGGATCACCTCACAACTTGAGGGATACAACCCAAATGCACTACCTCCTCAACACAATGAGGGAAAGGCACAAAGCCAAGCAAATGAAGGGTTTACAACTTGGTGGTCTAAATAACAACCACAAACAATTTCTTTCTCCCACAAAGATCCTATAGAATGAGATAGTAGATGTAGCTCAAGTGTGGAGAAAACCTAAGGAATGGAAATCAGAAATCACAAAGAAAATCCTTGGGAAAAACTAGAAACAAAAATATAGAAGTTCAATCAAACACTTTTCCCAAAAACCCTTTTCTTTGATTTTCCAAACCCTAGCAAAAACACCAAATAGATAGTTCAATTAAAGCACTAAAACTTCTTTTTAATTGCTGTGAAAGCGCTAGAGAGTCAGGAAAAATTCGCACTAAAAATCTTAGAGAAAAACTCTTTCCCATGGGGTATTTATAGTCCCCAGAAAAATATAACTGTTGGCAGCAGATACTGCCAGAAATACCCTACCGGTCGACCGCTCGGTCGACCGTCCAACGGTCATATTTTGACCGTTGGCAGCTACCGGTCGATCGATCGGTCGACCGAAATAACCCGAGAGCAACCTGCTCTCAGTCGGTCGACCGTGCGGTTGACCGTGCGGTCAACCAGCCCAAAGAGGCAGCCAGCGTGCACGTATCCGTGCACGTCGGTCGACCGGCTACTTGGTACGGTCGACCGTCTGGTCGACCGACCTAGCCTGACAGGCAACAAATCAGGTCAGCAAAACAGGGTTAAAAATATTTTAATAAATCTTATAAAATATATAAAATCCCCAAAAGTAGTTTTAACATTTTGCATTGATTTATAAACATGTGATAAAACTTTCAACTCAAATATCAAGCAATTTGAACTATTTTTGTGTCTTACAATTTTATCAAAAACCAAAACCTGTATTTTCTAAAACTTGAATTCTTGAATAGAAAATACACTTTGTCCAAAACTCATCTAAATACAAAACATGATATTTAAACACTTTGAAGCATGTTGCATATGGATAAAAATCCAATATACATGAAACATATATATATCATAGTTTTTGTCTTTAATTCCAAAATATGTTTTGTTAGAAATACCAAAACATAAAACACATGAAATAGACTATCAAACTAAGTAGTTGAAGCATGTATGTATATAGAACAATTTAATATACATTAAACCATGTAAACTTATTTTGATACTAATCTATCAATGAAAACCAAGATCGGTTAAACCTAAAACCGAAAACCAATATTTAAAACATGAAACGTGTGTGTTGTGAACTTGAGCATATCATACTATTCTAATCTTTACAATTGGATCTAAACACAAAACTAAACTAGGTACCGATGTCTTCTTGTAGAGCGCAATCTTCAAGCCGACTCGATCCAAAACTCCGTGATTCACCAAGCTTGACTCTAATGAGTGCTAGATATCATCTTTGACGTCCGGGCTCTTGAATCACCATATGAAAGCTTCCAAATCATCTTGTTGAAGCAATCACCAACTAATATCTTGATTAATAATCTGAAACTAAAATCACAAGATAATTAGTACACATAACTACATGAGTTAATCATCATCAAAACTAGAGTGGAAGGCCTTTGGGCCAGCACAGCTCAGCAATCAAGAAGGTTGGGTTCCCGCTGTCGGTGATCTCTACTATGGGCTTAACCCATCCCCCTCGATGATTCTAGGATTATTTTCCTAGATAGACCCTTTATCAAAATGGACTTTATAAGATCCAGGATCATATATATGGCTTAAAGCCTTTTCATATGTTTCATATTTTGATGCAAGCATTACTGCCCATCTTATGAGAAACTTCTCCCTCAATTTGAGAGACATACAATATTTGATCGTAAAGATGGTTGCACGTTGGGGTTTAGCTATATAGCCTACCTTCCAAACTTGCCTCACCATTTCACATCCTTAATCTCAAATGGAACTTTTCATCCCATAAGCGTATCATCATTTATAAATTCTTTATGTCACATTATACATGTAATTTCAAATATAAAAATTAAATTGACGAGTAAGATAACCTGACCATACGAGCATAAGTACTTTTTGTTCCCACGAGTGTGCCACACATTTGCTGTTGTTGCTCACTTCATTTGAATTAGAGAAATCGAATTACACAAACAAATGAATTCAAATATTTGTTAGTGAGATTTAAACAAGATTTGAAAACTGAACTCTATTTTTAAAATATTTAATAAATCAAAAAATTGCAATCTGCAATTAAAATGTTTAAAGTCTGTTGTTGTTTCTCAAGAAGAGCTTAATAGCCTGTTTGTTCATCATAACCTTGTTAAAGCACATCATCAACAAAATTAGACATAAAATTTAATTTTGATTAGAAAGGTTATAACAAATTCTTAACCTTCATAGTTACCGAATAGACATGAAAATATTTCTAATTTCATGAACATGACCTATGATAATATCTGATACTAAAATAACTCATAATAAATAGTGGGGTTGCTCCCCTGCAAGTCACCTGTTCAAATCCCAGGGGTTATAAAGTTTTAATATGCTACTAGAAATATTCAATGAAACTGTCTTTCGTTTTGTGTGCATGATTGTATTGAGTATGAGAAAATCACTAAACACTCTAGAAAGATATGTTGAAATTTTGAGGGGGAAGAATCAGAGGAAAAAAAATTCTCCACCACTGTACTTACAGAAAGAGCACGTAGATTCAGATTCCCGGGTAGAAAACGTCAATTTTGGAGACATTTAACTAAAGGTCAGTAATATATCCTCCAAGGGCAATATTTATACACAGTGGCAGAGCTGTTTTTATTGACTTTGGAGGCATTGGTTTAAAATTTTGATTTTCCATTAATTTGAAGACTTTCTTCTACATCGACAAAAATAAATTACTGGACAAAAAGGAAATAATAACAAAACACTTTATACATGCATTCTTTAAGTTATTTTGTTAAAATACTGATGATTTTATTTTCTAAAGTGCGAGAAGTGAAGATGCATATATAAACTTCAAAGCATATATTATACACAAAGTTGGAAGCATTTATATCAGCATAGAGGGACGAATAATGCACAGCTAAATCAGCTTACTAGTATGTGTCAGAAAGGAATAATTAGACCATGCATCCACTGCAATGACTTATGCATACAGAACCCTACTAACTTGAATATTGAGCAGTAAAGAATCTGCCACAAATATGGCTAATTTCGGGCAAATTCAACTCCACAAATAATTTGGTGTGATCACCCATACTTACAGGTTCTAGCTAATGCATAATTACCCAAGAGAGTTCCGAGGATTTAAAGGCGAAAAATAATCAATAAGGAAACACTATAATCAATGCTTGTGATCCTTGGCAAGATTGTCCCCCATATATGGTAATCACACTGATGTTTTATATTCAAATTAATACTAGTGTTTGTTGTCCTAAGAAAATGGTTTACAATTAACCTTCTCACTGTAGTCAGGGATAGTATCACATCAACGAAGCATCATATATCCAATTTCAAGTAGCTGCTAAAACTTTAACTCTTTGTCATGGAAGTTCTAATTGCCAATATTTGTGAGCAAAAAAAAAGCTTCCCCTTTTGGCATCAGAAAAAAGGGAAAACAGTGGCAGTCTCTTTAAGAGATGAAAACCAGATAAAACAGCCTTACACCATTAGCATGACAACAGCTCATAGCAAATCCATTTCTGTTGGAAAGTAAATAACACCTTAAAGTGAAATTGATATAGATTTTTAACCAATTGCCAATAAGGTAAGCAAAACGCCTAAGCACAGAAAAATAATGTTCTGAACAAAATACCAGTGATGTATATTCTTAATCTAGCAGAAACCAAATAGATATGATAACAAATAACATTCCTTGTCAATTTCCAAGTATGCTTTGAATTAGACTTATTCAGCAAAGCACTAACATGCATAAATAAATTCAATCTCCCTAAAGTTCTGAAACTCAACCCAAGATGGTGTCAACATTCACTTGTGTGTGATTGAAACTTGCTTTCATATGTTTATGGTACAATTAACATATTGCATGGTAATTATAAAGGAATTTTGCATGATCACATTATGAAAGAAATTAAGAACAAAAAGGTCTATGTGTGATACCACCTTCTAACAAGAAACGAGAAACCACTTAAACTTTTTAAAGGCCACATTTATTTAGGGAGAGAAAAATATCAATACATACTCTCTTCTTACAACAAGCAACGAAAGAGGCATAAAATACAACATGAACCATCATGCCTAAGATATAATTCAAAGTATAGCTTTTCTAGATGTTGATGATTCCGATCCTTCTCTTTGGCAACATTATGTTGGATTTGTCTCGCAATAGAAACTTAAATCAAGATTATATGTCATGGATGTTTATGGATACATACTAATAAGCTATCTAGAACATCACAATTCAATAACAAAAATTGCAAGTTGAGTGATCTAGACAAACTTCTAATAACATAATAACATACAATACAATAATTACAAATTCACAACATATCAAGCATATTTACAATTTTGCAAAAGGAATAATTCTTAGCTCTTCAGCGTTTTATATAGCAAGCCGCTTCTTATATCGAATTTTTATGCCTTTTAGATTGTTGGGATTTTTTGCATTCAAAATTAAAATAACAAATAATTTGAAAAGTAAATATATGAAGAATGTTACCGATCTCAGGGAAAAGCGTGTGATCACTGCGCTAAAAGGCATATCGCCGACCTCGTGCGGTCAGCTAAGGCAGATGTGCCCCTTAGCGATACTACCCCTCTCTGTCGGTGTCTCTTACGTGCACGACCATGAAGGGGAGGTGACCTCAAACTGTAAGCAATGCCCAGATTAAAGGAGGAAGGTGAAATTTGATGTGAGAGAGAGAGAGAATTCTTTTTTTATTTTTAATCCTCCTTTTTTTACTTTCATGATCTTGATATATATATATATATATATATATATATATATATATATATATATATATATATATATATATATATATATATATATATATATATATATATATATATATATATATAGTGAAACTTTAGCCCCTAACTAACCCCACTAACATGGTAACTTACCCCACTTTATATGACAATAACCCCATTAGTGAAGTAGTGACTGTAGACCAAGTCAAGTAGTTTAATTAAGAATTTTAATCTTTTTTTATATTTAATAAAATATCCAACAAAATTAACCTACCATTCTTGCTTCTCCACAATAATTCATCTTGTTTATTCCTCTCGGATTAGAATAGAGCAGCAATCCCAATCATATCCATATTAATAAAAAAAACAAAAAGAAAAGTAAAGAAATTGGGATAGGCCACTTGAGCCTGGTTCAAAGAAAATGAGAGGAAAAGAGAGGGGAAAAGAGAAGGTCGGGCTCATATGTGGGCTAAAAATATTAAGAATAATTATAACTTATTATTATTATTTAGAAAATTTTGCTACAGCCACCTACTTTACTTCATAATTATCAACACTCAGATTCATAATTTTTTGCGCTACATTCTCATCCACATTGGCATAAACTAATTCCTGTCAATCACCACTTCTTTATATATTTTTATTTTCTCTTTTATCCTTTCCCATCACCATCAACATTGCTCTCCCCTCAATCTTGACCCCGACGGAAAGTTATTCGCGAGTCGATCTGTGCGGTCAAGTCCCCATGAGGGTTGGAAGGGGTGGGAGGCCCTTCTGGGGTCGAGGGCGAAATCTCTGGATTTTTTCTGGATCAACCTTTTGTAGGTCTTGTCCGCTCTGCTCGCTATGAGTTTTATTTGTGTTTAGATTTGAAAAATATTAGGGAGCATTCGATGTTAGTGGACGGGGTCTGCTGATAATGGCAATACTGATATGAGGATTGCGACTCATGATCGCAGTCCTCGCAGTCCTCTGTAAGGACTGAATCAGAAATAGGGTATTTTGTAAGGACAAGCGTTCAAGATCGCACCCTAATAAAGAGGGTTGCTATCATGATCACAGTCCTCATAAAAACTCAAAAATTGAATATTTTTGTGAGGACTGTAAATCACGTTCCTCTTTTAGGACTATGATCATGGTCGTAGCTTTCATAATACTCAAATATCGGACATTTTTTTTAAATATTGCGATCTTGATCACTGTCCTAATAAAGAGGATTACGATGCTATAAACCTCAAAAACATGACATTTTTATGAGGACTGCGGTCATGGTCCTATTTTTGAAAAACTACGATTATAATCGCAGTCTTACAAAATGATTGCAGTATAGAGGATTGTAACTATGATCGCAGTCCTCACAAAATAATCGTAGTTCTATTTCTAAGGACTACGATCATGATCACAGTTCTTACAAAATGTACTATTTATGAGGACTGCAACCGTGATCATAGTCCTCACAAAATGTCATGTTCTGGGTCTTCATAGGATTGCAACCATGATCGTAGTCTTTTTATTAGGATGGCGAGCATGATCTCAGTATTCACAAAAATATCACATGTTTGAGTCTTTCGCAGTCCTCACAAAATGCCCAATTTTTGAGTTTTTGTAAGGACTACGATCATGGTCGTAACCTCTTTATTATTACTACGACTATGATCGCAGTCCACACAAAATGCCCTATTTATGAGTCACTCCTTACAGAGGATTGCGATCATGAGTCACAATCTTCATATCAGTATCGACATCATCAGCAGACCCCCGTCCACTGATATCGAATGATTCATCATGCTTTCTAGATCTAAATACAAACAAAATTCATCTCGAGCACGAACAAACAAGATCTGCTAAGAGTCGATCCCCAAAGAAATTTTCAAGGGCTCCACCCTCGACCCTGAGAGGGGGTGGGAAGCCCGCCCCCTTCCAACTCCACGATGACCTGACTGCGCAGGTCAACCCGCGAATAACTCTGCGTCAAAGTCATGGTTGAGGAGAGAGCAATGTTGGTGGTGATGAGGAAGAGTAAAAGAAGAAATAAAAATTTATAAAGAAGTGGTGGTTGGGAAGAATCAGTTTATGCTTACGTGGATGATGCTATAGAGAACAAAATTATGAAGTTGAGTTTTTTTTTCTAATTATAAAACAAAATAGGTGGCTGTAGTAAAAATTTCCTTTGAAAAAATGAAACAGGAAGAAAGAATTTTAAAAAAAGTAAGGAACAAAAGAGAATATAGCCAGGAAAAAAACTAAAGAAAGAATTAATGGAAAAATAAAAGCATAAAATCATTGAGGAGAAAAGCATAAAATTATTAAAAATAGAATAATAAACAAAGTAAAAAAGTTATTGGGCCAAGGTTTTCAACAGAGGAGGTGGATTAGAGTTAAGAGAGAGGAAGGGAGTTGTGGTTCAGGATGAAGCTAGAGAGTTTTATCCAATATAATCAAGTCACCATTATTTAGACGCATGGTTTCTTAATGTTGTCTTATCCTGAAGTAGTACATTAGTTACTAGACACTCGACGAAACTTGATCCATCTTTAATCTAATTTATAAACCCTTAATCCTACCATAAGATAAGTTATCTATGTTCATGCCCTTAGCTCGAACCCACCCTATCTTAGACTTCACTCAAACCTAAACTTAATTATCTCTAATCCCAGTGCTTTTCATATCCCTAACAATAATCTTGATTCAATTATACCATTATAATAACAAAATGTATCACAGCTTACGGGCCTTGCTTAAAAAGAACAAACAATGTCTGTGTCAAATTAGTCAAAATCACGCCTTAGTCTGCAAAATATTGAAAAATAGAAAATATGGAGAAGAAGCAACTGTAGTATAGACTTCTGAAAGCAGAATCATTAATTTGCTTGTTTTAAACATTGCAACTTTTGATTAAAAAATAAAAAAGAAAGAGAAATAAAAATAGAACAAGAAGTAATAGTTTCTGAGTCCATTCTTATTTGTCATAGTGATGGATGAGCTTACCAGAGCTACTTAGGATGAGATACCATGGTGTATGTTATTTGCTGATGATATTGTCCTAGTCGATGAGACGAGAGCTGGAGTAAATGCCAAATTGGAGTTATGGAGGCAAACTCTAGAATCTCGAGATTTTAGATTAAGTACGGCCAAAACAGAGTATATGCAGGAACTCCGAGATTATAGTATTATAAGACTAGATTGACAAGAAATACTGATGAATAGTCGTTTTAAGTACTTGGGTTCTATTATCCAAAAGGATGAGAAGATTGATAGTGATGTCAACCATAGGATCCAAACCGACAGGTTGAAATGGAGGAGCGCAACAGGAGTTTTATGTGATCGTAACATTTCGTTATGCCTGAAGGAAAAATTTTATTGGACTGCTTATTAGGCCAGCTTTGTTATATGACACAGAATGTTGGGCTATAAAGAGACATCATGCGCAGAAGATGAGTGTAGCAGAGATGCGCATACTTCAATAGATGTGTGGTAATACGCGGAGAGATAAGATGAGAAAGGAGGATATTCGTACTAAGATAGGTGTAGCCTCTATAAAAGAGAAGATGAGAGAAAACCTCCTACGATGGTTTGGTCATGTGCGACGTAGACCTATAAATGCGTCAGTCCGACGAGTAGAGCGTATTAATTTAGAGCAAGCTCAGGGGAGACCGAAGAAAATATGGATGGAGGTAATACGATAAGATAGAGAGGCTAAAGGTCTTAGTGAAGACATATTGCTCGATAAGAATGAGTGGAGAAAGCTGATCCATGTGCCCGATCAGGCGTAATTCTCTTTTGGTTCATGTAGCCTACCCCAAGTACTTTGGACAAATGGCTTAGTTGTTTTTGTCGAGCTGTCATAACCAGTAATAATAGTCACATCACAGAAGATAATTTAGCCGAATAAAAAGGCGTCGTGTATGATAAGGAAGCATTTAATCTTACATCTTTCTTGACAATGATGGACATTGCGAAGGATAGAGAGATGTGTTTACTTGGCAAGTCTAACAGACACGATTAGACTTGGAATCTTAGCTGCTTCATCTAGAATCTGGTCCATTATCATCCCTACTTCCCTCCACTTGAGGGCAAGCTCTCAGCCACTAATCACAGTTCTGATGGTGATTTTAGTGAATAAAGCAAAATAAAATAAAGGATCTCTTTAAGAAAGAGCAAATGAAGGACACTGCACACCGAGCCATCAAGGCTCTCTCTGAACACCCATCTTATTAACCTTTATGTATATTCCATCATTTCATTTGAAACGAAGCACACATCTTACAATGAAATAAACAACAACAACAACAACAAAAGTAAACAACAACTAACTAGCAAGAACCCTCCGAAGTTAATTGCGGCCGTGAACATTATCCTTAAGCATAATAGACTTCCATCTCACAACTATTTTCACATAAAGCCAATCACAAAATTTGTCTACAAGCAGGAAATATGCAATCCTCAAAGATACTTTGATCAATAATGTGCCGATTACACTCCACAATCTTATAATAAATTATGCTACAGTGTTGCCATAAATCCATATCATATCGACTCATTTTTTTTTCTCCTGGACCTCCTCCATGAGATGGTGCTTGAGAAGCTTCATTAATTGAGCATTCTAACAAGGGCTATCCACAGAGATCATTAACAAATTAACTATACAATATGGAATTGATCTACTTTTCTCACTCATCACTACACAAATTTTCAAACTACTAACTAGGAGAGTCAGTCTTTGATTGAAAAAAAAGGTGCCGTCTTTGAAAGAACATGGAATGAAAATTGACTCTCTTGATCAAGTCAAGTAAATGCTAGACTTGGAATCTTATTTATCAACTGGGCTTACGTTGGAAATTGATTGATGGAAATTGAGGTTGCAATCTCTGTCTAGATTGAATCCTTTTTCACATGAATTAGGGAGTGTATCTACGTAAATCAGTCTGCTAAAGACATTACAGACTGCATTACATTATTACCATGAAACAATTTGTAGAAATAGTTGATAAATCTCAAGACATGAGCACATACGATGTACATTATCTACATATTGTGAATGCAAAGCTTTCAACTAGAATCCTCTGCCAGTCTTATATATGTGAAGTTTGTGGATTGCACCCAGCGGACCAAAGCTAAACTCACTAGATGAAAGTTTTGCACAAATAACATTCTATATTAAACCACTCATGAAATAAGTTACATGAGACACCATCTGAAAACACTACTTCAGCTCATAGGCTTTATTCATGCATGGTGTTCTATCAACTAACTCCAATATAACATAATTAACCTACCATTCTTGCTCCTCCACAATAATTCATCTCCTTTATTCCTCTCAGACTAGAATAGAGAAGCAATCCCAATCATATCCATATGTTAGATGTGTAGTCACCTCCCGGATACCGCATATCATGTGCAAGCGACGGACCATCAGGTTCAGACCCAAAATCCACAAAGAAGTCTGGGTTCACAGACAGACCTCCGTTCTCTGTGTCCACATCGATCTGCAGCATATGGGAACCCTTCTCTACAACATCAGGGTAAAACTGTTTATCCCATGCACTTAACAGGGAATTGGTTACATAGAGCCTCTTGCCGTCTAAGCTCAACTGTATCATCTGTGGCCCTCCTCTCAACTTATTACCCTGAGAGAAAGAAAATGAAGCTGGATTGTTTTATGACACCGTGAGGGTAAACAACATAGATAAGTGGTCAGATGCATCAAACAAATCAGATAATGCAAGACTCATGGACTAGTAATTTCTCAAAGAAAGTTCTTTGGCCAACAGTTTGTTACATGTATCTAAAATATATGAACTTCCAAGAGCAAAGCATTTCTCATTAACAAAAAATAAATAAATTCTTCCTTCATCTAGACTCATTCCTTGCTTGCAAAATATTTTACTCTATAGTCCATAACAGAATAATCTGTAATGCATTATAAGTTTTAACTATGAAAATGCTCTATAATAGTAATTGTAATATAATAGAAGGTAATTAATTGAGGAAGGATAATGCTGACCTTGACCTCAGGCACATCAAACTGCAACTCCTCCCCATCCTCTGTTACATAAACAATACCGCTACCCTTCTGAAGTTGTCCTCCCACCCACACCTGCCCAGTCAAGACAGGCTTGCTAGGGTTCTCAATGTTGTACTGTCTGATATCTCCATGCAGCCAGTTCACAAAGTATAAGAACCGGTCATCCAGAGAAACGAGAAAACTGGTTATCAGCCCAGGCATTTCAGGTAGCATCCAGTTCTTCACCTTCAATGGTTTCACAGATATTGCAACCTGCAATAACAAATTCCAAGAGTAGTGACAAGTTCAGCATTAAAGAGAAATTAAGCAATCCAGAAATATTTGGAACTGGCCCGTAAAATTAATTGTAAATTAGATAGATATAATTGTTTTAATTTTAAATACCAGGATTACATTTAACAAATATATATCAGGCATAGATTAAAATCTCTGTATTTATTGACATCAGCCAACGGTTTCTAGTATCAATATTGTCAATATCAGCTGGCAATATTTCCTATTAGATGTTAGATATTATAAGTATCGATAAATTAGTTAGCCCCATCCTTTTCCTCAAAAAAAGAAAAAAAAGAAAACAAAAAGAAAACAAAAAGGAAAAGAAACACACGCGCGGCATAAAGAAAAGGGAAGCATACCATCCAAATATCGTACCCCCATCACTATATACTACAAACCAAAGCTCACCATTAATCTGGTAACACTGCTCCGAACATCTAAGATTACACAATTTGGCAAGAGTCTATAATTGAAGATTTAAGAGCACCACAGAATAGAGGTGAACAATTAACGAACATCTACCTCATGTCCCCAGGATCCAACTGATGTCGTGAAAAATCTCACCATGTTGGTGGTCAAAGCACAACCCACAAAGCCAGTATCTTTGGAAGGGTCGTGGAGAAACTTAATCTGCAAATAAGTAGTACAACTTTAGATTGTAATCTGTTAGGCCAAATTTGTGATCATAGAACTTCAGGTAAAGCCAATACTAACTTCCAAAGGTAAAAGCCCTATGCTGCCTGCCTGTCCAGGTCTATTGTCTGCTTTAATTCACGATCGGGCCAGCTGTATACATGCAGGTGTTTTCCATATAGCCCATCTGAAACATGCTGATGGTTGAACCCTTTCGTGAAGGCTGCAGGAGCTCCCCATGATGAGCTAATCATAGTTTTATGTCGGGGTTGATACCAGAATCAAACACAAAAAGTGGGCTGTGGCCTGGTTTTTCCCACCTGAGAAGCAGATGTATGCAGTTATGCAATGTAGAATAGGTAAATAAAATTTGTCAATATGACCATGAAAAGCTGCAAATTTATGTGGGTCACAATGTTAAGCAATAAACATGATCCAAAAAAAACAATCAATATATAAAACTGAGAACTTAGAGATGGTACAACTGGAAAAACGGCAAGGAAAGAAATAAATATTTTAGATAAGACAGAAGAGATATAAACCTAAAACTTTATGTGGTTCACAATGTTCAGCAATAAGCATGATCCAAGCAAACAATCATAATATGAAATTGAGAATTACAAGATGATAAGTTAGAAAAACTAGGAAGGTAAGGCAAGAAATAAAGATTTTCGAGGAATATTTTCTTGTTATATTTTAGTTGTTAAATTATTTGTGAGCAAGTTGTTAGTTTAGTTGTTAAATTATTTGTGAGTCAGTTGTTAGTTAAAGTCTTTATATATTTCTATTTTATTTTTTAGGATTTTCTGGGATTTTTTGTTAGTTAAAGTCTTTATATTTTTCTATTTTATTTTTTAGGATTTTCCTGGGATTTTTGGGTTGTTCACAGCCTTTTAAACTCAGGATTTTTTAATAATCTTTTAATGTTGACCCC
Organism: Agave tequilana; assembly: GCA_038442645.1. Classification (NCBI taxonomy): domain Eukaryota; kingdom Viridiplantae; phylum Streptophyta; class Magnoliopsida; order Asparagales; family Asparagaceae; genus Agave; species Agave tequilana. The sequence continues at coordinate 229,832 of JAVJIF010001051.1, read as the reverse complement.
ATATACGTTTATGTTAGAACTGCCGCCCAGAATTATAGGATGATATTGCTTTTTATTGATTAATGAATATTATTAGAAGTTTTCCTCCATTGATTTTATGCGTAATGCATTATTGCGTGGGAAATCCATATCTGGTGTGATGTCAGATCTAAGTCGTAAAGCTCATGACCATAGTTTAAAATTTTGATATCGGTCAATAACTTTGTATTAATATCATCAATATTGGCCGTCAATATCTTGGTCATTTCAGCAACATCAGCCACGATATCAGCCAATATTATAGGGCTAATATCGTATTGGTACCTCAAAACCCGATACGATATTGCAGATATATATTGAATTGACTGATATTTGAAACCATGCTCTTGACAAAAAGGTGTGAAACCTACCTTTTTCTAGCGGGGGTGTGGAACCTTCCTATTTCTGCTCTTCTACTGTTTTCCCCCTTTTTCATGGCAAAACCATATCCAATAAAAACTTATAGACCTGTAATTATTTAAAACCCTAATTAAAGTCATAAATCCTTTGTTCATTTACTCTGTGAGCTAACCATCTATTGTTTGATATTATTTGACCATTTTTTTCTATTACAAATAACTCTAACCACCTTATGTAAAGATGGAGCCTTTGGATTTGTTGTAGCATCAACGACATATATACGACCTGACCTGAAGAAGTATAGGCATAAAAGACACTTGTTAAAGATAAAAGTCAAACATTTAGAATGAGAAAAATGAAAGACAATCCCCGTTCAAATGCTCCTTAGGTAAAATATGATTCAAGATACAAAAAACGCGGTTTTTTTTGTTGGGGGGGGGGATCAATAAATAAATAAAAAGAAGAGAAAAGGAAAAAAAAGAAAAAGAAAGAAAAATAAGAGAAAACTATTGCAATTGAAAGATACTTTGAAACAAAAAAAATGTAAATTAACGAATCTCCCACAAAGGCGCTAAAAATAGAAGTAAAATCAACAAGGTGAGAAAGTGAACCCTAAAATTCATTTCCTTATGTTTCCTCGGTTCTCATTGCTAGCATGAAATGTACTAAGAAAGCTTAGAGACAAGAACTAAAATGCATGACAGTCAAATTGATGATCCACACCATCCATCATGATCCTATGCATAAGAATACATCAAAATATCAAATGTTTCAGAAGCCTGTCACCTGGTCACAAATAAATCTGCTGAAAGGTTAAAGTTGGAGAGACGTGAAACTATTAGAGATCTCCAAGAGCAATCAGTGTTCTAAATATCGGATATCGGGATCGTATCGGACGGGGGCTTTTCATATCGGATATCGGATATCGAGGGAGATATCGGAGATACGCGCGCATATCGGGTGCTCATATCATACGCTATATATAATGAAATATTAATAACTAAAACTTGTTTAGTGTCATAGATATCATCTACCTAATAAAAATGATGTTATATACATACAAAAACAGTAAAAAATAATGTACATTTGTACGCAATCGTGCAATAAATAAGTTATTTTATATCGAACGATATATCGAGCGATTTATCGGCCGACATCAGGCGATTTATCGGCTTATATTTCAAATACCGACAGTTTTTTGCTGCAAAAGATATGGTGAATGATTTCCCCTTATCGTATCAGCAACATGCAAAAAAGGAGATATCGGACGATATCTCGGCTGATATTTAAAACAGGGAGAGCAATTAATCAATTTGGGTACAATAAGCATTTCAGTATATTTTTAGCTCCATATAATATTGTGCTTGCATTAAAACTTTACTATGTCTCATCAAAATGTCAATCCACAAATCTTACTTTAAAAATATCACCCGTCTGGGGTTCAAGGTATCTAATCATTGATGAGAACAAATCCAATGTAAATTTCAATGTTTGAGAATCATAATTTACGAATACATCTTAGGTATAAGGATCTTTAATAATATTTTGGGTGACTAAATGGTCATGCCAAAGAATAAAAAGTTTTAGATCATTGACCTTTTGATTTATCACAATATTTGATTCTATTGTCTTTATTGTTGTAGAGTATAGTCCACATGAGAAAGCTGAGAGTTCTACTACACACAATATGACAATTACTTAACTAATACACGAGGAGAAAGATGTGTGCGTGTGCAGTTTGGTGTGCGCAAGTAGAAAGTTCTGTGTGTGTGTGCAGTTTGATGTGGGTGGGTGTCTTTTCTGTGTGAGCGCGCCTTTTTTTTTGAGGGGGGAGGGGGTGGGGTGGGGTGGGGTGGTCATTACAAATCATAGTCCTTCTTCCCATGTCCATATATATAGTAGATAAAAGATTTCTCATTAGCCCATGCGGGACAAAATTTATCTGAGGTAAATCATAAGACAGAAAAGGACAAAGTTATGATTTGTGACTAAACCAAAATAAAGTTAAGAAGATGTTTAATAGTAATTAGAAACAAAAAATGGAAAGAAACTTCAAATTTAGTCAGCCATACGTGATCAATAATTATGAGTGCAAAACCTATAACATAAAACATGAAAGGACTTACAACAATGAAGGCAAGATTAGATAACGTCTAGCTGCTGATGGGTCACCATGGCAAGAGCTGCAGGAATTCCAACCAGAATGATGTAATTCATCACCTTTATGAAGCACAGGCAACCGATGAATAACTTTAGAATAGGTTGGTGAGCTAGGATTAGTATCCACTGTCGCTAAGTAATCAGGCTTCTCTTTCCCACTTCCTGTACATTAAAAAAGTGTCCTTACAAATTTCAAATCATTAAGAGTAAAAAGAAAAGAATAACAAGATCAAATAAATATCTGCATTATCTAACTGCACCAGTATTTCTGTGATATATCAAGTACTAGCTGGTGACACATGAAATGCACATGAACCTGTTAATAACCTTGTCAATTAAGAATTATACAAACAACATTTAACTTCATTAACTTGCATAGAAAACAAATAATTTCTTAAGCAAGCTACAAATCAATTGCAAATCCCATCTTCTAGGATATGATACTTCAAAATCATCAATCATAGAATAGAAATGAAGATTAAGAGCCAATCATTCCCTGCTAGTCATATATGGCTAAATGTTATGTCACCACACACATTACGTTGTAAGAAATGTCAGGTAAAAATCATCAATCATAGCACAAATAGGAAGATTAAGAGCCAATCATCTCCTGTGAGTCAAATAAGGATAAATGTTTTGTCACCGCACACATTATGCTATAAGAAATGTCGGGTACAAACTTCAAGACATGTGCCTCTCAATTTATGACGATTTGTTAGTCATAGTACAGCAAATCTTGTTCTTCATGAAGGAAATGACTAGTTGATCAAGACTAACATCTCACTTGGGAACTCCAATTTGACTTCATAGCATGAAAATACTCATGTTCCATCTTTCAGCAAGTAGCTGATATCTTCACAAAATTGTTGGGAACAGAGATCCAACTTGCATGGAAATTGTGGATGGTATGGACAAATGAACAAGGAGTTTATTGTACATATCGTGATTGTCCATTCCATAGTACTAATCGTGCAACTAATTAAATCAACTGTTACAAGTGCATTGGTCTAATGAATGAACTGAGAAGCATCCATATTCTTTATCAACTCTAAAAGAAGACTGTTGTGAACGTGTCTTATTTTCAGGAGTTAATTAAAAGATTTTCATAATGAGTGATTTCTTTGAGATCGATAGTTGAGATTTTTCTCAATATTTTAATGTTATCAAAATTCTTTATGAGGAGTTTGACAATCGAGGTTTTATGAGAGAGAGAGATAGATAACTGTTTGGAGGCAAAGATGCGGATCAAGGAGAAGAAAGAGGAGGATCGAGTAGAGAGAGCCATGAATATCTCTTTGTAGACAAGAACAAATGCTTGACACCATTGAATGATTGATTCATCTCGAAAAAGGTATTCTTCATCAATGTAATAGTCTTTGGTGATATGAGTGCTCAAAATTCATGCTTGTATTAAAAAAAAGTATTGTGGGGTTTAATCTCTCTCCCCCTGTCATACTCCATGTTATTATAATATATCTTTCTCAGCACACTCTCTGTGGATGTAAGTTGGATTTAGCTAAACTACATAAAATATTGTGCCTCTTGTATTTTTCTTCTACGTTTTGTTAGAATCTTGTAAAATTGAATATCCAATGAAAGGCTCGAGGGTCTCCCTTCCGCTCAGTTCATAAAACTCCGACACGGTTGCAACATTGACTTCACCAACACTACTGTTAACTTGATTACTTGTAATTAAGTGGCAATCTTGCACTGACCATCTTAATTAAGGTTCATGCAGAAATAGAACAACAAATAACTTGACCAAATGGGGAGTATCATGTATAAACTAACCATTCTTTTATATTGAGCACCTAAAGAAAGCATGATCTACAATAAAGTAAACTTGCAAGCACACTTTCAAACATGAGCCGATTCCGATATATATATATATATATATATATATATATATATATATATATATATATATATATATATATATATATATATATATATATATATATATATCTTGTATCGGGTTTTGAGGTACCCGATAGAATATTAACCCTATAAAATTGCCCAATACTGGGGGCCCTATTGTCAATATTTATATTAAAAACCATTAGCCGATACCGATACCGAGATTTTAAACCATGTTTGCAAGCTTAAAGCAATCGGCGAGAAGAATATCATATTTAATGTGGCTCAGCCAAAACCAACCTAGGGATAGCCGTGAGAGGGATCAACTATTGATAAACAAAGTACAAGATAAAGAAATTACAAGAGGGCACTCATACCTTGTACGTCCATTGACCTTACATTTTTAAAAACAAAAAAATCACTCTTTCTTCATCTATAAAGAAATTCTCTCTTTATCTAGACCTCTTTATGTTTTCTCCATTTTCCCCTCCTTCAAGAAATGTATAACCCCTTTCTTTGTGCATATTGATAGAAAAGAAACACTGTAATATCCCTAATCTAAAATATTGTATTTTTATTTTTTTCTAAAGTATTTATTTTAATTTACTGATTATTTTTATTTAATCAACTTAATTTATTATTTTCTTTCTTGTGATTATTATTATTATTAAATATGGAAATTTATTATTAATCATTAATATTTTATGGTTTGTATTTATTATTATTAATTGTAGTACCTTTCCTTTCCCTTGATTTCTATTCATGCCTTATTCTCTTGTATTGTATCCTTGTTTCTACCCATCCATACCCAACAGCATACCATTTATCCAATACCCATTTACCCATTTGGATCCAACCCCCAACCCATTAGCAAACCCGTTACCCTAAACCCAATACCCATACCCGTTATCCTCTTTTATCTCCATACCTATTAACCTATAGAATTCCTAATCTTACCCGTTAGCCTAATTCCCAAATTTATATCTATTAACCCATTAGTGATCCATGTTCTAATCCGTTAACCTATACTATTATCTTTCTATACCCATTAAATCTATACCCTCAAACCCACTACCCGAAACCCAATATCCTTCCTTTATCTATTAACTCTATATGTCTTCATCCAATCATAATAAATTTTAGTTTTAATCCTAACAACAAAATCCTAATCTTACCTAACTAAATACTAATCTAAATCTAATCCTAAAGCCTAATATTTTTTAAGTCTTAAATTTTCCTCCTTTTCTTCCACCCGCAAGAGAAGCACAGCTTGAGCCACCCTCCTCCTTTTGTCCGCCACCTGCAAGCAAAGAAAGAGAGAGACAGAGAGGGTGATTGAGATTAAGATGGATGATAGATTTCCACCTGCTACTTACTTCCATTACTCTCCTTCTGGAATCCATTCTCCCCATCATTCCAATCCGTTGTTCCCGCTGATTACTGAGTTGAGAAGCACAGAATGTGATAATGGAAATTCAAGTTGGACTAATTCCTTGTGGAAAGCTGAGGTGTACCCAAGCAATGGGGCTTAGAGTTTCCTTGGAATTGGAGAATCCAATTCTATGACAAGGTAATATCAATTTCAGAATATATTCTGTTTTCCATATGTGTACAATTAGAAATCTCTGCTTTCAGGAGTCATGACCGTAATTATTAATTATTGATGTAGCTGCCTTAAATTGCTATTTCCTTTCTTGAAACCAGGTACTATTTTTATTTTTCAGCTTTTGACAATAATTTTACATTCTTTCTTAAGGCTGTTAAGGCTTTTTTTTGTATCTAAATGATGCAACTTCCTTTCCTTTTGAAGTAATAATAAAACTTGATATTCAGTTGTCCTTAGCGTAGGTTTGATAAGAGTGCTCCATGATAGATTTTCATGTAGTTTGTATACAGATTTGGTTCCTTATGTAAATAGTTATATTTAATGTGTTGTTTGTTATTATAAATATGATTCGGGAGTATTTGCATGATTAATGTGTTAATGTTATTATAAATATGATTCAGGAATGTTTGTAAGACTAAATATCTGGATGGCCTAGTTTAATACTTTGATTATGCTTTTAACATTTACTGTTAGTTTCTGTTGCTTTTTAATGTTTCCTGGTGCATATACTCCTATATTATTTCCTCTCTATCAATGATGTTATTGTTAATCTTTCTTTGAAAACTTTTGACATTGTATCCCACCCAAATTTAGCTCTCATCATGAGTATAGAATTTGAGAATTAACTTCCCGACTAATGTTATAGTGTTTCATACTAATTTTCTTCGGCAGTCAGATATTTTTGCATAATCTAGACTTGGACTGATTTTCCACACATTTATTGGTAACAATTCCTATTAATGGGGATACATGCTATACTTGTCTGACCAATTTAAAAAAAACAAAAAACAAACAAAAAAGAAAGGAAAGGAACTGGGCCTGATTAATTAGGCCAGGCCAGAACCCATAAAACAGGAAAGAAAAGGAAAAGAAATAAATAGAAATTAATTCAAAGCCCAATTTCAGAAGCCCGGTTACAGTTCAGCCAAATTGTTATTGGTTTTAATTTATTTTTAACCCGACCCAAATACAAAAACAGACCTATTATAATTATTAATTGATTTTACGCTTAAATTAATTCAGAAAAATCTAGGAAAAAAATCAAAAAAATTCCTATAAAAATCAGAAACTGAAATGTGACTCTATAAAATTATTTTTATAGTCATGTCACTTAGAATGGCTCAAAATTAAAATATTTCTTATAATAATTATTTAAATTGAATGTAGATTAACGAGTTGATTTGCCACTTCTATATTCGGACCCGTGACGATCTCAGGTGAGTGTTTGTTCTGACGTATTTTCTTTAATTACTATTGCCAGTAGTGTTCATGTCTTTATTCTTATCATTTCATGTTATTACATGACATATTTTACTAGTATGATTACCCGTGCAACTTCACATGACATCATGATTGTACACCTTATGTATTTTGTTGATATGGGCATTTATTGGCCCATTTCATGTATTATTAATTCATCGTTGCTTGGCCTAGTATCGTTATACTCTACAGTGGACTTGATTTCATATCTGACTTAATTGTAATAATCTTAGAATGTTACTGAAAGTTACTGAGAAAGTATCATTGACCGTAACACTGTACAGTCCTATTGTTCATCGTATACACGGTCATTGTTACCGTTCACTGTCACTGATATTGTTTACCGTGTATACGATTACTGATTTACTATTACTGTACTGATATTGTTATTATCACCGTATCATCCCAGCAATTGAAATGGCATAGATATTGATTGTTACTAATGGAACTACCTAACTGACTGTACACCTGACACCTTTCACGGGACCTTGGCAATGACTGTATCACTGTTACCTGATATCTAGTACTCATGTATCTCCTGTACCCATGTCCCATGCACTGTTACCCTGTTAATAGCACAGTCAGACCGGCGTCCGGCAGACTTGCCGCCTGGTGTCAGGATGACGAGGATGTATCCCACAATCGTACTAGCGTCCGGTGGATCCTGAATGAAACTAAGTGCCACACGGAACAAAGTGCCACACCATACACATGGTGGGGGACCACCTCTTGAATCTGTGGGAGCCACCTCTAGAATCCATTCCCCTCAGAGCAAAGTGCCACATGGAGCAAATTGCCACACCACACACGTGGTGGGGGCCACCTCTTGAATCTGTGGGGGCCACCTCTTGAATTTGTAGGGCTATTTCCTGATTGTGCCACCTGGTATTAGCGTGATAAACATTCTCAGTGCATATTAACACCCACACGTACTTGTATGCTGATAACACCTTGACCTTATGTTATTTGGTCTCTTCCCTATCCGAACAATGATACCCGCATATCGGAGTTCGAATGAGTTCTACTGAAAGTGCGAGCTCCAGTGTGAACTGTCGGTGTTGTGGGACGCCGGTGGGAAAGGGACAAAGATAACAAAGAATACTACTGATTGTTATTGAATGGTTTGAATGAAACACATTGTGTTATGCCCTGAATTGTTACTCTGCCTTATGACATATGGCTATATACACATGATTGTAACCAGGACCAGATTGTATCCCAGACTAGTGACATGTGATAGGTTACACATCTTGACATTAGTTGCTTACTCACAGTTGTGATAGTTGTCTTATGTCTTTATTCATATTGTTATCAGTTATACTACAGTCCAGTTATTCATCTTGTTATTCAGTGTCTTATATCTGTAGTTGTTCTTGTTATTTTTTATGCACACTGTTTATATGCACAAGCTTTTCCTTTACACACACTCTCACCAGGTCGCGTTCTGACGACCCTGGATTTGCACGTCCAGATATTGGATGATTGTTTCATTTGTGCAGGTGTTCGACGAGACGGTACGCCTTGCGAGAAATTGGACGCTCTTTCTTCTGATTCTGGTATTCTCATCCCTCTTATATTCTTGTTATTTCCTGATTCTGCCTTTATTATATTCAGCTGTCATTTTTCCTTCCGTTATTCATCTGCTGTCATTGTTTAGACTTTATATGTATTAGTGCAGTGATCATTGATTATGATGATTGAATTTATAGCTTGTTCAGGTTAATTTAGGCTTAGCGTGTATACGTGGGGTATTTTTCTTGCGTATATACGTCGCCGACTCTCGTCGCAACTCCGTTTCCACGTATTTTGGGAAGCGGGGAGTGACAAACACATACCAAGAGAGGAATATTGGACTTTCTAGTATATTATTGCCATTAAAAGAAGTAACACAATCAAATTTGGACACACACAGCAGTGTCTACGGACCTCCACGGTAGGACCGTCGATGTACAATTAATGTTATGGACAAGGTAAAGTTGTTCTTTTCATTGTGGACTTCAAATACAAAGTATCATGGAAGTGAATCACTGAGATGTTGGCCCAAAGGCCTATCACCCTAGTTTTGATGATGATCAACTCATGTAGTTATATTTACTAATGATCTTGTGTTTAATTAGTGACAGATTTATTATCAAGATCTTAGTAGGAGTGGAGCTTCAACAAAGGATTTAAAGACAAATTGGAAGCTAGCACCGGTTGATTCACGAGCCTATGCATCAAGATCACATCTAGAGATGAGCTCGGTGGATTGCTTGGACCAAGTCAAGAAGATGAGAAGCCTTCAAGTGAAGACTTCAAGAAGTTGAAGACTTGTGTCTAGGTATAAGATTTAGTTTTTGTTTTAGTTAAAATGTAAAGGATAGATAGTTGGTGGATTGCTCAAGTATATCACACACACACACTCTTGTTAGAACTCTTGATAGAATTGCTTTCATAAAAGATTTTTATGTTTAGAAAAGAATTTTTATTTAGAAAAAGATTTTTCGGTGTGACAAAATATATTGTTGGTTTTTGGTATTTCTATCATATATATTCTTTAACCAAAACCATGTTATATGCTAAATATCAAAAACATAGATATTTCATTATGATTGTGTAGTGGATCATATCCATACACACTATGCTTTAAATGAACTTAAATATCTTGTTTTTGTATTTGGAAAAGTCTTAGAAAAACAAGTTTGGAAAAACATGTTTTGGAAAAATACATTTTAGTTATTGAGCTAATATTTCCAAGTTACAAAATAGACCAAAACATTTATAACATGTCTTGATTTTGTGCAAGCATGTTTGTTCTTCAAAGTATATTGGTAAAACTATTTTTGTAGAATTTATATGTATTTTTGGGATTTTATAAAATGATTTTTAATCCAGTTTTCAGACCAGAACTTGGCTGTCAGGCCAGTTCGGTCGACCGGGCGGTCGACCGAACCAGGGTCTAGTCGACCGTGCGGTCGACCGACGTGCACAGACTTGTGCACATCTGGCAGCACAGTGGCCGGTCGACCGGACGGTCGACCGCTGGAGAGAGCTGTGCTCTCTGGATTTCTGGGTCGACCGGACGGTCGACCGGAGGCTTCAACGGTCAGAAATATGACCGTTGGCCGGTCGACCGGCCGGTCGACCGACAGCTCTGACAGATCCCAACGGCTATATTCTAGCAGCCTATAAATTGGGGATTCTTGTCATTGTTTAAAAATAAGATTTTGGGAGACTTCTTGAGCCTGTTTTTCTGATACTTTTAGAAGAGTTTTCTCCACAAAATAGAGAGCAAATACTTCCCATCTAAAAGGGAGTTTTTATCAAGAGAGTGTTTTAGTGATTCTTTGAGATTTTCACCTTAGCTTTCTTTCCTTGCTTTCTCACACCACACTTGAGCTTTCCATTGCTATTCATCTTATAGAAGTGTTGTAGTGAGAGTGCTCTTTAGGTGATCTAGTGTTGTATCACCAAAGATCTTTTCTTTGTACTTTGAGGAGACGGGCAAGTGTGCTCGTTGTTGGTGTGGAGTTCGGTTGTGAACTCTTTGGTTCGAGGTGCGGCCTCGGCGAGTCGGTGGACTTGCGTGTGTACGGGACTTGGGAGTCCGAGGGCTTGTAGGTGTTGCGGCACCGGGGAGAGATCCATTGGGATCTTGCATAGTGGAAACCCTTCGTGTGTCGAAGGCGGGGATGTAGAGCAAGTGTGCTCGAACCTCGAAACAAACCCTTTGTGTTTGCGATTGCTTACTCTATCTCTCCCTCTCTCTCTCTCTTTGTCTCTTATCATATCTTGCATGCTTATTAATTGTCTTTCTCATTTACATGCTTGATATATTCCCTTGTGCTCATAATTGATATACTTGCTCGGGATTGCTTGTTAACACTAGTATTCAACCAAGAGAGCCAACGCGGCACCTCAACCCATTCAAGGGGAATCTAGAGGAGCTTGTCCAGAGCCCTGCAAAGGGAATTCGGCAACACTCTTGCGTTATACATAAGTGTTTAATTAAAAGTAGTTTTATTTGGTCATCTTAGTTTTAATTCCGCATTATTTGTTCATAAGTGACCATTAGATTAGCCATCACCTATTCACCCCCCCTCTAGGTGACTTTACAAAGAGAAAGATGCGAAAACCAATTCAGGATCCCAAGCATAATACATATTCAAAGCAAGTCAAACCTATGAATTGTAACGATATATTCCCGACACAGGAGTCAAGCATGAAGGCATTTTGTAAAAGAAATAGTTCACATGAAAGACAACAGAAACATGCAATTTTCTCAAATTAAAAAAAGTAAGAACAGGGCAATCGAGAACACAAACAATTTCCCACAGGTAATAAGTAATATCCCCGAATACAATTTAATAAGATACCTCAGCAAGACAATAAGGGGAAGAAAAGGGGGAAAAAAACCATCTTCAAACAGAAAAACTGATCGAGCCAAACCTGCACATAAAAATACAGAAATTTAGAACAGTGCTAGGTCCTCAATTCTACCATGTAGCCTATGGCTAATGGGTCGTGATCCACAGGGAGGGACAGCGATGGAAGCGTTATGTAAGTTTCTTCTTTTAATTTACAAAAACTAGTTAATACTTATCTTCTCAGTTAATAAAAAGAAAATAAAAATGTTAAGTTAAGAAGAAGATGGTAGAAGAAGAGATGATGGTATCATTGTTGTTTTATTTATAAAAGAAAAGGAACCAAAAAGAAATAAAGAAAAGTGTGATGCAAAGATTAGAAATAAAAAGAAATAAAAGAAGAATATTTACCTCTACTGTTGAACCATAAATGAAACTTACCTTGGCATCGAGTAAAGCAAAGTAGTAGAAAAGAAGAAAGGAAAGAAAGGCTTCAGCGAGATTGAGCACAATGAACCTCCATTGATTGTCACCTTCAATATAGGCTTCTTGAATAAAAGATTATAATAGTGTCACTCTACAATAACTCTTCATCTCTTTTAATCATGTAACTCTCTCTAACCTAAGCTAAAAAGAAAAACAAAAGAAAAACAAAAGTTACATTGAAGAAGAAAAGAAAACCTAAACTAAAGCTCTCTCTGAAGTGGTCCTCTTCCCTCTGAAGTGGTGTTCCTCCCTTGCCTTTGAGATTACAAGTATTTATAGAAGAAATGCAGAGATTAGAAGAGTATAAAGATAGGGAAAGCTGGCTTTTCTGAAAGTTGAATCCTCCCCTTATCTCCATACTGGATTTATCCAGAATTCTGTTCTGCAGCTTGATGACATGTTGAGTACTGAATATTGATTAACAGATGATAGAATTAGAATGTGTGATCAACAGAAGAATTGTAGCCCTTTAAGTCTTCTTTCTGTAGCATCTTGAATCATCAGATTTGAGATTCAGTAGCAAAAGATATGATTAAAATACTAAACTATATCCAGTCTGATTTGCTCTGATCTTCAGCTGAACATTTACCCCAATCCTTGATTTGTTCTAACTAGATTTGGGATCATCCTCAGCTAACCAAATAAATCTAGTTAAATCTGATTTTAACTAGTATTTATTTGGTTTAATCCTCTTTCTCTTATTTATTATCTTCTGCAAAATAAATATTTAAGACAAGAAAATTAGCAGATTTATTACACGATAAATGTAGGAGTGTAATGAAAAGAATGCAAAATATGTGTACGATCAAAAACCTTGCTAGGAAAACCCAGTGGGACAAAACCATAGCGAAGGGAAAAAGAGTACATCATTTCTATATACGTGTTCTATGCTGCCTCATTAAAAACCTTACCAGGAAAACCCTGTGGGACAAAACCATAGTAAGGGAAAAAGAGTGCAGCCACGTAAGCATCCCCTCAAGTAGTTCTTCTTCATAAATCTCGCTTATAACGCATCCCAATATCATGAATAAGCTTTCTGAGAGTTACAGGGGGAAGTGTCTTTGTAAAGAGATCTGCCACATTATCACTTGATCGGATATACTGAATATTAATTTTCTTATCCCTTTCAAGCTCTTGGCTGAATGAGAAGAACTTTGAGGGTATATGCTTGGTACGGTCGCTTTTGATGAATCCTTCCTTCATTTGAGCGACACATGCAGCATTGTCTTCAAACAGTACTGTTAGATCTCTGTTGACTGGTAATCCACAAGTTTCTTGGATGTGTTGAGTTACAGATCTTAGCCATATACATTCTTGACTTACTTCATGGAGTGGTATGACTTCAGCATGATTAGAAGAAGTGGCAATAAGTGTCTGCTTTTGTGAACGCCAAGAGATCGCTGCACATCCACATGTGAATACATATCCTGTTTGAGACCTGGCTTTATGTGGATCTGACAAATAACCTGTATCTGCATAACCAGTTATTTCTTATTTTGATCCTCTGGAATAAAACAAACCAAAGTTAGTTGTTCCTTGAAGATAACGAAATACATGTTTAATACCATTCCAATGTCTCTGTAAGAGATGAGCTAAATCTTGCTAATAAATTAGTAGCAAATTATATATCTGGTCGGGTACAATTAGCTAGATACTTAAGAGCTCCAATTGTACTTAGGTATGGTACTTCAGGACCAAGAACCTCTTCATTATCTTCGCGAGGGCGAAATGGATCTTTTTTCACATTCAATGATCTAACAAACATTGGAGTGCTTAAAGGATTTGCTTTATCCATGTTAAAGCATTTTAAGACCTTTTCAGTGTAATTTGATTGATGCAAAAGTATTCCACTTTAAAAGTGCTCAATCTGTAAACCAATGCAATATTTGGTTTTTTCAAGGTCTTTCATTTCAAATTCATTCTTTAAATATATCATTGCTTCTAGGATTTCTTTGTGAGTCCAAATAATATTTAAATCATCAACATATACAGCAATGATAATGAATCCAGATGTTGTTTTCTTTATAAAAACACATGGGCATATAGGATTATTTATATATCCTTCTTTTAGTAAATACTCGCTTAAGCGATTATACCACATGCGCCCTGATTGTTTTAACCCATATAACGATCTTTGTAATTTGATCGAATATAATTCTTTGGGTTTTAAACTTAATGCTTCAGGCATTTTAAATCTTTCAGGGATTTTCATATAAATGTCGCTATCAAGCGACCCATATAAATAAGCTGTAACAACATCCATAAGACGCATTTCTAAATTCATAGAAACTGCTAGGCTGATTAAATATCTAAACGTAATTGCATCCATTACTGGAGAATACGTTTCTTCATAATCAATTCCAGGTCTTTGCGAAAAACCTTGAGCAACAAGTCGAGCTTTATATCTCACAATCTCATTTTTCTCGTTGCGTTTTCGCACAAAAACCTATTTGTATCCTACTGGCCTCACGGCTTCAGGCGTGAGGATAATGGGTCCAAATACTTTATGTTTATTAAGCGAACCCAATTCAGTCTGTATAGCGTCTTTCCACTTTGTCCAATCATGTCTATTTTGACATTCAGTGACGGATCTTGGTTCAGGATCCTCACTTCCGTTAACAATATCACATGCTACGGAATAGGAAAATATTTCATCCATATTTTCCATCTTATTACGATTCCATAATCCTCCTGTATTGACATAATCAATATAGATCTCATGATTTTCTATATCTTCAGGATTTTCCATCTCTTGATTTGTTTTATTTTGTGTTTCTTTTGGAACACATTCTTGCACATTGGGGTCATCGTGCTTATCTGCTCCTTTTCTTTTTCGAGGATTTTTATCTTTGGAACCGATTGGTCTACCACGCTTCAGGCGTGTCTTAGACTCATGAGTGACTTCATTCTCGAGTTGTCCTTTTGGGATTTCAATCCGAGCAGGAGCATTTACAGCTGGTATATATGATTTAGTCACTCTTTTTGTATCAGTGAATGGATCTGGTAATTGATTTGCTATTTCTTGTAAATGCATAATCTTTTGCACTTCTGTCTCACATTGTTTTGTGTGAGGATCAAGATGCAATAAGGATGGTTCACTCCATGTAATCTCCTTCTCCAGCTGTTTCTTTTCTCCCCTAATGCTGGGAAAATTGCCTCATTGAAGTGGCAATCGGCAAACCGAGCCGTAAAAACATCACCGGTTTTAGGCTCAAGATATCTTATAATAGAAGGAGATTCATAGCCGACATATATTCCCAGTCTTCTTTGAGGACCCATCTTTGTACGTTGTGGTGGAGAAATTGGTACATACACCGCACAATCAAAAATTATAAGATGGGAAATATTTGGTTCTTGACCAAATGCTAATTGTAGAGGGGAGTACTCATGATAAGCACTTAGTCTGATGCGAATTAATGCTGCAGTATGTAAAACTGCATGACCCCATACAGAATAGGAAGCTTTGTTCTCATTATTAAAGGTCTAGTATTAAGTTGGAGGTGCTTAATCAGTGACTCAGCCAAACCATTTTGTGTATGTACATGGGCAACATGATGTTCAACAACTATTCCAATTGACATACAATAATCATTAAAAGCCTGAGACGTAAATTCACCAGCATTGTCAAGTCTAACTTTCTTGATTGTATAATCAGGAAATTGTGCCCGTAATCTAATTATCAGAGTAAGAAATCTCGCAAATGTCACATTGCGAGTTGACAATAAACAAACGTGTGACCATCTACTGGAGGCATCTATTAATACCATAAAATATCTAAATGGTCCACACAGTGGGTGTATAGGCCCACAGATATCACCTTGGATACGTTCAAGAAATGTAGGTGATTCTGTTTTTATTTTAGCTGGTGATGGTCTCATGATTATTTTTCTTAGAGAACAAGCCTCACATGGAATTTTACTAGCTTGAAGGATCTTCTGGCCCTTTAATGTATGTCCATGTGAATTCTCTATAATTCTTCGCATCATCATTGAATCAGGATGACCTAAACTGTAACGCCCCGATTCCACGGATACGGGGACGTCACTGCGACGTATATACGTAGGTCAGAAGATGCCCCCACGTATATACGCTAAGCATAAAAGTACAATAGAGATCAGAGAACACGACACAGCGTGGTATCATACGTATGCCAACATGAAAGTACATATACAAAGTTATACAGGATATGATAAATTATTACACTTTACAAGTGTCATTTATCACAACTAAGTCCAAAAGAAGAATATACAATATGTATACAAAAAGCTCACGAGATGGATGAAGATCACGCGAGTCAAAAGGAAGAGTCTGGCACGAGGGGACTGGAACTAGTCTGCCTGTTCGCTAAAATAAGCTTGGTCCTCTGTGGATGGCTCCACTTCGTTCCAAACTTCGGAACCTGAATATGCAAATCCAAGGGGATTAAGACTCCTCAACATTAATTAGACTACAGCCAAATGGCTAAAAGACAAGAATAAGGAAAGATGAGACAGTATAAGGAATACCAACTAATCAGGTATGAAAAATATGAAGAGATAAAGTCCTAATACAATAGATCTACAGTTAACATCTTATTATTATTACTTGTCTTACTGTGATATCTAGCTATGTGACCCAGCGTCCCAGCACACATAGATCCATATCCTAGTAAAGCAAGGTTGTTATTGGAAACCAGCGGTTGTATCGACGAACTATGTTTACAGTGGGCCCCGTACATGCCCGGGACAACGGTCCAGGGTTGTTCCGTTGCTTGGTGACGGAAGCCAGCCGCTAGGCTAACAGGAGGGACTTATGTATGCCCTTTATCATGATGGTACCAGTAAAGAGGGAGCAAGCACTCCCCTCGGTCCCCTGGAGGCCCACAGGTCAGACCGGAACATGAGTTGCACAACATTCCTAAAAGCCACTGTAAACACGAACACATATCGATATCCGCATGTTTTCCCCCGACCCATATGTAAGTTGGTCCATTTTATACAAAAGTCAAGTGTATCATGCTTGGTTCAAGTGATGGCATGATAAGTGGTGATATCCATTTATTAACAAGTTAGGGAATGAGACTATACAATAATAAGTCATGAAGTAACAAGAAATAACATCCATCCAGTAATAGGTCATGTAATGCCAGTCATGAAGTAACAGCAAGAGTAATATGTAACACATGCACCAATGGTAAGATCCAAATTCAGAAAAGAAGTCAACTATAACAAACAGCCTAATTTAGTCGACTAGGTTAAATGGTTAGTCGACTAATAGGGGTCTCTAGTTGACTAGCAGTCTGAATTAGTCGACTAGAACTGGGTTCCAGAGAGTTAGAATTCTGTTTCAGGAAAAGTTAGTCGACTAGGATGGAAAGGGTAGTCGACTAATCAGTGACTCTAAGTCGACTAACAGATACTTAAGTCGACTAAATCTGTGATACAGAGAGTTGGGATTTATTTCAGGAAAATATTAGTCGACTAGGGGAGAATGTGTAGTCGACTATGGATACCAAGTCGACTAATAGTTAGGATAAGTCGACTGGAGCCGAGAGTTAGGTTTTCTGGTTCAGGAAAAGGTTAGTCGACTAGGGTCAAGATAGTAGTCGACTAGGGGTCTCTAGTCGACTAATAATTTGGTCTAGTCGACTAAAACTGTGAAATCAGAAAATGTTTCGTTTCAACTAAGGTGGGTTAGTCGATTAGTCCCTAGGTCAAGTCGACTAATCGTGGGGAAACAGAGTATAAAACAGAATTTCAGATGGTTGTTCTTGGTGGTCTAAAAATATGATTTTTATGGCACAAGTGTACATGAATGGTCAACACAAGTATACAAAGAAGTTGTCTAGTCTTGGTGAGTAAAAATACTCACCTAGAACGATCAATCAACGCTTTACGCGTTCGAAAAGGTCGTTATCACCAAAGTTGATCCACGACGATATAAACGACGAAGGAAGTTACGATCTCAATTCCAAAGTTGTTGCGGTTGAGGTGGAGATGAAGACCTAGGTGATGATCTTGAGTTGGTGGTTGAAGTTGAGATGGAGGAGGGAAATGTTGAAGGCTAATTTCTTGGTGAAGTGAAGAAAAGAGTAAGAGAATGGAAAAGGAAATGTTTATATAGGGTTAAGATTTTGTGAAGGAGATGCCATTAAGTAGAAGAGAGGGGGTTTTGTGTAAATAGGGGGGTGAGTTGTCTCCCTTGGCCAATCTTGGCCGGCCATGGAAGAGAGAGAGAAAGGGAGGTATTAATGAGAGGTAGTTGGTGGAATTGTGTGGAATTTGTTGGAAAATTAGAGGAAGATATTTTGGAGGAAGAGAAATAAAGAAAAAGGAAAAAGGAAAAGAATTTGTAAAAGAGAAGATATTTTCTCTAACGTGAAAATGAAAAAATATCGGAAACACAGATTTCCGGGTTTAAGTCGAGGATGCGGAAAACATTTCGGAAAATACCGAAATCGTCCGAAATCCAAGTATCTCGGAACGACTCGTAAATTTTACCAAAAATCAATAATAATATATGAAAACGTATAGTGAAATCCGTTTGAAGAAATACTTTGTAGTTTTAAAACTAAAAATCCCGGAATCAGTTAACTACCGACTCCGATGGAATTTTCATAAATTCATAAAATTCTCAGAAAAAGTATTTAAGTAGGAAATATCATTCTAAGAAATAAAGTCTAAAGACTCTTCTAAAAATTCTTAACCGTTTGTAAAATAAAAATCCAGGAATCGATCAGCGACACTGGTCGACACCGGTTTTGAAGAAATTCATTTTAATTCAGGAAAAATTCAGAAAATCATAGAAAATCTAATATATTGGAAAATGATATTTGAAATTGAAACCGGTCAAATACAGGAAGTAAATCGAAAAATACGGTCGAAAAACTGAATACGCAACTAAGTACGTATTCTGGGAACAGGGTATTACAATCCATCCACCTTACAAAAATTTCGTCCTCGAAATTTCAGAAAGTGAAAGGTAATAGATAGAGAAGGATAAGAAGAAAGATAACAGTAGAGTAGAATAAGAAGAGAGAGTTTTACCAAATCAGGATGTGAAGAGTTGAGGATAACGCTCTCGGATAACATCATCTCGTTCCCACGTGGCCTCTCCTGGCACATGCCTGTTCCAAGACACCAACACTAAAGGTATAGCCTTGTTCTTTAGTGTCTTAACACTCTTGTCCAATATGGCCATCGGCTGCTCCTGATATGACAAATCCGGTTGTAGTTCCAGTTCGGAGTGATCCAGGATATGACTATCATCCTTTACATACTTCCTCAACTGAGATACGTGGAAAACATTGTGCACTCCGTCCAAAGATGGCGGTAATGCCAATCTGTACGACACATCTCCCACTCGTTCTAAAATCTCGAATGGGCCGATATATCTCGGACTAAGCTTTCCACGAGTACCGAACCGGATAACTCCCTTGGTAGGTGATATCTTCAAAAACACATGGTCACCTGCCAGGAATTCCAATGGCCTTCTCTGTGTGTCAGCCCAACTCTTCTGACGGCTCTGTGCTGCCCTGAGGTGGTCTCTGATGATTCTGACTTTCTCTGTGGTCTGAATCAGGATCTCTGGCCCCAAAAGTCTCCTCTCACCGACTTCATCCCAACAAATCGGTGACCTACACTTCCTTCCATACAATGCCTCAAACGGTGCCATCTTGATACTGGCCTGATAGCTGTTATTGTAAGAAAACTCAGCTAGATGAAGATGGTCTTCCCATGAACACTGGAATTCAATCATGCAGGCCCTTAGCATATCTTCAAGAATCTGGATAGTCCTTTCAGATTGTCCGTCTGTCTGAGGATGATAAGAAGTACTGAATTTCAGACGAGTTCCCAGACTTTCCTGGAGACTTTCCCAGAAATGAGATCTGAATCTTGTGTCTCTGTCTGATACAATACTAACTGGAACTCCATGCAGACGAACTATCTCCTTCATGTACTTGTCTGCCAGAACCTCTGTTGTCTGACCCACCCTGAATGGTATGAAGTGAGCTGATTTGGTGAGGCGATCAATGATTACCCACACAGCATTATTACCTTTGGGACTACGAGGTAATGCCGTGACAAAATCCATAGTGATGTGCTCCCACTTCCATTCGGGTATTGGTAAAGGATGTAGAAGTCCAGCTGATCTCTGATGCTCTATCTTTATCTGCTGACACACCAGGCACTTGGCTACAAACTGAGCTATCTCCCTTTTCATAGCATTCCACCAAAACTGCTTCTTCAAGTCCTGATACATCTTGGTTCCCCCTGGGTGTATGGAATAGACTGAACTGTGTGCTTCTGCCAGAATCTTCTGTCGAACTTCTCCTTGGGGAACACAAATCCTGTTACCAAAATACAATGCACCATCTGGATGAATACAGATGTCAGTCCTCAATCCAGCTTCTACCTGAGCTCTGAATTTCTGTAATCTGGGATCTTCCTTTTGAGCTTCCTTGATCTCATCTATTAATGCTGACTGAATCTGCAAAGTCATGTACTGTCCTGCCTTCTCAGTTCCTCGAACTATCATCAAGTCCAATCTGATGAAGTCTCGAATCAACTCCTTCTGCTGAGTGATTTGGACAAGCACTCTATTCTCTGGCATCCTGCTCAGTGCATCTGGAACTGTATTGACCTTGCCCGGATGATATTGCAAGTCAATATCATAGTCCGCCATCAGTTCAAGCCACCTCCTCTGCCTCATGTTCAACTCTTTCTGTGAGAAAATATACTTGAGGCTCTTATGATCCGTGTATATCAACACTTTGTCTCCCAGAAGATAATGCCTCCAAATCTTTAAGGCAAAGATAACAGCTGCTAGCTCCAAGTCATGAGTTGGGTAATTCCGCTCATGAGTCTTCAGTTGCCTGGATGCATAGGCTATAACATGATCATGTTGCATTAGCACACACCCCAGGCCTTTTCTTGATGCATCACTGTAGATGACCATCCCTCCTCTTCCTGAGGGAGTCCTCAAGATTGGAGCTGAAATGAGCCTCTGCTTCAGTTGCTCAAAGGCTGCAGTACACTCCTCTGTCCATATGTACCTTTCCCCTTCCTGGTGAGCTTGGTCAACGGGGCTGCAATTCTAGAGAAATCCTGACAAAGCGTCTGTAATATCCGGCTAGTCCAAGAAAACTCTTAATCTCAGTCACCGTCCTTGGAATTGGCCAGTCCTTCACTGCCTGGACTTTGCTGGGATCAACTGAAATTCCTTCCGCTGAAACCACATGTCCAAGGAAGGCTATACTGTCCAACCAGAAATCACACTTGCTCCTCTTAGCATGAAGCTGTTCCTGCTGGAGAGTCTGCAATACAATCCTCAAGTGTTCTGCATGCTCCCTTTTGTTCTTTGAATAGATCAAGATGTCATCTATAAAAACAACAACGAACTGATCCAAATAGGGCGAGAACACTCGGTTCATCAAATCCATGAAAACTGTAGGGGCATTGGTGACTCCGAAAGGCATAACTAGAAATTCATAGTGGCCATAACGGGTCCTGAATGCCGTCTTTGGAATATCCTCCTTCTTCACCCTTAGCTGATGGTAACCCGATTGTAAATCCAATTTAGAGAATACACGGGCTCCATGAAGCTGATCAAACAGATCATCAATCCTGGGTAAGGGATACTTGTTCTTGATGGTAACCTTGTTCAATTCTCTATAATCAATACAAAGTCTTTTACCACCATCCTTCTTGTTTGCCAAAAGGACTGGAGCTCCCCATGGTGAAGTACTTGGCCGGATCAATCCCTTGTCTGAATATTCCTGCAGTTGCTTCTTCAGAATCTCTAACTCCGTCGGTGCCATCCTGTACGGAGCCTTGGATATAGGAGCTGCTCCTGGAATAGTCTCAATGGAGAACTCAATCATCCTTTCAGGTGGCAGTCCTGAGATCTCAGCAAACACTCCTGGGAATTCATCCCACACCGGTACTCCCTTCTGAACTTCCGAAGTAGTCATCCGAGTCTTCCCCTTGGTAGACTTCACTTCTCCACTAAATTGGAATTCAGGTTGATGAGGGATTCTGAAATTAATCTTCCTCTCCCTACAATCAATCACTGCATAGTACCGACTGAGCCAGGTCATGCCTAAGATTACGTCGTACCCTTTGGTGTCTAGTACGAGCATATCTATGGCCAAGGTCTTATCACAAAGTTCTACTGGACAATCGGTACAAACTCTAGAAGATATGACTACCCCATTCCCTGTACTTATCTCCCATTTGTGGTCTAATGATCTAACAGGTATAGAATGCAAAGTCACAAAATGATCTGAGATATAACAGTGGGATGCACCTGAATCGAAGAGAGCTAAAACAGGCTTTGAATGAACTCTGATGTTACCTGTTATCACTTCCTCCGAAGTCTCAGCCTCTTCTGCTGTCAGGTTATATGCTTGTCCCCTTCCACGCCCTGCTGCAGTCCTAGCTCCTCTCTGGACTGGGCGAAAAGCTTGCTGTGGAGGAGGGGGAAGAGCTCTCTTCATCACCGGTCCTTGGTTCCTCTGTCCAAGTGGCCCTGGAATAGTCCTCTGTCCACTCGGTCCCTGAAGTGCTGGCACAGCTGGATTGGCTATCCCCATTCTCCTGTGTGGACAGGCTTCAATGGAATGATCTCGGGAACCACACACCAAACATAGTCCATTTGCCCTTCGGCAATTCTGTCGGATGTGGCCTGGCTTCTGACAATAGCTACAGAAGGAAACTGGTTGGGCCGTCTGGTAAGGAGCTGGTCGGAATGGTTGCCTCTGAACCTTTGCTGCTCTGTATGGGCCTCCTCTTCCCATTGGTACAAATGGCCTCTTCATGGCCTGGTTCCCCATCAGGTTTACTTTCTTCTTCTCAAGCCCACGCTCAACTTCTCGAGTTATGGTGAGAACCTCCGAATAAGTCTTCAGCTGCTGGGGTATTAAGAAAACTTGGATGTCCATCTGTAGGCCCTGCTGAAATCTGCTTGCCCGCTTCTCCTCATCCGTCACCATATACGGAGCAAAGCGGCTCAGTCTAAGAAACTCCGCGGCATACTCGTCCACGGACTTGCTCCCTTGCTGAAGTCTGATAAACTGCTCTTCCATGTCTTTCTGAGCAGTGGCAGGGAAGAATCTGGTATAGAAGCTCTTGGAGAAAGTGTCCCAGGAGACAGGCTTCTCCAATCTGGCCTCCTCAGCTAGCCACCAAGTTCTAGCTACATCTTTCAACTGAATCTTGGCGACCTCTACTTGATTATCCTTTGGAACTCTGGCTGCATTCAACAAGTCTGTGGTGTCCGTCAGCCATTGCTCCGCATCAAGGGGTTTCTCCCCACCCGTGAATATGGCTGGCTGCAGCCGTCTGAAGTCCGATACATTCCCCGGTCTCTGTTCCTTTGGAGCTGTCAATTCTTGCCGGAGAAGTTCCGTCTGTTGCTGCTGGTTCTCCATCATCGTCTGAATGACCCTCAGAATATCTGCACTCTCTCCAGTGGGTCCATTCGGTACTTGTTCCGAGTTGTTACGACCCGACCTTCTCTCCATACCGAGTTAGGAAAAGATAACTGGAATTTGGAAGCAAAGGGAAAGAGTTTAGGACACATGGGAAGGAATCAAGAAGGAATCAAGAAGGACTCGATAACTTTATACATTGTAGTTGGCATTAGCAAATTACTAGAATTTGCTGCTTGATTGTACTTTAGGTGTGAGAGCCTAGGCTCTGATACCAACCTGTAACGCCCCGATTCCACGGATACGGGGACGTCACTGCGACGTATATACGTAGGTCAGAAGATGCCCCCACGTATATACGCTAAGCATAAAAGTACAATAGAGATCAGAGAACACGACACAGCGTGGTACATACGTATGCCAACATGAAAGTACATATACAAAGTTATACAGGATATGATAAATTATTACACTTTACAAGTGTCATTTATCACAACTAAGTCCAAAAGAAGAATATACAATATGTATACAAAAAGCTCACGAGATGGATGAAGATCACGCGAGTCAAAAGGAAGAGTCTGGCACGAGGGGACTGGAACTAGTCTGCCTGTTCGCTAAAATAAGCTTGGTCCTCTGTGGATGGCTCCACTTCGTTCCAAACTTCGGAACCTGAATATGCAAATCCAAGGGGATCAAGACTCCTCAACATTAATCAGACTACAGCCAAATGGCTAAAAGACAAGAATAAGGAAAGATGAGACAGTATAAGGAATATCAACTAATCAGGTATGAAAAATATGAAGAGATAAAGTCCTAATACAATAGATCTACAGTTAACATCTTATTATTATTACTTGTCTTACTGTGATATCTAGCTATGTGACCCAGCGTCCCAGCACACATAGATCCATATCCTAGTAAAGCAAGGTTGTTATTGGAAACCAGCGGTTGTATCGACGAACTATGTTTACAGTGGGCCCCGTACATGCCCGGGACAACGGTCCAGGGTTGTTCCATTGCTTGGTGACGGAAGCCAGCCGCTAGGCTAACAGGAGGGACTTATGTATGCCCTTTATCATGATGGTACCAGTAAAGAGGGAGCAAGCACTCCCCTCGGTCCCCTGGAGGCCCACAGGTCAGACCGGAACATGAGTTGCACAACATTCCTAAAAGCCACTGTAAACACGAACACATATCGATATCCGCATGTTTTCCCCCGACCCATATGTAAGTTGGTCCATTTTATACAAAAGTCAAGTGTATCATGCTTGGTTCAAGTGATGGCATGATAAGTGGTGATATCCATTTATTAACAAGTTAGGGAATGAGACTATACAATAATAAGTCATGAAGTAACAAGAAATAACATCCATCCAGTAATAGGTCATGTAATGCCAGTCATGAAGTAACAGCAAGAGTAATATGTAACACATGCACCAATGGTAAGATCCAAATTCAGAAAAGAAGTCAACTATAACAAACAGCCTAATTTAGTCGACTAGGTTAAATGGTTAGTCGACTAATAGGGGTCTCTAGTCGACTAGCAGTCTGAATTAGTCGACTAGAACTGGGTTCCAGAGAGTTGGAATTCTGTTTCAGGAAAAGTTAGTCGACTAGGATGGAAAGGGTAGTCGACTAATCAGTGACTCTAAGTCGACTAACAGATACTTAAGTCGACTAAATCTGTGATACAGAGAGTTGGGATTTATTTCAGGAAAATATTAGTTGACTAGGGGAGAATGTGTAGTCGACTATGGCTACCAAGTCGACTAATAGTTAGGATAAGTCGACTGGAGCCGAGAGTTGGGTTTTCTGGTTCAGGAAAAGGTTAGTCGATTAGGGTCAAGATAGTAGTCGACTAGGGGTCTCTAGTCGACTAATAATTTGGTCTAGTCGACTAAAACTATGAAATCAGAAAATGTTTCGTTTCAACTAAGGTGGGTTAGTCGACTAGTCCCTAGGTCAAGTCGACTAATCGTGGGGAAACAGAGTATAAAACAGAATTTCAGATGGTTGTTCTTGGTGGTCTAAAAATATGATTTTTATGGCACAAGTGTACATGAATGGTCAACACAAGTATACAAAGAAGTTGTCTAGTCTTGGTGAGTAAAAATACTCACCTAGAACGATCAATCAACGCTTTACGCATTCGAAAAGGTCGTTATCACCAAAGTTGATCCACGACGATATAAACGACGAAGGAAGTTACGATCTCAATTCCAAAGTTGTTGCGGTTGAGGTGGAGATGAAGACCTAGGTGATGATCTTGAGTTGGTGGTTGAAGTTGAGATGGAGGAGGGAAATGTTGAAGGCTAATTTCTTGGTGAAGTGAAGAAAAGAGTAAGAGAATGGAAAAGGAAATGTTTATATAGGGTTAAGATTTTGTGAAGGAGATGCCATTAAGTAGAAGAGAGGGGGTTTTGTGTAAATAGGGGGGGTGAGTTGTCTCCCTTGGCCAATCTTGGCCGGCCATGGAAGAGAGAGAGAAAGGGAGGTATTAATGAGAGGTAGTTGGTGGAATTGTGTGGAATTTGTTGGAAAATTAGAGGAAGATATTTTGGAGGAAGAGAAATAAAGAAAAAGGAAAAAGGAAAAGAATTTGTAAAAGAGAAGATATTTTCTCTAACGTGAAAATGAAAAAATATCGGAAACACAGATTTCCGGGTTTAAGTCGAGGATGCGGAAAACATTTCGGAAAATACCGAAATCGTCCGAAATCCAAGTATCTCGGAACGACTCGTAAATTTTACCAAAAATCAATAATAATATATGAAAACGTATAGTGAAATCCGTTTGAAGAAATACTTTGTAGTTTTAAAACTAAAAATCCCGGAATCAGTTAACTACCGACTCCGATGGAATTTTCATAAATTCATAAAATTCTCAGAAAAAGTATTTAAGTAGGAAATATCATTCTAAGAAATAAAGTCTAAAGACTCTTCTAAAAATTCTTAACCGTTTGTAAAATAAAAATTCAGGAATCGATCAGCGACACTGGTCGACACCGGTTTTGAAGAAATTCATTTTAATTCAGGAAAAATCCAGAAAATCATAGAAAATCTAATATATTGGAAAATGATATTTGAAATTGAAACCGGTCAAATACAGGAAGTAAATCGAAAAATACGGTCGAAAAACTGAATACGCAACTAAGTACGTATTCTGGGAACAGGGTATTACAATCCATCCACCTTACAAAAATTTCGTCCTCGAAATTTCAGAAAGTGAAAGGTAATAGATAGAGAAGGATAAGAAGAAAGATAACAGTAGAGTAGAATAAGAAGAGAGAGTTTTACCAAATCAGGATGTGAAGAGTTGAGGATAACGCTCTCGGATAACATCCTCTCGTTCCCACGTGGCCTCTCCTGGCACATGCCTGTTCCAAGACACCAACACTAAAGGTATAGCCTTGTTCTTCAGTGTCTTAACACTCTTGTCCAATATGGCCATCGGCTGCTCCTGATATGACAAATCCGGTTGTAGTTCCAGTTCGGAGTGATCCAGGATATGACTATCATCCTTTACATACTTCCTCAACTGAGATACGTGGAAAACATTGTGCACTCCGTCCAAAGATGGCGGTAATGCCAATCTGTACGACACATCTCCCACTCGTTCCAAAATCTCGAATGGGCCGATATATCTCGGACTAAGCTTTCCACGAGTACCGAACCGGATAACTCCCTTGGTAGGTGATATCTTCAAAAACACATGATCACCTGCCAGGAATTCCAATGGCCTTCTCTGTGTGTCAGCCCAACTCTTCTGACGGCTCTGTGCTGCCCTGAGGTGGTCTCTGATGATTCTGACTTTCTCTGTGGTCTGAATCAGGATCTCTGGCCCCAAAAGTCTCCTCTCACCGACTTCATCCCAACAAATCGGTGACCTACACTTCCTTCCATACAATGCCTCAAACGGTGCCCATCTTGATACTGGCCTGATAGCTGTTATTGTAAGAAAACTCAGCTAGATGAAGATGGTCTTCCCATGAACCCTGGAATTCAATCATGCAGGACCTTAGCATATCTTCAAGAATCTGGATAGTCCTTTCAGATTGTCCGTCTGTCTGAGGATGATAAGAAGTACTGAATTTCAGACGAGTTCCCAGACTTTCCTGGAGACTTTCCCAGAAATGAGATCTGAATCTTGTGTCTCTGTCTGATACAATACTAACTGGAACTCCATACAGACGAACTATCTCCTTCATGTACTTGTCTGCCAGAACCTCTGTTGTCTGACCCACCCTGAATGGTATGAAGTGAGCTGATTTGGTGAGGCGATCAATGATTACCCACACAACATTATTACCTTTGGGACTACGAGGTAATGCCGTGACAAAATCCATAGTGATGTGCTCCCACTTCCATTCGGGTATTGGTAAAGGATGTAGAAGTCCAGCTGATCTCTGATGCTCTATCTTTATCTGCTGACACACCAGGCACTTGGCTACAAACTGAGCTATCTCCCTTTTCATAGCATTCCACCAAAACTGCTTCTTCAAGTCCTGATACATCTTGGTTCCCCCTGGGTGTATGGAATAGACTGAACTATGTGCTTCTGCCAGAATCTTCTGTCGAACTTCTCCTTGGGGAACACAAATCCTGTTACCAAAATACAATGCACCATCTGGATGAATACAGATGTCAGTCCTCAATCCAGCTTCTACCTGAGCTCTGAATTTCTGTAATCTGGGATCTTCCTTTTGAGCTTCCTTGATCTCATCTATTAATGCTGACTGAATCTGCAAAGTCATGTACTGTCCTGCCTTCTCAGTTCCTCGAACTATCATCAAGTCCAATCTGATGAAGTCTCGAATCAACTCCTTCTGCTGAGTGATTTGGACAAGCACTCTATTCTCTGGCATCCTGCTCAGTGCATCTGGAACTGTATTGACCTTACCCGGATGATATTGCAAGTCAATATCATAGTCCGCCATCAGTTCAAGCCACCTCCTCTGCCTCATGTTCAACTCTTTCTGTGAGAAAATATACTTGAGGCTCTTATGATCCGTGTATATCAACACTTTGTCTCCCAGAAGATAATGCCTCCAAATCTTTAAGGCAAAGATAACAGCTGCTAGCTCCAAGTCATGAGTTGGGTAATTCCGCTCATGAGTCTTCAGTTGCCTGGATGCATAGGCTATAACATGATCATGTTGCATTAGCACACACCCCAGGCCTTTTCCTGATGCATCATTGTAGATGACCATCCCTCCTCTTCCTGAGGGAGTCCTCAAGATTGGAGCTGAAATGAGCCTCTGCTTCAGTTGCTCAAAGGCTGCAGTACACTCCTCTGTCCATATGTACCTTTCCCCCTTCCTGGTGAGCTTGGTCAACGGGGCTGCAATTCTAGAGAAATCCTGGACAAAGCGTCTGTAATATCCGGCTAGTCCAAGAAAACTCTTAATCTCAGTCACCGTCCTTGGAATTGGCCAGTCCTTCACTGCCTGGACTTTGCTGGGATCAACTGAAATTCCTTCCGCTGAAACCACATGTCCAAGGAAGGCTATACTGTCCAACCAGAAATCACACTTGCTCCTCTTAGCATGAAGCTGTTCCTGCTGGAGAGTCTGCAATACAATCCTCAAGTGTTCTGCATGCTCCCTGTTGTTCTTTGAATAGATCAAGATGTCATCTATAAAAACAACAACGAACTGATCCAAATAGAGCGAGAACACTCGGTTCATCAAATCCATGAAAACTGCAGGGGCATTGGTGACTCCGAAAGGCATAACTAGAAATTCATAGTGGCCATAACGGGTCCTGAATGCCGTCTTTGGAATATCCTCCTTCTTCACCCTTAGCTGATGGTAACCCGATTGTAAATCCAATTTAGAGAATACACGGGCTCCATGAAGCTGATCAAACAGATCATCAATCCTGGGTAAGGGATACTTGTTCTTGATGGTAACCTTGTTCAATTCTCTATAATCAATACAAAGTCTTTTACCACCATCCTTCTTGTTTGCCAAAAGGACTGGAGCTCCCCATGGTGAAGTACTTGGCCGGATCAATCCCTTGTCTGAATATTCCTGCAGTTGCTTCTTCAGAATCTCTAACTCCGTCGGTGCCATCCTGTACGGAGCCTTGGATATAGGAGCTGCTCCTGGAATAGTCTCAATGGAGAACTCAATCATCCTTTCAGGTGGCAGTCCTGAGATCTCAGCAAACACTCCTGGGAATTCATCCCACACCGGTACTCCCTTCTGAACTTCCGAAGTAGTCATCCGAGTCTTCCCCTTGGTAGACTTCACTTCTCCACTAAATTAGAATTCAGGTTGATGAGGGATTCTGAAATTAATCTTCCTCTCCCTACAATCAATCACTGCATAGTACCGACTGAGCCAGGTCATGCCTAAGATTACGTCGTACCCTTTGGTGTCTAGTACGAGCATATCTATGGCCAAGGTCTTATCACAAAGTTCTACTGGACAATCGGTACAAACTCTAGAAGATATGACTACCCCATTCCCTATACTTATCTCCCATTTGTGGTCTAATGATCTAACAGGTATAGAATGCAAAGCCACAAAATGATCTGAGATATAACAGTGGGATGCACCTGAATCGAAGAGAGCTAAAACAGGCTTTGAATGAACTCTGATGTTACCTGTTATCACTTCCTCCGAAGTCTCAGCCTCTTCTGCTGTCAGGTTATATGCTTGTCCCCTTCCACGCCCTGCTGCAGTCCTAGCTCCTCTCTGGACTGGGCGAAAAGCTTGCTGTGGAGGAGGGGGAAGAGCTCTCTTCATCACCGGTCCTTGGTTCCTCTGTCCAAGTGGCCCTGGAATAGTCCTCTGTCCACTCGGTCCCTGAAGTGCTGGCACAGCTGGATTGGCTATCCCCATTCTCCTGTGTGGACAGGCTTCAATGGAATGATCTCGGGAACCACACACCAAACATAGTCCATTTGCCCTTCGGCAATTCTGTCGGATGTGGCCTGGCTTCTGACAATAGCTACAGAAGGAAACTGGTTGGGCCGTCTGGTAAGGAGCTGGTCGGAATGGTTGCCTCTGAACCTTTGCTGCTCTGTATGGGCCTCCTCTTCCCATTGGTACAAATGGCCTCTTCATGGCCTGGTTCCCCATCAGGTTTATTTCTTCTTCTCAAGCCCACACTCAACTTCTCGAGCTATGGTGAGAACCTCCGAATAAGTCTTCAGCTGCTGGGGTATTAAGAAAACTTGGATGTCCATCTGTAGGCCCTGCTGAAATCTGCTTGCCCGCTTCTCCTCATCCGTCACCATATACGGAGCAAAGCGGCTCAGTCTAAGAAACTCCGCGGCATACTCGTCCACGGACTTGCTCCCTTGCTGAAGTCTGATAAACTGCTCTTCCATGTCTTTCTGAGCAGTGGCAGGGAAGAATCTGGTATAGAAGCTCTTGGAGAAAGTGTCCCAGGAGACAGGCTTCTCCAATCTGGCCTCCTCAGCTAGCCACCAAGTTCTAGCTACATCTTTCAACTGAATCTTGGCGACCTCTACTTGATTATCCTTTGGAACTCTGGCTGCATTCAACAAGTCTGTGGTGTCCGTCAGCCATTGCTCCGCATCAAGGGGTTTCTCCCCACCCGTGAATATGGCTGGCTGCAGCCGTCTGAAGTCCGATACATTCCCCGGTCTCTGTTCCTTTGGAGCTGTCAATTCTTGCCGGAGAAGTTCCGTCTGTTGATGCTGGTTCTCCATCATCGTCTGAATGACCCTCAGAATATCTGCACTCTCTCCAGTGGGTCCATTCGGTACTTGTCCCGAGTTGTTACGACCCGACCTTCTCTCCATACCGAGTTAGGAAAAGATAACTGGAATTTGGAAGCAAAGGGAAAGAGTTTAGGACACATGGGAAGGAATCAAGAAGGAATCAAGAAGGACTCGATAACTTTGTACATTGTAGTTGGCATTAGCAAATTACTAGAATTTGCTGCTTGATTGTACTTTAGGTGTGAGAGCCTAGGCTCTGATACCAACCTGTAACGCCCCGATTCCACGGATACGGGGACGTCACTGCGACGTATATACGTAGGTCAGAAGATGCCCCCACGTATATACGCTAAGCATAAAAGTACAACAGAGATCAGAGAACACGACACAGCGTGGTATCATACGTATGCCAACATGAAAGTACATATACAAAGTTATACAGGATATGATAAATTATTACACTTTACAAGTGTCATTTATCACAACTAAGTCCAAAAGAAGAATATACAATATGTATACAAAAAGCTCACGAGATGGATGAAGATCACGCGAGTCAAAAGGAAGAGTCTGGCACGAGGGGACTGGAACTAGTCTGCCTGTTCGCTAAAATAAGCTTGGTCCTCTGTGGATGGCTCCACTTCGTTCCAAACTTCGGAACCTGAATATGCAAATCCAAGGGGATCAAGACTCCTCAACATTAATCAGACTACAGCCAAATGGCTAAAAGACAAGAATAAGGAAAGATGAGACAGTATAAGGAATATCAACTAATCAGGTATGAAAAATATGAAGAGATAAAGTCCTAATACAATAGATCTACAGTTAACATCTTATTATTATTACTTGTCTTACTGTGATATCTAGCTATGTGACCCAGCGTCCCAGCACACATAGATCCATATCCTAGTAAAGCAAGGTTGTTATTGGAAACCAGCGGTTGTATCGACGAACTATGTTTACAGTGGGCCCCGTACATGCCCGGGACAACGGTCCAGGGTTGTTCCGTTGCTTGGTGACGGAAGCCAGCCGCTAGGCTAACAGGAGGGACTTATGTATGCCCTTTATCATGATGGTACCAGTAAAGAGGGAGCAAGCACTCCCCTCGGTCCCCTGGAGGCCCACAGGTCAGACCGGAACATGAGTTGCACAACATTCCTAAAAGCCACTGTAAACACGAACACATATCGATATCCGCATGTTTTCCCCCGACCCATATGTAAGTTGGTCCATTTTATACAAAAGTCAAGTGTATCATGCTTGGTTCAAGTGATGGCATGATAAGTGGTGATATCCATTTATTAACAAGTTAGGGAATGAGACTATACAATAATAAGTCATGAAGTAACAAGAAATAACATCCATCCAGTAATAGGTCATGTAATGCCAGTCATGAAGTAACAGCAAGAGTAATATGTAACACATGCACCAATGGTAAGATCCAAATTCAGAAAAGAAGTCAACTATAACAAACAGCCTAATTTAGTCGACTAGGTTAAATGGTTAGTCGACTAATAGGGGTCTCTAGTCGACTAGCAGTCTGAATTAGTCGACTAGAACTGGGTTCCAGAGAGTTGGAATTCTGTTTCAGGAAAAGTTAGTCGACTAGGATGGAAAGGGTAGTCGACTAATCAGTGACTCTAAGTCGACTAACAGATACTTAAGTCGACTAAATCTGTGATACAGAGAGTTGGGATTTATTTCAGGAAAATATTAGTCGACTAGGGAAGAATGCGTAGTCGACTATGGCTACCAAGTCGACTAATAGTTAGGATAAGTCGACTGGAGCCGAGAGTTGGGTTTTCTGGTTCAGGAAAAGGTTAGTCGATTAGGGTCAAGATAGTAGTCGACTAGGGGTCTCTAGTCGACTAATAATTTGGTCTAGTCGACTAAAACTGTGAAATCAGAAAATGTTTCGTTTCAACTAAGGTGGGTTAGTCGACTAGTCCCTAGGTCAAGTCGACTAATCGTGGGGAAACAGAGTATAAAACAGAATTTCAGATGGTTGTTCTTGGTGGTCTAAAAATATGATTTTTATGGCACAAGTGTACATGAATGGTCAACACAAGTATACAAAGAAGTTGTCTAGTCTTGGTGAGTAAAAATACTCACCTAGACGATCAATCAACGCTTTACGCGTTCGAAAAGGTCGTTATCACCAAAGTTGATCCACGACGATATAAACGACGAAGGAAGTTACGATCTCAATTCCAAAGTTGTTGCGGTTGAGGTGGAGATGAAGACCTAGGTGATGATCTTGAGTTGGTGGTTGAAGTTGAGATGGAGGAGGGAAATGTTGAAGGCTAATTTCTTGGTGAAGTGAAGAAAAGAGTAAGAGAATGGAAAAGGAAATGTTTATATAGGGTTAAGATTTTGTGAAGGAGATGCCATTAAGTAGAAGAGAGGGGGTTTTGTGTAAATAGGGGGGTGAGTTGTCTCCCTTGGCCAATCTTGGCCGGCCATGGAAGAGAGAGAGAAAGGGAGGTATTAATGAGAGGTAGTTGGTGGAATTGTGTGGAATTTGTTGGAAAATTAGAGGAAGATATTTTGGAGGAAGAGAAATAAAGAAAAAGGAAAAAGGAAAAGAATTTGTAAAAGAGAAGATATTTTCTCTAACTTGAAAATGAAAAAATATCGGAAACACAGATTTCCGGGTTTAAGTCGAGGATGCGGAAAACATTTCGGAAAATACCGAAATCGTCCGAAATCCAAGTATCTCGGAACGACTCGTAAATTTTACCAAAAATCAATAATAATATATGAAAACGTATAGTGAAATCCGTTTGAAGAAATACTTTGTAGTTTTAAAACTAAAAATCCCGGAATCAGTTAACTACCGACTCCGATGGAATTTTCATAAATTCATAAAATTCTCAGAAAAAGTATTTAAGTAAGAAATATCATTCTAAGAAATAAAGTCTAAAGACTCTTCTAAAAATTCTTAACCGTTTGTAAAATAAAAATCCAGGAATCGATCAGCGACACTGGTCGACACCGGTTTTGAAGAAATTCATTTTAATTCAGGAAAAATCCAGAAAATCATAGAAAATCTAATATAATGGAAAATGATATTTGAAATTGAAACCGGTCAAATACAGGAAGTAAATCGAAAAATACGGTCGAAAAACTGAATACGCAACTAAGTACGTATTCTGGGAACAGGGTATTACATAAACGATCTTGCCATAGAGTTAATGTCTCTGTATCTTCTTTAACTACCATATGGGACTCTATCACATTTATATATGTGTAATGCAATTCTGAGGAAAGCTTTGGTAGTTTTTCTAGTATGCACTTCTTTCCTGATACATAAGTAGTAAGATACATATACTTCATATTTTCTTCGGTTGCAGACTGCGTATCATATCCATGAAGATATATATCATTAAAACTCAACAAATTTCTTTTAGATTTTGATGAAAACAAAGCATCTTTTATGAAAAACTTTGTTCCATTCGGCAATATAAAGCTGGCTTTACCAGTCCCTTCAATCAAGTCTACAGGACCTGATATTGTATTGATAATTGCCTTTGTTGGTTTTAATTCAGAGAAGTACCTTTTATGTTTGAGAATAGTATGTGTTGTACCGCTATCTGGTATGCAAATTTCTCCAGTTTTGGTCTTGACTTCATCATTAGAATAATTCATATCAAGCTTCATGCAAAAATAAATAATTGGTGAGAATAAAATTTGAAAAACATATTAAGTGAAATATTTCATTCAAAGATAGATTTGAAAATTACAAATAACAAAGTATGATAATACAATCATATGTCTAATTATCACCAATGTCATGATGGATTGGAAGATCAACAAAATCATCAGTAAAATCTGAAGCATCAAGATGAGTTGAATCATCCATAGGATCATCATGTTCAGTGAAATTCACTTCTTTCTCTTTTCCTTTCAAGGATGCTTTATAAAGCTTGCAAAGGTGCTCCGGTGTTCGGCACACTCAGCCCAGTGTCCTTTAGAGTCACATTTATAACAGAAATCTTCAGGATTCTGAAGAGAACATTCACGAACATCTTTTCCCTTTTCATGTCTTTCTACATGATGCTTCTTGTGGATCGCGTTATTCTGTGAAGGGTTGTAAAAACCACTCCGACCGCGTCCACGGCCACGTCCATGGCCACGACCACGTCCACAGCCACGACCATAATTATATCCTTGTACATAATTTTTAGAAAATGCAGCATTTGCTTCTGGAAATGCTGCTGAGCCAGTAGGACGGGACTGATAATTTTTGATCAAAAGTTCATTATTTTTCTCTGCCACAAGAAGAGATGAAATTAGTTCAGAATATTTCTTAAAACCACGCAACCTATATTGTTGTTGCAGTGTTATATTGGATGCATGAAATGTGGAGTAAGTCTTCTCCAATATTTCTTCATCCGTGATATCTACCCCACAAAATTTCAACTGGGATACTATTCTGAACATTGCAGAGTTGTAATCGCTAACTTTCTTAAAATCTTGGAAGCGCAAAGCATTCCATTCATCACGAGTGGCAGGGAGCACAACTTTCTTTTGATGTTCAAATCTTTCTTTGAGGGTTTTCCATAAAGCACTTGGGTCTCTTATAGTGAGATATTCACATTTTAAACTTTCATCAAGATGTCTGCGGATAAAGATCGTCGCCTTTGCCTTATCTTGTGACGACATAGAATTTATTTCTTTAATGGGTTCGGTGAGACCCATTGACTCAAGATGTATCTCAATATCAATAACCCAAGACATATAATTCCTTCCCGTGATATCAAGTGGAATGAACTCAAGCTTTGGAAAGCTTGACATGGTGATAAATATAACAAAATATAAAAATAATTAGAATCACAACATTTTTTTATTTCTCAAAGAAAACTTGCATGTCAATCATAATAGCTACAAGTAGAAGAGGGAAGGTGAACATTAAAATAAAAAATACGGGTACAATTCACTTGGATCCATATCTCCAAGAAAAACGAAAGAAGTATTGATGATGATGACAGCAATAATAAACATAAAAAATAGACTAAGCATCTTGCGAAAAACTTGAACGCAAAGCTTCTAGAGATGATGAAAATTTTGAGAAATGAAGAGAGATTGAGGAGTGAGTTATGAGGTTTAGAATTCACCAATTTATAGGATGAAAAATAGTTTTTATAGCCGTTAGGGTTTATAGCCGTTGGGGGATTATAGCCGTTGGAGTTATAGCCGTTGGGGGATTATAGCCGTTGGAGTTATAGCCGTTTGGGAGATTATAGCCGTTGGGGGATTATAGCTGTTGGGGGGAGAGAGAAAATCAATTTTAATTTTATACAATTAAATATTGTGATTAAGAAAATGATAAAATAAAAGTATTGTACTACATATATTTATGAGTTATAATATATGCACGCCACTCTACTTGGTGGGTGTTTTGCAGGCATAATTAATAAAGCAATAATTATTGAAATAGATATTGGCATACCACGCTACTCGGTAAACCTTTCAGTGGGTGTTTATACAGATATAAATTATAGAATAATAAAATATACAATATTAGTAGCATGGGGTTTGATCCACGCAAGCATCAAATTAAAGGTTAGTAAAGATATCATAATCACATCACTTTATTATAAATAGGTGGCAGAGCCTCCTTTCATTATAGTAGTGGTGTTATATGAACATAATTAATGTAACAATTCAGTTTTTCGTAATCACATCACATTACTATAAATAAGTGGCAGAGCCTCCTTTCATTATAGTAGTGGTGTTATACGAATATTATAAGTATAGTAACTTGCCAATTTTACCTTTAGATTGTAGAGGTAGAGGCTAGGACTTGTGATAGGACTTTTCTTTGAGCGATGGAAGCAGAGGCTCGTGACAGGACCTTTACCTTAAGCTAATGAAATGCAGAGGCTTGACGTGGTAGACTTTTTCCCTGAGCTAACGGAGGTAGAGGCTGGTGACAGACTAGAGTGATCGTGCTGATAACGTATTGTAAAAACTCCAAGAAATATAACACTAAGACAGAGAATTCTAGAGACAGAGTAGAAGTAGGAATTCTTAATGATTTCTGAATTGTGTACATTGAAATGAATCAGGAAGGGCCTATTTATAGGAAAACCTTGGGGGTACTATGCAGTCGCTTGCGTCATCGCTTACATCAGCGTATAGTAAACTTATTAATGGTGCACAGTAAAGTTAGGTGATGGTTTGACGAAGGTGGATAGCCACTGTTTCTTAACAGGAGATTAATTATTGGAGGCCTGCGTTACACGAGAAATTGGATCCGGATCTTAGTCGGGTGACTTCGGTTTTTGGTAAAATCTAACTAAGATATGGAGCCATACATAAAATAATATATCTTTAATATTAATATTGTGAGATAGACTTGTCCAAAAGGATTTGAGCCCAGATTCTTCTCACTCAAATTCAACCCTCAGACATTCGAATAAAGATCCATTCCGTTGAAATTGATTTATAATATTTTAAGTATCTATAAACCAAAAATCAATGTTTTAAATACTTTTTACTCATCCATCAAGTAGGAAAAAGACGGACGGCCTAAATAGTGAGTTGGTTAGTTTAACGGTGTAGAACATTTAAAACCTAACAAAAATTGATTTGTTGGGGTTTTTAAATGTTTAGATCATAATGAAATAGCCGGTTCGAGAATTTGTATGTCTAAAGACATATATCTACAATTTTTTTATATGGGTTGTTGTTTGACGTGGGCACGAGAGTCATATTCTCTCTTTCCATGTGACCACAAACAGCTGCCCAAAAATTAATACGCAGAGAATAACTTATATACCAAAATTCTTTCTTTTATATTTTTTTCAAGGTATAGCTTTAACTACTCTTGCATGTGCCTACTACTGTCCCTATGGCTTTATGGCTGTCCAAAAAGTCAACTTTATTATGCCCAATGACTTCTCTTTTTTTTCACATTAAACATTAGGTCTATCTATGATTACAAAGAACTCAGTTGATTTACACAAATTAAAGTCCAATTCTTTTCTTACCTTCAGATTAGGAAGAGTTCATCCAGTAGATGAGAGCCCGAGCAAAATTATGAGTAGCGATTTAACTTTAAACCTACCATAATTAGTAAAGCTTTAAAAACAAAAATAAAGTAAAGAGAGTAGAGGTAAGACTTATGTTATATTCTGATTCAGCCTTAGTTGTTTTCAATGTGAACCAATGTGAGTTCTATGCTTAAAATTGTTTTTCTATTGTAATCTAGATCAGCCATTGTTGTTTCTATGTCATGAACCTGTCTTAGTTCAGTGCTCCAATATTTTATTTGTGTCTAGTTAGAACTACATCTACTCACTACTTTTGGATAAAATTGTAATTGTTTTTTTAGATAGCGAAGTATATAGAGCCATTTGTTTCATTAAAGAGAGCAATATGAAACAGAATGCAAAAGGCGGTGTAAGGAAGAACTTATTATTGCAGCGGGAGAACATTTTTCATGCTAACTGAATGCCTCAAGTTGGTCAAGGACTCAATATCAAAACATAAGCATGTCATAGACATCGGGACTGTTTACAAAAATATCTTAATCCACTTATATAAGCAAGCACTTTCACAGCTATCCAAAACCACAGTTCAGATAGGAAACAACACAATGCAAACTAATATTAAAGATATAGTCTGAAACTTGCAAAGTTGAGATAGGATTTTGTCGTAGTCGGATTCTGATCTTCAACAAGCCCACCTCATCAGGAGCGTCTCGAGCAAACAACAAGCCCAGCATACGAGCAGGCCCATTACGAGCTCGAGAAGAAAGTTCGAGCACATGCCCAAGACGACTTCGAACGGGTCCAAGAAGAAAGTACGAGCACCTAAGTTTAAAAAATGATATCATAATTCCGCATAGTCTCTGTCACTTCAACATGTAAAATATAATTCGGCATAGTCTTTGCCTCTGTCATAATTTCGCATAGCCAATGATTCTAATGCAACGTCAAACTAATGATTTTCTTGTTCTTAACTCCCTGCCATTTCAAAATAATTGAATATTAGACATTATATATTACATTGTAGCATGCAAAATACAGATTAAAAAAATATGTAATAGAGTTAAATAATTTCACACCCACTATAAGATGTAGACAAATTTTCTAAAAAAGTTGAAGCTCTAAATTGTTAGATGGAATCATCTTTTTTTCTTTGGCACCTATAAAAGATAACATAGTTTAACGAATTTAGTACTGTTGGGAATATGAAGAATATATGTGAATCTTTGAATTGAATTACGGCAAGATCCGTTGACAGAATCAATTGGATAATGGTTGGGGTGTGTTCTCCTTCCACTGGGGATGAACGTGGTATATTCACATGTTCAATTCCGACTTTAAATGAATGAGATATTCAAGCCTAAAGTTTGCCTAATTCAAAGCCAAAATGGAACTAAAGGTAGCTAAAAGCATTTAGTCCCACATTGGCCATGGGATGGAAGTTTGAAGTGTTTAAATAGAGAAAAATGGAAACAAAGGGTGTGCCCTTTGGGTACTTAGAGCTTTCGCGCGCGATTTGGGGGAAACCATGCCCTCACATGTGCGCGGCGGCGGCCGCTCTGGGTCTAGGTTCGGGTTTCCAACCCGGTCCGGTTCATCGTTCTTCTTGAACCAGGTCTCACGGGTATGGGTTACGCAAAGCATACCCGCTCCGCCATCCAGATCCAAAACGCCCCGCGCAACGGCTGTCAACCAACCGCCATGGACAGTTGTGCAGTTGATGCGTTTGAAATGAACCATTGCAACGGTTCAGACCGAACCGTTGCAACTGTCCGATTGGGTTCGGACCCTTTTACCCCTCCCGGAGCGCTATAAATAGCGCTCCATTTTCCCAAAACAAAACATACCAACAATCTGCTCTCTCTCTCTCTCTGTCTTGAAGCAACTTCCAACGGGAAGTGGGAAATCTGCAACTTCCAACGGAAAGTGGGAAATCTGTAACTCAGTTTTCGAAGCAACTTCCAAGAGATTCTACAAAATTCATTCTGAAAGAGGGCTCAAAAAATTCAACAGATTCTTTAATAGAATTGTTATCTGAATCTGGGACTTCCAAAGAAGAATATTCTTCTACCTTCCTTCTTCCTCTATAGTGGGTGATCCTCCAAAGTAAAGACAAATATTCTCCCAAAATTTGTCTTGATTCCGCTGCTTCAATATTCCTGTGAAGATACTGATTAATTACGGTTCGACTGTATGGTGATTTGGTAGTGCTATCTAAATACCGTAAAAGAGTGTTGTATCTTGGGAGACCAGCGTCCAGTAACCCGTTAGCACCAGTGCGGGGGACGTAATTGTCTTAAGGAGATTCACTTTAAGTGTACCTCACTCCAAGCACTGTATAAGTGAATTAATTTTCTTTATACAGGGATTATACTGATATTCAGTATATTGAGACTGACTTATACCAGTCTAATTGGTGTTTAACCAAAGAAGGTAATTGAAAGGTGGTTCTTTAATTAAGGAACGTTCTATTTAATGAAAAACCTCCTACCTGATATTAATCGACCTGGCCAATTAGATCGGTGATATTTCAGTGATATTAATTAGTTGTCAGATTGATCCTAGAAACTAACAAGTACTTTATAATTGAAAAATAAATACAATACCTCATTTCACTACCGACCTGCTACTCCTTTCAGTTGTTTCGATTGAGGTTTGCGGATCTTTTTCCCCTCTTTAAAGCACTCTTGAATCTTCGAGTAGGTTGACCTTTCACCTTCTTACGAGGAGGATCTCTTAGTGTGATGTTGTCTCACATTAGATCTTGATTTCTTTCTTCAATTTTAGTATGATGAGGCAGGTGAGATTTCGAATAAGATTTTGTCTCATCAAGTGATTGTAACAATGCACAGTTAGCCACCAAACTAAGCTCTTCAGTTTCACAACCTTTGTGGCTATAGCTAGGGCCAAGTGTGACAACTCATTATATCATGTAGTCAAAGAGGGATTACAATCAACTTTCATATTTTTATCATGAGTGCCAAGAATGATACCAGCTGTTGCATCTTTAGTCCATCTCTTTAGATAATATTGAGTTGGAAGATCATGTAAATCTAGCACGCGCAATATTTTCAGAACATGTGCACAAAGTAATCCTGAGAACTCAAATTTTTTTGCAACTACATTTGGATTGTTTGACCTGAAAAGGAGAAAGTAACTTACGAGGTCTATCCCAAGTATACGATAATACTTTATATATTCTTGTACTTTCATCAACACAATCAAGTGTCAATTTTAAATCTATAATCCGCTTAAACTCCTCTTGGAAGTCATTGAAAATTTTTTCTAGTATATATTTTTGCCGCCTTGACTTCTAATTTTCACGCTGACACCAAGTTAGGTTTTGTTGACAAGGATTTAAAATCTGCTTTTGCCTTTTTTTCACGTCGACGTGCCACTGCTTTATCATACTGATCTACAAACTCTCGAAGAGTTTGTTTTTTCTTGAAATATTTTTTAAAATAGTTGTTTATGCTTTCACTTCTTTGTGTGGTTGTCAAACCTGCACAAAAGTGTTGCCGGCTATATACTAGTGCCCACTTCTCACGTATTTGGTATAAGTTATTCAACCACTCATTACGCCTCAACTCGTACTTATCAAGTTAGTGTTCCCAGCATGACTGAAACTCATCTTCTTTTCATTATCATGCATTTTCTGAAGTCATGTGCAAAAGATTTATGTGTAGTGAACACATTTGATAAGTGTTTCAATGCATTTTGATACATATGCCATAAACACAAACAATGATGCGTATTTGGGAGTACCTCTTTGATTACATTGGCAATAAGAGTGACTCAATCCGTGAAGATTGTCTTCACTTCATTTCCTCTGAGTGCATTCAAGAATGTCTCAAAGAACTATACAAATGATCTTGTAGTCTCATCCTTTAGTAAGGCGCAACCAAATAGTATGATCTAACCATGATTGTTCACTACAATAATTGGTGCAAATGGCATGTCATATCCATTAGTTTTGAATGTTGTGTCAAAAATACAACATCCCCAAATATGTCATAATCTACTCTTGAATCTCACACCACAAATATTTGAAATTTGGTCACTCTCATCAATTTGGATAGAGTAAAAGAAAGATGCATTTTCTTTCCACTTTTTTTTGAAGTACTCCAAAAGAAGTTGTGCATCACCTTTTTTAAGCCATTTAACCCGTTTTCTTTGCACATAGTTATCACAATCTTCTTGAATAAAACTGAGATTTCGAATCCTCCAGCTTCTATACTCAGTAAGGAAAAATTTCCAACTGAAATTATGCCTGCAGATTGTTGGGTATTCTGCTTAACAAGAATCAATCTGACAACTAATCAAGATCACTGAGATATCAACAATCTAATTGGCCAGGTCGGCAAATATCAGGTGGGAGGTTTTCCATTCAATAGAACGTTCCTTAATTTAAGAACCACCTTTCAATTTCCTTCCTTAGTTTAAGCACCAATTAGACTGAATCCAAGTCAGTCTCGATATACTGTAAAGTATATCCCCTGTATAAAGGACTTAATCCACTTATACAGTATCACTTAGACTGAATCTAAGTCAATCTCGATATACTGTAAAGTATATCCCCTGTATAAAGGACTTAATCCACTTATACAGTATTTGAAGTGAGGTACGCTTATAGCGAATCTCCTTAAGACAATTACGTCCCCCGCACCGGTGCTAACGGGATAATGGACGCTGGTCTCCCAAGATACAACACTTCTACACGGTATTTGGATAGCAGCGGTATAATGACAAATTACCGTACGGTCGAATCGTAGTCAACCAGTACCTACACAGGATTGTTAAAGCAGCGGTATAATGACAAATTTCAAATGAATATTTGTCTTACTCTTTTGGAGGAGCACCCACTGTTGAGGACGATGGAAGATTGAAGAATTTGGCAGAATCTCCTTTTAGGAAGTCGCTTCGGATTCCCACTTTACGCTGGAAATCGCGGATTCCCACTTCAGGCTGGAAGCACAGTTCAGAACGTTGGAAGAACAGTTCATAACTTTAAATAGAGAGAGAGAGAGAGAGTTAATTCTCTGTTGGTGTGTTTCTAATTGA
This sequence comes from Agave tequilana, assembly GCA_038442645.1. Taxonomy (NCBI): domain Eukaryota; kingdom Viridiplantae; phylum Streptophyta; class Magnoliopsida; order Asparagales; family Asparagaceae; genus Agave; species Agave tequilana. The sequence continues at coordinate 186,584 of JAVJIF010001051.1, read as the reverse complement.
GAACCAGGAGGGCTTTATATAGTTTTCCAGGAGGGGGCCAACAGGTATGAACCCAGACCAAAAGCTGCAACCTTTGGTCCAGCAGCCGTGTCTGTTGGCAGCCCAACAGTCGCAACCGTTGACGCGGAGCGGACTGTTTCGCAACCTTTGGTTGTCCAACAGGTGCGCAACCTTTGGCAGTCCAACAGGTGCGCAACTGTTGGCAATCCAACAGGTTTTCAACAGGAGCGGGACCTTGGAACCTGATTCAAAAAGAACCAGGCCAGGTAGGAAACTCAGACTCAGATCTGAACCCGAGTCCAGTAGACCCAGACCCAGACCCGGACCCGGACCCGAGCCCGACCCGGCACCGGCACCGGCACCGGCGCTGGCGCCGGCCGGCCCGCCAGCGGCGGCGCGCGTGCGCGCACATACGTATGTACGTGCATAGTTCCCTCCTTTTCGCGCGCGAAAACTCCAAGTACCCAAAGGGCGCACCCTTTGTTCTCAATTTTCTCTATTTATACAACACAAGCTTCCATCCCACGGCCAATGTGGGACTAAATGCTTGTAGCTACCTTTAGTCCCATTTGGCTTTGAATTAGGCAATCTTTGGACTTGAATATCTCATTCATTCGAAGTCGGAATTGAACATGTTAATATACCACGTTCATCACCAATGGAAGGAGAACACACTCCAACCATTGATTGGTAGTCAAAAGTGCATTTTTATCATCATATTTACCATCACATTTTCATATTTATTCATATTATAATGCACATTTATTAATATTTCTTATTTAATATGTGCAGGCCTCAAATTATCAATTTAATAAAGAATAAAGCTTAAAGAGCCCAAAAGCCCAGATCCAAGCCCATGTTTAAAGCCCAGGCGAAAAAGCGCAAATACAAAGATTCAAAATGCAAATACAAGGGCTAAAAGTTGCAAATATCAGAGATTAGGGAAGGATAGACTTCTATCCAACCCTAAACACCTGCAGGATAAAGATAAAAGGCCAAGATAAGAAGAAAATTCGTGGGAAGAAGATTTGAAGAAATCTGGATTAAGGGTAACTTGATTACCAAGTTACCTCGAAAATCCAGATTTAAAAGGCCAGGATTACAAGTCTAGAAGCAGGCGCCCACATGGACGGACCAGGAGAGGCCACGCGCCAAAGCGCGTGGCCAGAAGCCACAAAAGTGCCGCGGAACCGCCGCAAAACCGCGGCAAAGTGATGACATCAGGATCCCAAATTTCGTGGGCAGGTTTATCCAGGACTCCTCGGCCTTCTGCATCTATAAATAGCACCTGCATTGCAACGTAAAGGGTGTCCAGCGTCCAGCAAAGGGCCAAAGTTCAGATTTTTAGGGTTTCTTCTAGGTTTTCTTTTCTTTTTGTAATTTTTATGTAAGCGAGGGAGATGGCTTTGTTGAGGGTGACACCGACAGATGATTCTCTTCTCTTCATTTGTAATCAATAAAAAGGTAATTTTTATTTTGTTCTTATGTCGTTGCTTTTCTTTGTTTTCTCTTTCTTTTCTACTGTGTTTCTTTTTGTTGATCTTTGACGAGCACGCGAGCGTTTACCGAACCACAAGTATACCGAAGATTAGTAGGTTCCAACGATATTCATGGCGATGTTCTCCTCCTCGAGGCGTATCAACTCATGCTTGCCCAAGGCTTGATGACCTAATGCGACAACGGACTGAGTTCGATCCCATGGTTTATACGTTCAACGCCTCCGAAATAAGGTAGAAAGTGTTAGGTTTCGCATATTTTCTCCAACCAAGGTTAGTTTTCTATTCTTTTCTTTTCTTTTCTTTTTTGTAGATCAAATCCACATCTCTCCAATATTCTTTCCCACAACTCATTGTAAATACCACTTTTCTTTGTAAATACCATCATGACTAACAAAATAACTAAAAAAAAAAAGATAAATTTTTAGAGAAACTTGCTTAAGCTTCCATCGCAGTCCCTCCTTGAGGATCACGACCCGCATAGCCCTGCTACCGCGGATTAGAACTGATTCCTCGCATGATCTATTTCTAAATCTAATATCTTTACTTTTCTGTGCAGGAAAAATCAGTCAACAAATTGGCGCCGTTGCCGGGGAGGGACGGTAAGTTATCTCTAAAACAAAAAAAATTTAATTTTTAACTAATTCTTTATTCTTTTCTGTTTCCAGGTTTGGAGAACAGGAAACAGAAAACAGCAGCTGCAGTGGACATATAGCTGCCCTGTGCCTCTGTCCTCGAAGGCAGAGCACAGGAGCCCACTGTTTTGCCGCGGATCCGCGGCCAGAGCCGCGGAAACGCGGCAACAGTGAAGGACTACTGATTCAATTTTTTGCAGATTGCTGCAATTTGAGATTACTGCTTACTGCTCTACTCTGTTTTGTTCTGTGATATACCTGTAAATTGCTAATAATTCAACAGTAAATTATTGGTTGCTAAAAATAAAATTTGATTAGACGTTTGCATATTAGGCACGTGTCTTTTCAATTATTTTTATTTACTGTTGAAGAGTGCTGGAGACGCAAGGTACGTACGCATTGCATGTAGAATAGGATTCATCTCTTGGTTGATTTTCTGCTTTGAGTGATTCTTATCTATTTATCTTGTACACTTGCACTAATTCATTTTAAGGGCATAACCTATAAATAAGATAAGGTGGGGATTTCATCACCCTTCCTTAGCCCAAAAATCATATCCCAAGCACTCACTAACCCAAGCCTAACTAAAAAAAGAGTAGACGTTGGCCCTAGGGACATCTCGGACTCATTAGGAGATTATCCTAAGGGGGAAAAGTGCTGGAAGTTGACTCTTGCTAAATCAGTGTCTAGAAAAGGGATTGAGGGCCGAAAACCCGAAGATTGGTGGTTATTTAATTAAGGAACGTCTTTGACGGAAAACCTCCCACCAATCTTGCCCTGACCTGGCTGATTAACTTGTGGTCAAAGTCTGCACCCAACCTCCCGTGGACAGTCTAACCAGTTAGGAGTCGTCTAGGTCATAGGTCTACCCTAACTTAGGATAGAATTTTTCTTTTTTGTTTGTTTATTTGTTTGTTTTCTTTTTGTGTTGTTTGTGTTGGTGTGATATGGCATATAATAATAATTCCAATTTTAATCCATATTACACCCCTAACTATTATTCGGATATTACCAACCCGGTATACCCTAATTTTGACCAATCTAGTGTGCCGGAATGGTCTTATCCGAATGACTATAACCCACACCCTCCATCTCATGACTATAATTTTCATAATAATTTCAACTCGTCACAGAGTTCATGGGGTTTCGAGTCCCCCGAGTCTAATTCTCAACCAAATTGTCCTCCATATCCATCTAGTCCACAGTCTTTCAATGATTCATACTTAGATCCACCAATTCAGAATAGACTACCATCTATTGGGGAAATGATAAGTATGCATAAGTCCAAGCAACAAGCACCATCAATCTTAGATAGGATGATGCGTGAGTCCACCGACTCACAACTTCATCACGATTACCCGTCCTATTTTCAAGTCCAATCAGAACAAGATGAACCTATCGACTATGAAGGGATGCTAGCTGCCATGACTGAGGCTAAATTAGCCCGTGATCATGACATAGATTTGATGGTTCAATGCTTACGTTCTCACCGTCCGGCTGATTCTGATATCGCTGACCAATCTTTTAAAGCCGACGAACCTAGTTGCTTTGGACAACAAGATTCTATTTCTGTGCCATCATTTGAACTTGCCAAAACTCCAATTCTTGATAATTTGGCAAGTTTCTCCTTTCCTGAAATAGAACTTGAGCATGAATATGATCATGATCTCCCACTTGATGAGTCAATTCTATTTCCTGATCCAATAATGACTCCAGTGGCTTCACCTGATTTCACTTTTCCCAAGTCAACATTGGATCCCATTCCAATTCATCAAGAAAATGAATCACCCATTCTTAATGATCATATTGAACTTGACCAATTGTGTAACTTTGAAAATCCTATGGAAAAATTGGCAAGTTCTTTCTATTACATTGAACCCAATGAGATATGTGACCTAGATTCTCAAATCTATGATCAAGTTCAAATTCCTGAATCACTATTGACTCCTATTTTGTTACCCGACTTAGGTAATATTTTAGAGTCAGTTTTGATTCCCACTCCTATCATTCATGAACTTGAATCACCAACATTGAGTCACATACCATTGTGGGAAGAAGATTGTGGACTTGAGTTTCAATTTCTTGACTTGGACCCAATTCTTGAACCTAGCCCGACTCCTGAGCCCTTACTTGATTTGAGCTTCTTCCCTGAGTCGGTATTCGTTCCCACACCTATATTGTCCAAGTCAATCATTCCATTTTTTCATACTCCATTTTGGGACAAGGAGGTTGAGACAATTAACTCTGAAATTTATTATAAAATTTGGAAATTTGATGGGGTGAAAATACTAAAAAAAGATTATATATATATTTTAGTGGGTTATGTAAGGAAAGTTTCTGGTGGGTTCCACCACATTATCTGTTATCTTGATTGGGCCGCATTTCGTGGACCAATTAGACCACCTCCGGAACCACCACCCTAAGGTAACTTCCGCCTTCCCTTGTTCTGTTTCATGCATATATGCATTCATTCATACATTGAGGACAATGCATGAGATAAGTGTGGGGGTGGGCTTTACTAACATACTAACATAGGTAGAAACTAACACTATTGCTAAAAAAAAAAAAAAAAGTTAAAAAAAATAATAATAATAATAATAAATTGTTATAAAAAGGAAATATTTTGACTTATTTTTGAAAAGAAATCTAAATTAGTTTTAAGTATTAGGAAAATCATGATTAGGATTTCTAAAGACTTGGTCAAAATAAATAAATTGTTTAAATTTTAGGTATAGGAGAGAAGTTGAATAATTAATTAGTCTTAATTTTTACCTTAAGGAAATTTGCGTACCTAATGCATATCTAGGATTCTAAGACAAAGACCCTTGTGCCTCATATATAAAAAAAAAAAAAAAATTATCACTAATTAAGCCGGATACATGTGCCTCAAGAAGCATAAGTATTCACGCCTAAAGGTGAGTAAAATAAAAAATAATAATAATAATAATAAAACCTTAGTTTTGTGGCCTAGTTCACTCGAATTTGAGTCCGCGGGGTGTTTTCTCACCTGGTGCCCTAAGACCGACCGGTTTGGGAGTCATCGACTTTAAGTTCGCTACATGGGTGGATTAGAAAGTCCGAGGGAACTAAGGAAAAATTATGTACTAACACATCTAATAATCAATTAGTTAGGTATTAGGGCCTCAAGAAGCCTTGATACTTATACGAAAGAAAATTAGATGAGTTATACATATCAAAAAAAAATAATAAATAAATAAATATATATATATATATATATTAATAATAAAGAGGCATGAGAGTCCAAGTCAAGGAATTCCTAGTATAAATAAGGATGCATATTACTTTTGGTAACGAAAAAGACTATATTAGCAATTCAATTTTAATCCTTAACCTAAAATGCATAACAATTGACGTTATTAAGACTAAGTCCAAAAGAATGAATAAAAATGATAATCCTAAAACTTATAGACTACTTAGTCTATCCAATACAAGTCAAATATTTTCCTTTTTATGGATTTTGTGGGTGCAATCCGCTGAAAACCCTCACGAGACAACACTCGTCCTCTAGGGTAACCTAGAGGTTTAACGGCTTGTTGCACGTGCTAAGTGCAATCGTGATTCCTACGAAAGTGAGTTAGGTTAGATTAACTTTTTTTTCTCTGTTTTTACTCGAGGACGAGCAAAAAGATAAGTGTGGGGGTGTGATTGGTAGTCAAAAGTGCATTTTTATCATCATATTTACCATCACATTTTCATATTTATTCATATTATAATGCACATTTATTAATATTTCTTATTTAATATGTGCAGACCTCAAATTATCAATTTAATAAAGAATAAAGCTTAAAGAGCCCAAAAGCCCAGATCCAAGCCCATGTTTAAAGCCCAGGTGAAAAAACGCAAATACAAAGATTCAAAATGCAAATACAAGGGCTAAAAGTTGCAAATATCAGAGATTAGGGAAGGATAGACTTCTATCCAACCCTAAACACCTGCAGGATAAAGATAAAAGGCCAAGATTAGAAGAAAATTTGTGGGAAGAAGATTTGAAGAAATCTGGATTAAGGGTAACTTGATTACCAAGTTACCTCGAAAATCCAGATTTAAAAGGCCAGGATTACAAGTCTAGAAGCAGGCGCCCACATGGACGGACCAGGAGAGGCCACGCGCCAAAGCGCGTGGCCAGAAGCCACAAAAGTGCCGCGGAACCGCCGCAAAACTGCGGCAAAGTGATGACATCAGGATCCCAAATTTCGTGGGCAGGTTTATCCATGACTTCTCGGCCTTCTGCATCTATAAATAGCACCTGCATTGCAACGTAAAGGGTGCCCAGCGTCCAGCAAAGGGCCAAAGTTTAGATTTTTAGGGTTTCTTCTAGGTTTTCTTTTCTTTTTGTAATTTTTATGTAAGCGAGGGAGATGGCTTTGTTGAGGGTGACACCGACAGATGATTCTCTTCTCTTCATTTGTAATCAATAAAAAGGTAATTTTTATTTTGTTCTTATGTCGTTGCTTTTCTTTGTTTTCTCTTTCTTTTCTACTGTGTTTCTTTTTGTTGATCTTTGACGAGCACGCGAGCGTTTACCGAACCACAAGTATACCGAAGATTAGTAGGTTCCAACGATATTCATGGCGATGTTCTCCTCCTCGAGGCGTATCAACTCATGCTTGCCCAAGGCTTGATGACCTAATGCGACAACGGACTGAGTTCGATCCCAAGGTTTATACGTTCAACGCCTCCGAAATAAGGTAGAAAGTGTTAGGTTTCGCATATTTTCTCCAACCAAGGTTAGTTTTCTATTCTTTTCTTTTCTTTTCTTTTTTGTAGATCAAATCCACATCTCTCCAATATTCTTTCCCACAACTCATTGTAAATACCACTTTTCTTTGTAAATACCATCATGACTAACAAAATAACTAAAAAAAAAAAAGATAAATTTTTAGAGAAACTTGCTTAAGCTTCCATCGCAGTCCCTCATTGAGGATCACGACCCGCATAGCCCTGCTACCGCGGATTAGAACTGATTCCTCGCACGATCTATTTCTAAATCTAATATCTTTACTTTTCTGTGCAGGAAAAATCAGTCAACAACCATCATCCGGTTGATTTGATCAACGGATCTCGCCATAATTCAACTTGAAGATTCCCCTTTATATTCTTCAATTCTAACAATCCCCCACAATGAATGGAGATTCAAGGAAATGACACACAAAGAGACTGACTCTATTGTGAAAGGTACTTTAGAAAAGAAACTGCATAAGGATAGGTGAACTAGGTCTTGAACCTTCCATAGTGAAAGCTTTATCGGACTTACTGGCTAATCAGTGAACTAGGTCTTGAACTGTTAGCCGTTAGTGTAAGTCAAGTCAACAAGCTTCACACAGTGACTTTCCAAATCAACTTTGGTTCTCTGTTGTGTCCGTTTTGGCCCTGGACATTCTTGGTTTCAGAGAGTATCTTTAGGGAATAACAGCCTCCATAGAGATTCCCAAAGAGCTGACCCAACTCTATACTCACATAGGTGATGGACCTATTAAGAGCAGTCTACTCTACTCCACTTGTTTAGTAACAAGATAAAGGCATCATTAAAAGCGTTAAGCTTATCCTTAACCCACATGTAGAAAAGCACTTATGTGCACCTTAGGAATGGATTGGAGTCAAACTCCCAAGTGCTTACTTCCTGAGTCAATCATAACTAGTTTTTCCTCTTGAACTTAGTCCGTGGGATCTCCAGTCGCTAAGTGAGGTTTCCATTAAGCTGACTCGGTAAGGTTAGGCTTTTAGACCTATTCCCCTCGATGCGTAGTTTATACGCTCTCCACTTAAACCTTTAGTAAGCGGATCCGCTAAATTATCCTTTGACGATACAAAGTCAATAGAAATAATTCCATTTGATAGCAACTGCTTCACGGTATTATGTCTACGACGAATATGTCTAGACTTACCGTTGTATATAACATTTTGTGCCCTAGATATAGCTGCTTGATTATCGCAGTGTATACATATAGCGGGCACTGACTTTTGCCATAATGGTATATCTTCTAAGAATTGTCGAAGCCATTCTGCTTCTTCTCCAGCCTTATCTAAGGCTATGAATTCCGATTCCATAGTGGAACGGGCAATACATGTTTGCTTAGAAGATTTCCATGATACCTCTGCTCCTGCTAGAGTAAATACGTATCCGCTAGTTGATTTTGATTCCTCAGAATCTGCAATCCAATTAGCATCACTGTATCCTTCCAATACAGGAGGATACTTTCCATATCTCAAGGCATATTCCTTGGTATGTGATACGTAACCCAATACTCGTAGTAGAGCGGTCCAATGTAGATCACTAGGATTGCTAGTGTATCTACTTAACTTGCTTACTGCGTAAGCAATATCGGGTCTAGTGCAATTCATTAAATACATTAGACTTCCGATAATCTGAGAATACTCCAACTGGCGTATTCCAGTTCCTGTATTCTTATGAAGGTGGACGTGTGGGAGAAAAGGATTTGTATTCTCTTTTATCCCATGATCCTTGAATCTTTCTATCATCTTATCCACGTAGTGAGATTGAGATAGACTGATTCCATCTGGTGTTCTAGTAATTTTAATTCCTAAAATTACATCAGCAACCCCCAGATCCTTCATATCAAAACTGTTGGATAACATTCTTTTAGTGGACTTAATAATCTCAATATTAGTCCCAAGTATCAACATGTCGTCTACATAAAGACAAACAATGATACATGCATTTCCAACTGTTTTCGTGTAAACACACTTATCGCATTCATTGATAGTGAATCCATCTTTGATCATGACACTATCAAATTTCTCATGCCATTGTTTTGGAGCTTGCTTTAAACCGTATAAGGATTTTACCAATTTACACACCTTGTGTTCTTGGCCCTTGACTTTAAATCCTTCAGGTTGCTCCATATAAATCTCTTCATTTAATTCACCATTTAAGAATGCAGTCTTGATATCCATTTGATGGATATCTAAGTTGTGCAATACTGCAATCGCAATCAACATCCGAATGGACGTTATTCTTGTTACTGGTGAATAAGTATCGAAGTAGTCAAGTCCTTCTTTTTGTCGATAACCCTTGGCTACTAATCTAGCCTTGTACTTATCGATAGATCCATCGGGTTTTAATTTTCATTTGAAAATCCACTTACACCCAATTGGTTTACTGCCAGGAGGTAAGTTTACCAATTCCCAAGTATGATTACTTAGTATGGATTCTATTTCGCTATTTATAGCTTCTTTCCACATTTGTGCTTCTGGGGTTGACATAGCCTCTTTAAATGTTTGAGGCTCGCTCTCAATAGCGTATGCTATGAAATCTGGACCAAAAGATTTGAGATTCTAGATCTCTGACTTCTTCTTGGTTCAATTTCCGCATTAACAATTGGTTCCTCGGGGCTTTCGTCCCTGAACGCCATTTCGTGTGTTCTTTTCCCAGAAGTCTTATCTGCTTCCCGTTTGTACGGAAAGATGTCTTCAAAGAACACAGCATCTCGAGATTCGATAATCATGTTTACATGAATATCTGGTATTTCTGATTTATGAACCAGAAATCTGTAGGCACTACTATTCAAGGCATAGCCTATGAATACGCAGTCCATAGTTTTTGCTCCCAACTTAGTCTTTTTGGGTAATGGTGCCAGCACCTTTGCAAGGCACCCCCACATTTTGAGGTAATGGTAGGAAGGTGTCCTTCCATGCCATAACTCGAATGGTATAAGACCAAGTTTCTTGTGGGGTACTCTATTTAGAATATAATTTGCAGTTAATAGAGCTTCCCCCCACAAGTTCTGCGGAGCTCCAGAACTTACGAGCATGGAATTAACCATCTCCTTCAAAGTTCTGTTCTTCCTTTCAGCAATTCCATTCTGCTGAGGAGTGTATGGTGCTGTAGTTTGATGTATTATACCAAAACTAGCACATAACTCACTAAAATCATTTGATTCATATTCTCCGCCTCTATCGGATTTTAGAATCTTGATTTTCTTGTTGAGTTGATTCTCAACTTCGGCTTTATATGTTGTAAACATATTTATTGCCTCATCCTTACTGTTTAAAAGATACACATAACAGTATCTTGTACAGTCATCAATAAAAGTAATAAAATACTTTTTACCGCCTCTAGTTGGCATAAACTTCAAGTCACATAGATCGCTATGAATTAACCCTAAAGGTTCTGTATTTCGATCTATTGAGTGAAATGAATTTTTAGCCAACTTGGCCTCAACACAAACCTCACACTTGCGAATTTCTTCCAAGTTGAGTTTAGGAATATATCCCAGATTAGACAAGTTTTCCAAAGACTTGTAATTTACATGCCCTAATCTAGCATGCCATAAAATGGGAGACTCAAGCAAATAAACAGAAGAATTTTCTTTATTTATAAGCTTCGGGTACAAATACATAGACTTTTTATCTACCACTACAACATTGGCTTTAAAAAGTCTATCAACAAGATAACCATTTCCCACATACATCCCTCCCTTAGTAAGTACAAATTTATCGGATTCAAAAAACAATTCTAAATCCTTTCTTACTAAGTATTGATCCGGAGATCAAATTCTTGCGGATGTCTGGAACATGAAGCACATCGTTAAGAGTAAGCTCTTTCCCCGATGTCCACTTCAAGATGACCTTGCCCTTTCCTTCAACCTTTGAGATGGCTGAATTCCCCATGAATAGTTGCTCATCTTGCTCTAGTATTTGATATTCTGAGAATAATAATTTCTCAGAGCAGATGTGCCGAGTAGCCCCAGTGTCTACCCACCAATCCTTATTGTTGGTTGTCAGATTTACTTCTGACACCACAGTTGAAAGGCTTGGAAACTCATGGTCGGTCAAGTTTGCCTGTGGGTGGCTTTTCTTGTTCTTTTTGAGAAGGCTGCAACATTCATTCGCCTTATGCCCTTCTTTGTTGCAGATGTAGCAGGTTCCCTTGAAGCGCATGTTCTTGCCTTCTTGGACCTTGCCCTTGTACCCCTGGGAAGTCTTCTTCCGCTTTAAGCCTTTGGAAGTAGACGCTTTCCCCTTTGAGTCTTCGATCACATTAGCTTTTGCTTCGTAGGAGTTCTTACTGCTCCTTTTCTCGGACTTGCGGTTGTCCTCCTCGATACGAAGCCTCACAATGAGATCTTCCAACTTTAACTCCTTTCGCTTGTGCTTAAGGTAGTTCTTGAAATCTCTCCACGCAGGTGGGAGTTTCTCCACGATAATAGCAACCTGAAAAGTTTCAGGTAGGATCATACCTTCGGCTTCTATCTCGTGCAAGATAAGTTGGAACTCTTGCACTTGACTTATTACAGTCTTGCTGTCCACCATTTTGTACTCCAGAAGTCGTCCTACGACGAACTTCTTGGTACCAGCATCCTCAGTCTTGTACTTCTTGTCAAGACTAGCCCATAACTTCTTTGCCGTTGTTATAGGACTGTAGACATTGTAAAGAGAGTCATGCAGTTCATTTAAAACATAATTTCGGCA